>VXBR01007151.1:61604-77673 GCA_013400215.1 Cisticola juncidis | reverse complement strand
CCGCTCCCCGGCCCCGCTCCCCGGCCCCGCTCCCGCCGGCGGCCTCGGGGACCTCCAGGTGAGGTCATTTCCTCCGCCTGAAATCTGCCAGCGCGGCGAGAGCAGCTCGAAAAGCCCCAGCGCTGGGATTCGCAGCGCTTTGTGGTCTTGGGTTGTTTTTCCCTCCCTGTTTTTCTTGCTTAAATGCAGGAGCTGGGGTGGGACTTTGGGCAGACTGAGGCTAAACAGAGCAGTGACCAGACTGGGAATACGCAGCCTGAAACAGCTCCCAGGCACTGAACTCAGTGTGGCAACAAAATCCTGCAGGAACCAACTTGCACAAAATCCCTCCCCGGGCTCCCTTGGCACCGCAGCCAATGTGGGGCCACATCCAGCCCTGGGTCCTGTGCCCAGACACAGCACCAAGGCCAGGAGCTCCAGAGAGGCTCCAAGGGGCTCCATGCCCGAGGGCAGCCCCACCCCAGCACCGACTGAGCAGAACCCCAGAATGGGTTGGGTTCAGAGGGACCTCACAGCCCATCTTGTTCCACCCCTGCCATGGCAGGGACACCTCCCACTGTCCCAGGCTGCTCCCAGCCCTGTCCAGCCTGGCCTTGGGCACTGCCAGGGATCCAGGGGCAGCCACAGCTGCTCTGGGCACCCTGTGCCCGGGCCTGCCCACCCTCACACCCAACAATTCCTTCACAATATCCTAGGTAACCCTGTCCCCTGGAGCCCCTTCAGGCCCTGCCAGGGGCTCTGAGCTCTCCCTGGAGCCTTCTCCTCTCCAGGTGAGCACCCCCAGCTCTCCCAGCCTGTCCCCAGGGCAGAGGGGCTCCAGCCCTTGGAGCAGCTCTGTGGCCTCCTCAGGACAAAAGCACTGAGCCCACAGGCCCTGGGTTCCCAGCACAGGCTCCTCTGTGCCCGTCCCTGCCTGGTATCCCTGCTCACCCCCCTGAGCCCCCTCTTGGTGCCTTTGGCATCACTCCCTGCTCACCCACCCACCCTCAGCTCCTGCAGCCGCTGACCTCGGCGAGTTTTCAAAGCAGCTCGGGAATTACAGATTAAAGCACTTCATTTTAATAAGATGCTGATTAACCTATTTATTTTGCACGGGGTCCAGCGATAAGGCGGGGCGGGCTCCTGCAGGGGCGAGTCAGACAAGAAAGAGCCTTTGATCTGCTGCCTTTGAGGCCACTCCTGCCTCACACCTCTCCTGCCGCCGAGGCACGGATCTGTCTCCCCAGGTGTGGAAGTTCAAAAATAAACCAGGAAGCCGGGGCTCCCAGCACAGGGAGGGGGAGGGAAAGAGGCAGAACCAGCCCCTGCTCTGAAAATTGGAGCTTTGGCATCAATGGGCAGCTGAGGCAGCAGCCAGGGCAGAGAGGGAGATTTAGGTTGGATGCTGGGGAAAAATCCCTCCCTGTGAGGGTGGGAAGGCCCTGGCACAGGTGCCCAGAGCAGCTGGGGCTGCCCCTGGATCCCTGGCAGTGCCCAAGGCCAGGCTGGACAGGGCTGGGACAGTGGAAGGTGTCCCTGCCCATGGCAGGGGCGGCACCGGATGAACTTTAATGTCCCTTCCAACCCAAATTCCATGATCCTATGAAAGGCTGGAGTGCAGGTGTCACTCAGACACAGGGAAGGGGCTGAGTTGTGGCAAATGCCAAGCAGCTCTTCCTGTGGGAATCAGGGCCCTCCAGGCCTCTGCCAGCAGGACGGGCCAAGCCCCAGCACTTTGAAATTTGAGGCCAATAAAGGCCATTTGTCTGGGGCAATGTTTTCCCCACATGTTGACTAGGGTTTAAAGCTCCAAATTTCACACAGAAACTTATGGCAGTGACACAGACTGTGACTCAGACAGGTTTTCCCTGTAAAAACACAGACTCTTGGAGCTGTTTTCTGCCTCACGTGGATCCACATGGACTCTCCAAAACCCCCAGGTCTGTGAGCCCAACCTGGCAAGGTCTCGGTGCCCTCCTCTCCCTCTGCCCTCCAAAATCTGCACCTCGGGTCCAACCCCAAAGGCAGAGCCTGCGGGGGAGGCACCTGTCCTAAGGGAATGCCACAGCACGGATTTCCCCCATGGATGGGGGTGTTCCCTGGGGAACGGGGGAGCATCACACCAGCTCTGGCAGAGACTGAGGGCACATCTCCAGCACAGCCCCGGCCTGGGGACAGAGCCCAGAGCCCAAAGGGACGGAGCCGTCCCCCTCCAAGCACGCAAACATTCCAGTCAGGAATGCAGCCCCGGCCGCCAGACAGCTCCCGTGTTCCTGCAGGAACTCTCCAGCCCGCTCCAATTAGCTTTCCTGGAGATCCCATTACTTCCAGCCACAAAGACATTGTTGAGTTTATTCCCCTGGAACAGCCGCGGGAGCAGGGGTAGCATATTCCTGCGGGCTGCTCGGCTTTCCCATAAAGCAGCGCACACCTGGAGCGGGCTCAGCTGCCCCCGGCGCAACTGCGCCGCCTCCCCCGCGACACCCGAGCGCCGGTGTCGCCTTTCACTNNNGGTGTCGCCTTTCACTGCGACAGCCTCAACCCCGCCACGGGCTGCGGGCCGGGGGCACGGCGGGGCCCCCTCCCCACGGAGCTCTCCCACCGCCCCTCTGCTCCCTTCCCGCACGGGAAATGCCCCCCCATGCCCGCGATGCTGGGGCTGCGGGCTCTGCGGCACAGGGAGCAGGCATCATTCCCAGGGGACATGGGGGACGCTGCTGCCACTTACCGAGGAGGGGAGTCCAGGAGGCACCTTCCGAACCTTTTTGGGCTGTCCATCTGCGGCAGAGGAGAGAGGGTTGAGTTTTCAAGGGGGTTAGAGGGAGGGGAAATGAGCTGCAGCAAAAATCTCCCGGTACAGACAGGCCTGAGATCCCAAGTGTCCCGTGGCCAAGGAAGCATCAGCAGTGACAATGCCCAGGGCTGAGCCTCTCCAAATCGTGTCTGCGCCCTTTGGGAAGGTTTCACACCCACAGAGATCCCAGGACAGCAAGGGATGGCTGGGACAGACTGAGCCCATAAATACAATAACGTTTAATGTTACAACCCCTCACTGGAGTTTGTTTGGAAACACTTGTAACTTTAGGTGGGTTTGTGGAGAGAGGATGCAGAAAGGGAACACATGCAGGGTTGGGCTGTATTTTCATTTGCTTCCTACATAGGGACAGACTTGGGAAGGCTCCGCTGCTGCAGGAGGCTGGGATGTGCTTCCCAGGGACAGACCCCAGCCCACCCCTTCAGTTCCAGCTCTGGATGGGGACAGTGTCCTGGGGAAAGGAGACAGTTCAGGGAGGTGGTGGGGAAACATCCAGGAGTGGCTCAAGGGGAAGCACTAGCTAATTTTTTTTAAATTTCAATTTTTCATAATTATTATTTTTATAACTACTTTTCCAATTTTTAAAATTATTTTTCATATTGCTTTTTATTGTTTTTCATAATTAAGGAAAGCCCTGGCTGGGGGGTGCAGGTGCTCACACAGGAACCTGCCAGGCCAAGTACTCTGCTGGGATGCACTTCCAGAGCAGAAATTCATCCCACAGAATGCTAGAGAATCATTTTCCAGGCAGCACCAGAATAGGTGCCTTTTTCTGAAAAGCACTGAGAAATGCACCCATCACTGGGTCACTTCTGGTTTCACTTGTTGGGGAAAGCCCGAAATAGCAGCAGGAAAGTGGCTCTGGAGGCTGCAGGGGGAACTGTGACGAGAAACACAAGTTCTGGGGAACTGGAGCTTGTCTTCCCTTCAAAGTCAAACTCACACCTGCCCCCAGCCCTCAGTAAAAGGCAATTCCCAGGTTGATCCAGGCACGGGCAAGCCCTGCTGGCAAAGGGAGCGGGCAGGGAGAGCTCCTGAGCAAACCCTGCCTGTGTGCCAGGCACAGTGCCCAGAGCTCCCACTGCCCCCTGTGCCCTGCCGCTGCCAGCCCTGCCTCTGCTCCAGCAGGGCCACCAGCCACAGACACAGCCCCACGGCCCCAGAGTTTGCCAGGAAGGACGAGGGATGTGCAGTGTGGCTGGAGGTCTCTTCTTACAAGAACCTCAGGCCATTTGCTGCTTTCAGCTAATCTGGCATTTTCCAGGAAGAGGGAAATTGTACCTGACTCTGAGCACCCCATTTTTGAGGTTAGATATCTCTCTGTGTACAAATAAAAGAGATATTCATATGCATTACCTCCCAAAAAAAGAGCAAATGCCAAATTCCTGCCAGGGGCACACATGGCAACCCCAGTCCCTCATTCCCAACACCCATGTCCTGGTTCCCAAAGGCAGATCTGAGGGCACCTGCCCTGGTGGCACCAGGGGACACAGTCACTCACCTATGCTGCTCTCAGCACCTCTCCTGCGAGGATTGTTGGGGTAAGAAAAATACTGAGACCCCCCTTTGCCCCCGGTGGGGGAAAGTGTGCTCGGGCTGGCGATTCCCATCTCACTGGGCAGGAAACCGGGCTGCAAACAAGGAGAGAGAAAAGCCCTTCCATGGAATTACACTGGAAAACGACTCTGGGAGAGAACAGAGCTGCTTTGAGCCACCTTCACACCAA
Organism: Cisticola juncidis; assembly: GCA_013400215.1. Classification (NCBI taxonomy): domain Eukaryota; kingdom Metazoa; phylum Chordata; class Aves; order Passeriformes; family Cisticolidae; genus Cisticola; species Cisticola juncidis. The sequence continues at coordinate 73,153 of VXBR01007151.1, read as the reverse complement.
TTCAGCTGAGGGGAAAAATAAACACGAGCCAAGGGGCCAGGAGGGAAAGCAAATCCGTAAATATGGGGGTGGAGGTGGGGGAATAGGTGTGGACCTTTAAAAGGGGCTTTCAGCTTGTGCTTTCCTGCTGGACCCCAGCAAGGAACCTCTGCAAACCAGGGATGCAAACAGGAGGTGCCATGGTGGGGGACACCGTGGTCCCACGGACACCTTGCAGGTGCCATGGTAGGACCATCGTGGTCCCACGCTCACCTTGATGTCCAGGAGGACAGGATGAGCCCCTGTCACCAGCCCATGTCATGCCCAGAGCTCTGGAATGGCTCTGCCACTGCTCAGGGTGGTTTTCTCCTGAGTTTTATCAGGGAAAAGCCAAATCCCTCTTTCTAAAGCCAGGAAACTCCTCCCTTGTGTTTATCCCAGCTGACCTTGGGCACGCTGGGAAGCAGAGCAGAGCCCAGGGTGCTCCCTCCTGGGACAGAGCCTTTCCTCCAGCACTGCCCCTCTCACACAGGAGGAAGTTCAGTGCATTTACATGGAATTGCAGAAGGCTGGCAAAGGGCCCTCAAGTCCCAAAAGCTCAGCTTTGACCCATCTTCCGAGGGCAACACATGGAAATAAAGGAGGATCTCAGGCTTTTGAGAAACTGGAAAGAAAAACCTTTGCTTTCAAACTCTGTCTCCTCCAAAAGGGGTCAGGGAGGGAAAGAGGAGCTCGTGTGTTCACAGCTGGTGACATTCCTGCAATCTGTTCCACTGCTCAGGTTTCCTCTGCTCTGCACCCGCTCCGTGTGCAGCCAAGGAAAGCACCCGAAGGGATCCCGGGAGTGCTGCCCTGCTCCTTCTGCAGGCAGGAGATGCACTGGGATTTTGAGGCAGTTTCCCAGAGAATGGGGTTTTCTTCCTGTTTCCTCTCCCTGGGGATGCCCCAGGAGATGGTTCAGGGTTAAACAAGGGGGAAATGCCCTGCCAGCTCTGTCCAGAGCAGGGCATTTTTGGTGAAGATCAAAAATCCCCATCCAGGGCATCTCCACCAGACAATTTTTCATCTTTTCAAAAACAAACAAACAATAGAAGATCAACCCCCCCCTCACTCCCCCAAACTGGAGCCAGAAGCAACAACTGCTCTGGGGGCCACAGAGGCTCCATGGGCCTCCCCCACCCCCACAAGGGGGTTTTGTCTCCTCTCCACATCCAGTGGGATTTGCCACCCGATCCCCAGCCCTGTGCCCGCCTCTCCCGGGGCCTCTCCCGGCCATTTGCCCCCCCAGTTCTGTTACCTTATATTCCCCCTCCTCCCCCAAAGCCCAGCAAAACCATCACATCCAAAAGCAACACTTGGCACCGGGCCCGGTTTTCTTTGAGCAGATTCAGTGGTAAATGAAATCCACTCTGGCACAGCCAGCACAGCTGCTCCAGCAAAGGAAACATCCTCACTTCAGAGAGGAGGAAATTATGACAAATTTGTGTAAAATTAAAACATGTAATATGTGTGTGTGTACATGGATAAAATAAAAGCTGTCCAGCCAAAGGCTCCTCCCTTGGCTCCAGAGCTGGGACTGCTTCCCCAGGGCCACGCGGGCACTGAGGGGGCACTTGGAGCCACACATCAAAGGGAGGTGCTTGCTCCTTCCCAAAAATCTATTTCTGGATGCTGGTGGAGCAGGGGAGGTTATCTCAGGGCTGCTGCCCTGAGTTCTGGGCTGGATGGACGCCTGTGGTCTTCCCCACAGGAAGCAAAGTTGTTTCCCAAGCAGGTCCTACCAGGGGGTTCACGTGGGGTGACCCAACAGGGCCAAGCTGTCTCTGAAAGAGGAGCTGTGCCAGGTTTCCTTCAGGATGGTGGAGATCATGGAGTCCCAGAAGAATCTGGGTTGGGAGGGACCTTAAAGCCCCTCCAGTGCCACCCCTGCCATGGCAGGGACACCTCCCACTGTCCCAGGCTGCTCCCAGCCCTGTCCAGCCTGGCCTTGGGCACTGCCAGGGATCCAGGGGCAGCCACAGCTGCTCTGGGCACCCTGTGCCAGGGCCTGCCCACCCTCACACCCAACAACTCCTTCCCAATCTCCCATCCAGCCCTGCCCTCTGGCAGTGGGAGCCATTCCCTGTGTCCTGTCCCTCCAGCCCTTGTCCCCAGTCCCTCTCCAGCTCTCCTGGAGCCCCTTCAGGCCCTGCCAGGGGCTCTGAGCTCTCCCTGGAGCCTTCTCCTCTCCAGGTGAGCACCCCCAGCTCTCCCAGCCTGTCCCCAGGGCAGAGGGGCTCCAGCCCTTGGGGCAGCTCTGTCCCTCCTCTGCTCTGGCTCCAGCAGCTCCAGGTCCTGCTGCTGTTGTTCCCAGGGCTGCACAGAGCTCCTGCTGCATCTACAGCCCCAGCATCAAACCAAAGCTGCATCTGTCACTCAAATGATGCTGCAGCAGCACAGAAACCACCTCAGAGACCCTCCCTGCCCAGAAATGGGACACAGGACACAGGGCAGGAACTGGGAGATGCTCCTGAGCAGAGAGGGAAAGCCCAGGGCAGGCAGGGAGGGGGAAGGAGCCTCCTGGAACACTCCCCTGCCCACAGCCAGCCTGGCACAGGGAAAGGGTTGCTTGAATCTGATCCCTGGAACTCCCCAGCAAGGCAGCGTGGCTGTGTCAGGGCTGATCAAATACAAGCCAGGAGTAACAATAACAAAACGAGTGAGGCTGAAGAAGACTGGGAAAGAAGTGAGAGGCTACTACAACCAACATTTTCTAACCTCTAACAGCTCTTGTGAGCCAGCAGCACACACCAGTGTGAACCCCCAGCACTCCAGAGAGGTTTTGGAGCAGAGCAGAGGCTTCCCAGGACCCGTGCACAGAGATGAGATGTAAATCCAGGCTGGTTTTCATTACCAGACTCACTCTCGGGAGCCAGTAAATGAAGCAGAAAATCTTCCTGCATTTTATCATTACCTGATTTAGTCCTGGCATCCCTGTGTCTCTTCCAAACGTGGAGTATGAGGCTCTTTCACTGCTCTTCCCTGCAGAAGGAGAAGAGAAAAGACAAGGTTTGGGGTAAGAGGGAAGTGGAGGGGCTTTTATTGCCCCCAGGCCCCTGGATCCTGCCAAGGGACCAATCCTGTTCCTGTGAGGTGCTCACCCTGCCCTCCCATGAAGGGACAGCCTGAAAAAGCTTCTGCTAAAGCAGGAGCTGCTTTAAGTTCACGGAGAGCAGGTCCATAAATCCAAAAGCCTGGAGCTGCAGCAGCACAGGGAAGTGCTTGTGGCCATGGGAACTGGCAGTGCCAGCCCGAGCCAAACCTGCCTGCAGACCCTGCAGGCCCTGCAGACCCTGCAGACCCTGCAGCCCCTGCAGACCCTACAGCCCCTGCAGACCCAGGGCAGCTGCACTGGGCACTGCAGGGCCAGGACACCTGAGCAGACCTGGGTGTGCTCTCCAGACAACAGAAATGCAACCCCAGCACAGAGAGCTGAGCTCCTGCTCCACACAGGGCACTGGGCAGGTTCCTCCCCTCTCCTGGGCAGGTTCAGCCTCCCAGAGCCTGGTTTGGACCTGGTGTGGTTCCTAAGGGCCGGAGCATCGCTGCCCGCTGGGATCTGTGTGGGAACAGCCCCGTGCCCGCCGTGCCCGCTGTGCCCCTGGGAACTTCATAGAATCCCAGAAGGATTTGGGTTGGAAAGGACCTCAAAGCCCATCCAGTCCCACCCCCTGCCATGTCCAGGGACACCTTGCACCATCCCAGGTTGTTCCAAGCCCCATCCAACCTGGCCTGGAACAATTCCAGGGATCCAGGGGCAGCCACAGCTGTTTCTGGGCAGCCTGTGCAAGGCCCTCTTCACCCTCACAGGGCAAATTTTTTTTCTCCAATATCCCACCTCTCCCTGCCCTCTGGCAGTGGGAAGCCATCACCCCTTGTCCTGGCACTCGGGATCAATGAGGGTTTCTCTCACAACCACCTCACTCTGCACACACACAGCTGAAAATAAAGTTTTGAAGGGCCAAAAAAAAAAAAAAAAGGAGCCCAGACCCCTGGTGGGATATCCCCTCTCCAACACATCCTGGCACTCTCATGGTCCCTGCCCTGGGCACAGCGTGGCCCCAGCCAGCAGCACCCAGGGGTGCCAGGACAGCCAAGGACACAAGGAACAGGGAAAGGGAGTGGTTCTGTGCTGTGCCTGGAGCAGCTGGAGGCTCAGCAGTGTCCTTTGGGATTCTCTCCATCCTCCTAAAGCAAAACCAGACACTCCTAGTGGGGAACAGGCACTGCCCCAGCCCCACCCCCAAACCCTTCCCGAAAAGGGGATCACAGATCACATCCTGCCTCTGCTCTGGCTTAGGGAGCAGAATTGGGAGGGGCAGGATTTTGCCAATCTGCTTAGCCCAAAGCCAGCCCTGAGGCCACTAAGGTACAGTTAATGCACTGGGGCAGCTCTGGGCCTGGCAGGACCCTCCCCACACCCAAAGAGGTTTTGGGGAGCAGATGAGGAGGGGAGGGGAAGCAAAAGGCCTCAAAGCAGCTCCCCTGAAGCACAGGGCCCAGAGAACACCAGAGGGGTTTGGGTTGGAAGGGATCTCAAAGATCCTCTCATTCCAGCCCCTGCCATGGCAGGGACAGCTTCCCCTAGCTCAGATTCCCCCAAGCCCTGTCCAGCCCAGCCTTGGGCACTGCCAGGGATCCAGGAGCAGCCACAGCTGCTCTGGGTACCCTGTGCCAGATGGGAAATGAGAGAAGGCTGCTCCTTTTGCAACCTTACCACACAGGCCTTGAACTCAACCCCAGAATTTCAGAGTGGATTCCCCCAGTAGAACCTCCAAGCACCAGACCCCTGTTCCTGATGGGAAGGTCCTGGCAGCCTCCCCTCCCTCCCTCCAGTGACAGCCAGAGGCTCTGGGTGCTGCTGCCATCTCCTTTTAGAGGCTTAAACATTAAGTAAACAAAGGTCAAAATGTCAGAGGATGGATCTCCTAAATGACCTAATTTCTAAAAGAGCTTAAGAGCTTGATCAGCCGCAGCACCAGCACGGGCACAAAGGACTCAGCAGTTGTGGCATCAGGCAGGCCCTGCTCACTCCTAAAGCAGAGGAGGAGCAGGGCAGTGCCAGGGGGGTGGCTGGACAGAGCAGCCAGGTCTGCCAGTGGGAACACAGGGCTGCTTTCATGTGTGACTGCAGTGGAGAATCACAGGATGGTCTGGGTTGGAAGGGCCCTCAAAGCTCATCCAGCCCCACCCCAGCCATGGGCAGGGACAGCTCCCACTGCCCCAGGGTGCTCCAAACCCCATCCTGCAGCCTCTGCCATCACCAGAGAACCTGGGCTGAACCAGGGAGCTCCTGGGTGAGTGTGGGAAGGTGAAGGGACACTGGGCAATCACCCACTGTGATCTTTAACAAAGGCAAATACTGGATCCTGCCCTGGGATGGGGCAGCCCTGGGTGCAGGGACAGGCTGGGAATGAGAGGCTGGAGAGCAGCGCCCTGGGAAGGGACTTGGGGGTCCTGGGCAGTGCAAGTTGGATCTGAGTCACTGCTGAGTCCTGGCAGCCCAAAGGGCCACCGGGGCCAGGGAGGGATTGTCCTGCTCTGCTCTGGGGCAGCCTCACCTCCAGTGCTGGGAGCACTTTGGGCACCACAAGATCAGAAGGGTCCAAAGCTGCTGGAGAGTGCCCAAAGGAGGGACACGGAGCTGGGGAAGGGTCTGAGGAGAGGCTGAGGGCACTGGGCTCGTTCAGCTGCAGCAGAGGAGACTGAGGGGAGGCTCCTCGGGGGCTGCAGCTCCTCCTGAGGGGAGGCAGAGGGGCAGGGGCTGAGCTCTGCTCTGGGACAGGAGCCCAGGGAGGGCTGGAGCTGTGTCAGGGCTGGGCTGGAGCTCAGGGAAAGGTTCTTCCCCCCGAGGGTGCTGGGGCACTGCCCAGGCTCCCCAGGGAATGGTCCCAGCCCCAAGGCTGCCAGAGCTCCAGGAGCTCCCAGGGATGCTCAGGGTGGGATTGTTGGGGTGTCTGTGCAGGGACAGGGGCTGGACTGATGATCCCTCCCAGGGTCCCTTCCAGCTCAGGATATTCCAGGATTCTGTAAACCCAGTGCCTTTGAACAGCCTTTCCTGGATGTCTCTCATTCCTCACTCAGCATCTGCTGCACCCTTGGGTCTGTGGGTGCCCCATGGGATGGGGGACATTTGGGAAAGAGAGGGCAGCCCTGGCCAGCCCCAGCTCCTGCACCTTCCATCATCACATAACAAGGGAAAAATGCAGTAAAAAACTCAATAGAAGAAATTTTGCATTTAACTGTCTATGAAAATAAGGCAGGAGAAAGAATGGCAAACTCTTTGGGATTGGAATGTACCTGAATTCAAAAGGTGAACAAGGAAAGGCTGAACCTGCCAGCAGGAGCTGTTTCTGTGGGCAGGGAGGTGGCACAGGTGGCAAACCCAGACCCACCCTGTCACCCTTGGCAGCCACAGCCCAGGGCACCAACCAGGAAAGGGGGAAAAGCCCCAGGGAGGAGGCAAGGATCAGGATGGACACAAGTCCCAGGAACTTGGGAAAAACCCACCAGGAATCTCCCCAAACTCCATCTTGCTCCCAACAAAATTACTGAAGTTGTGCAGATGGGGATAAAGGGATCTTGTGGGAGGAGGAGAAGAACACAGTGGGAATACACCCCTTGAAGAGGAAAGAGGTTTCCTTTGGAAAGGAGAAGCACAGTGGCCCCTGGAGTCAGTGCACTCCAGCTCTGGCTGAGCATTCACCGTTTCCAGATCTTTCTGGCATCCCCCTCCCTCCTTTCCCCTGCCAGCTCCTTCTCCTGCCCCTCACCTGCCTGTGCTGCCTCCAGCCCTGCCCAGGGAGCCTTTCCCAGCCTCTCCTCTCCCAGCATGTTCCCTCTTGCAGGAGCTGGGATGCCTCCCCCAGCCTTGCCCTCACCCAGGGCTTTTCCAGAGGAGCCCCCCACGCTGTTTGTGGGACTCCTCCCAAAGGCACATCTGCTCCTGAGCTTGGAGAGGAGGGGGACCTGAGCTTCCCAGAGGTAGTGCCAGGCGTTGGCTCTGGCACCCTGAATGGCAGAATTTCACCTCCACCACAGCAAACTGCTTCTAAATAAACTCATGGGTTTGCCATTCCTCTCACAGAACACAGAATCACCAAATAGCCTGAGCTGGAAGGGACCCACAGGGATCATCGAAGTCCAACTCCTGGCCCTGCACTTGAGAGCCCAAGAAAAAATATTTAAATGCTGCCTACAAGTTTTTCCAGCAGCCACTGGCAGAACCAGTGCCCCCACATCACCCCAGGCCCGGCACAGCCACCACCCACCCTGCACCTCCCCCAGCCCCACACTGCTAATTCTATTAGAATTCCATTAGAATTCTGGCCTGGGGGAAAAGGGGAGGCAAAACACAGCCAGGGATTAAAAACGGGCAGGAAAAAAAAGAAGTTAAAAAACCAGAAGCAGCGACAACCCCCTGATTAAACCCATTGTCCAGGAAGACCTCAATCTACAGGCACTGACAATACCCACCCGATTAGGAACACTGCTCTGAAAGGCAGCTAATTACTAGAAATAATTACTAGAAAGAAATCTGTTATGGCTTATCAGTTTCCTCGCTGTTTAACCATCCCACTCCCTGCCTGCCCCTGCTGAAGATGAATGGTAAATTGTGAAATTGGTGATTCAGACAGAAAAGCTCTTCTCACCCTCCTCACCCTCTGGGATGGGCCAGTGTCACTGCTGTGTCCTGGCACCACCTCGGGACAGTCAGGGATGCTCCTGTCACCTCTCCCCACCCCAAGCTGGGAAGCTCAGAACTCCCCAGGTCCTCCAAGAGCAGCAGCAAAGGCTCAAAGCTGGAAAACTTGGAGGAGGGAGCAAAGGAGGGCTCAGACATTGGATCTGCACCTGCTCACCCGGGTCAAAGGCCTCCACCCAGCAGCCTGGGATGCTCCTCATTCAGAGCACTGAGGGTGTTTCCATTCAGGGATTTAGAATCCCAGAATCCCAGAATATCCTGAGCTGCAAGGGACCCTCAGGGATCATCAGCCCAGCCCCTGTCCCTGCACAGACACCCCAACAATCCCACCCTGAGCATCCCTGAGAGCTCCTGCAGCTCTGGCAGCCTTGGGGCTGGGACCATTCCCTGGGGAGCCTGGGCAGTGCCCCAGCACCCTCGGGGGGAAGAACCTTTCCCTGAGCTCCAGCCCAGCCCTGACACAGCTCCAGCCCTCCCTGGGCTCCTGTCCCAGAGCAGAGCTCAGCCCCTGCCCCTCTGCCTCCCCTCAGGAGGAGCTGCAGCCCCCGAGGAGCCTCCCCTCAGTCTCCTCTGCTGCAGCTGAACGAGCCCAGTGCCCTCAGCCTCTCCTCAGAGCCTTCCCCAGCTCCGTGTCCCTCCTTTGGACACTTTTTAATTTATTTTCTTACTCTTTTGACAAATTTAGGTTATTCCATCCAGTGCAACACAGCCCTACATCCCTGCCCAGTCCATCCTGCAGAGAGCTCTGATTCCCCCATCACCTGTGGAGCTGAGTCTGTGGCAGAGGGAGGTGACTGAAGGTTCCCCTCACTCTGAGCCTTTAACGAGGGCAGGAGGGGCTTCACCCCTGGGAGCCCTAGCTGGGGCAGCAGCTCCCCCAGGTCTGTGCCAGTGCAGCCCCTCCCAGCTGTGCCCTGCAGGTGCCTCCCAAAGCCCAGCACCCATCGTGACCCATGTCCATCCAAAGAACACCCATGGGCTCAGACTCAACAGCTGAACAGCAATCAGAGCTTTTCCTTTCACACTGCTCTTGGATCCGTGTGCACCCTGTGATCCACAGGGGCACCACCCCAGGGGCTGGGCTGGCTGAGGGGCAGGGATCATCCCTCTGGCTGCTGCTCCTGCTCTGGGGCCACTGCAGGGAACCACAGGGACTAAATCAGAGCCTTGTACTGCCCCAGCTCCACCCCAGGAGCAGCCCCCTCCCCACTGCCCCTGGGACTTGGGCTGGGGAGGGGCACCCTGGGCAGGGGAGGAGGGCTTGGGCTGGGGGACACCAAAGGGCCCAAGCAGGACAGGAACAAGGGGCAGGGATTCACCCTGCAGGGATTTCAGGGATGTGCTGCTCCCCTCAAACTCAGACCTGCTTTCCCTCCCCCCAGCCCTGCCCTTCCCACGGAGTTTGCTGCTCGTGCAGTTTGTGACTCCAGCTCCCAGCACAGACACACGGGGCACAAACCTGGATGGATTCCCCTGCTCCCCTGCCCAAAGGGCCACTCCTCTCTGCAGCCCCCCAGCCTCTCCCCTTGCTCCCTGCTCTGTCAGATCAGTCTGAGGGGTGACAGGGCTGGTGCAGGAGGGGGAGCACCCGCTGCACCTGGGATCCCTCTCAGGATCTCCAGGTCCCAAAATGCCACCAGCCTGCAGGGACAGGGGAAGGCTCCACCCTGGAAGGTTGTGATTGATCACTGCATCAAAGCTCAGGCTGGCAGGAGCTCCTCAGCCCACCAAGGACTGGTAAGGGCACAGCCTCCTTTTCCATGTAGAAAATTGAGGCAAACAATCACCATTTGCTCCATTTCTCCAAGGGCTGCCTGCTGCAGGGTCCTTTTGCTGTGGAAAGGTGCTCCCTGTCCCTAAAGCCCATTTCAGAGGAAAGGGGGCTGCAGCCTGGCCCTGGGACATGCACGGACTCCAGGAACACAAAATCCCAAGGATGGGGGTCCCAGGAGGGGCCATCCCCACCCTGACTGCTCAGAGCCCCAGCACTGACCTTGGGGGGCCCTTTCAGCTCAGCCTCCCTCTCTGCTGGCCCAACCCAGCACTGCCAGCACAGAACATCCCTGCTGCTCCCAAAATGGTTCCTCCTGCAGTTCCTGATCCTCCTTGAAGCAGTAGAGGATGAGTGGGAAAGAGAGAAAAATTCTGATCTTGGAGAAGGGCTTAGATGTTTCACACACCTTTCACCCATTAACTACCCCATGTTCATCCTCATCTGCTACCTCCACCTCTTCAGATTTTAAAATTCCCTGGTTCCACTCAGCCACCCCATTAACATGAACTTCCCACCCTGAGGGCACCTTGCTGGCAACCAGGGCCTGGCATTCAAGGGGACTCATTTCCAAAACTCCCCTTTCCCTCCCATTTGTCCTCTGCTTTTACAGAAGCATTATTTTATTTTCCTGTCTTTCCTCTCCCTTATCCCTTTGCATTTTGCCACTCTAAAAGTTTTCAGAAGCATCTTGGAAAAGAGGAAGAGAAAATCCCACCCCTGTTCTTCCCCATGTTCTTCCTTCCCAGCACATGAGCTAAGAGGTAGATTTGGATGGGAGACTGGGCAGGAATTGTTGGGTGTGAGGGTGGGCAGGCCCTGGCACAGGGTGCCCAGAGCAGCTGTGGCTGCCCCTGGATCCCTGGCAGTGCCCAAGGCCAGGCTGGACAGGGCTTGGAGCAGCCTGGGACAGTGGGAGGTGTCCCTGCCATGGCAGGGGTGGCACTGGAGGGGCTTTGAGGTCCCTTCCCACCCGAAGCGTTCCATGATCCTTTGATTCCACAATGAAAACTGATTTATTTATTTTGGAACCTGCTCCCAGAATCGATGCTTTCCTCTTTAACCATGCCCAGTTTTAGGAACAAAAGGGATTAGGAAATATGAGGAACCCTTTCCCCTGCCTGTTCCCTATTTCAGTGGTGAAGCTCCTGGTGCTCTCCCTGAGCCCCTGGGGAGGTGCTGCTCCTTGAGGCCACAGTGTGGCCACAGTGCTGCTGGTCACAGTGCTGCTGGTCACAGGGCTGCTGGTCACAGGGCTCCCCTCAGCCCCAGAGCCCCTGCAGTCACCCGGAGGCTCCGTGGCTCTCATGCAGGGGGAGCCCAGCGCTGCCGAGGCAGCGCAGCCCCGGCACTGGGAGGAGCCAGCGGCGCCTTCCCCGCACATCAAAGGGGAAACCTCCGTGTTCCCCCCGGGCAGCTCCTTCCCAGCTGGAAACCCTCAAGGCTGCCTTGGCCCCGGGTGTGGGATGGGATGGGCTGGGCTGGGTCCCCCCACGCAGATCCCCCTGGGCTGAGCCCAGCAGGGCCCCCCTGTCCCACTCCAACACCTCCCTGAGCTCAGCACCCTCCTGGGCACAGGGGAGAAGGAAGAGCCTCCCTGCACAGGGGAGAAGGAAGAGCCTCCCTGCACAGGGGAGAAGGAAGAGCCTCCCTGCACAGGGGAGAAGGAAGAGCCTCCCTGCACAGGGAACTGCTCCGAAAGGCTCCTTCCCCTGCACAGCATCCCCAAGGGACACCCAAACATTGTCCCCCAACAGCACAAGGGGTGAAAGGGGGAGCAGAGCTCACAGTGACCCCAAGCCCTGACCCAGGCCAGGAGGGGCCAGCGTGTGGCTGCTCCTGTCCCAGCACGACCCTGCTCTGCTTTTCCCCTTCCCACCACATCCACAGGGGGGAATTTATGTTATTTTATGATTCCCTTTTCTTACCCCTCCCTCCCAACCACGAGCAAGCCCAGCCCTGCTCCTTCCACATGCGCTGGAGCGTTGTACCCACCCCTGAGTGGGCAAAGACAGGGAGGACTAACCCCAATTCCTGACCTAATGCCATTAGAGC
>VXBR01007151.1:50265-61447 GCA_013400215.1 Cisticola juncidis | reverse complement strand
GAGCCCCTGTGAGCCCCTGAGAGCCCCTGAGAGCCCCTGTGTGCCCCTGTGAGCCCCTGTGAGCCCCTGTGTGCCCCTGAGAGCCCCTGTGAGCCCCTGTGTGCCCCTGTGAGCCCCTGTGTGCCTGCCTGGAGCTGGGGATGGAGGGGCAGATGAGGCTGCTGGAGCCTGGCAGGATGTAGGAGAGGCCCCTCCAAATCCCACTGCAGCAAAGGGAGCACCCCCAGCTCCCTGGGAGGTGACACAGCCACCAGCCCCTTGCAGGCTGCAGTCACCCAGTGGGTCTGGCTGGAAGTGACCATGGTGGGATCATCTCCCCACTCAAGCAGGGTCATCCCAAATCCTCAATAAATCCTTAACTATGAGCATCTCTCCCACCCCTAATTCCAGCTCCCAGGAGCTCAGCCCATCCAGGCAGGACTCCTGCTCCTGCCTGGGGGTGCTACCATAAAGTAGAGAAAAATAACCACACATAAAAAATCACTCCACACATAAAAATAACCCCACACATAAAAAATCACCCCACACATAAAAATAACCCCACACATAAAAAATCACCCCACACATAAAAAACAACCCCACACATAAAAAACAACCCCACACATAAAAAATAACCACACATAAACCAGCTGGCACAGCTGGCACAGCTGGCACTGATGGCACTGATGGACCCCTCTGGGTACCCCCTCCCCAGCTTGGAGCACACCTGGGGCAGGCCCAGCACAGGGAACAGCAGCACTGTCCCCAGGCTGCCCCACCACGGGCCAGCAGTGCCACCTGTCCCTGCCCTGCCCCTGCCCTGTCCCTGCCCTGGCACTGCCCTGGCACTGCCAGGCACTCACCCACGAGTCCAGCTCCCAGGAATGCTGAGGAGGAGATGCTGTTGTGGGCTGGCAGCTCCCGGTGCTCACCGTAGTGGGGGCCTTCTCCATAGCTCTGCTGGGACAACAGGGGACAGTCACACCTGAGCTGGGGATGCTGAGCCCAATCCCAAAACACGAGGCTGCCAGGCCCAGCCTCCCCCAGGGAGGGCAAAGCCAAAGGTTCCTTGTGAAAAGGGCATGGAGTGGATTTTATCCTCATGCCAAGGGAGAGCTGGGCAGTGCAGAGGCCGTGGTGTGGGAAGGGGACATGGACCATGCTGGGGACATGGCAAGAGGGGACATGGACCATGCTCTGCCTGTGCTGGCAGCTCTTGGGCAGTTTGGCACCCACCAGGTAAGAGCCAGGCAGCCCCTCCCTGAACCAGGGAGATGGAGGGGCAAGGAAAAGGCAGAATAAATATAAATGTGTATTTTAGATATATTTATATAAATATATAAATCCTAAATATACAAATGAGAGTTGACACCACAGCCCCAGCTCTGCCACTGACCAGAGGTGGGGGGAAGGTGCCATTGCAAAAACAAATCCCACAAACACATTAAAACAAAAATGACACTGTTTCCATGAAGTTTGTGGGATTTCTCTCTTCCCATACTCAGGCCCCAGTGCTGCAGCTCAGTTCTTTCCCTGCAGAGCCTTTCCCAGCTCTCCATCCCCTCCAAGGGGATTGCAGGGATTCTCTCCTCAGGTTCCCCAGTGTTGTGGGTTGGGTGCTCAGGGAGCTTTGCCCTCAGATGAGATCCCTCAGCCCACCCTTGACCCACCCCTCTGTGTCTCCTTTGGGGACTGTCCCAGCCCTGGTCCCCTCTCCCCACACCAGCCCTGGGTGCAGGGAGGAGATGCCTGAGCAGCCTCAGGAGCTCATCCCAGTGCAGGTCTGGGAGAGATTTATGGAGGAGAAACCTCAAGGGGACCTCAAGGCAGCACAGCCTGGGGAGATGGGGATGGGGAAAACCCAAAAGAGTCCACAGAACCCAGGTCCAAAATGGGGCAAGAAAAGCTGTTTCAGGGTTGGACCCAACGCTCTGGAAGGCCTGGGAAAGACCCCAGGTTTGTTCTGGTTGGAGTTGGTGTTTGGGTGTTTGTGCTTTGTCCTTACCCTGCCTTGGTCAAACGTGGAGCTGTTTTGATCTGCTGTTCCCCAGGAACCTGAGCCTGATCTTTCATCCAAGCCTACCGAAAAACAGGAAGAACAAAGGTTACTCTTTGCTTTATCAGCAAAGCCTCAAAGGTGTTCTCATAAAATTAACTCTTCCTTCTACAAACAAAACAATATTTTCATTAATAAACCACTTCCACTTGGCGTGACCGAGCCTCCCCTCTGCCTCCTCACCTTCCCACTCCCGCTGGGAGTTATTCCACAAACTTCAAAGCAAATCCCACCACAGCCTGGAAATGGTTCAAAACATGGGACAGTGGGAAGAGGATAAACAAGTATTTTAACTCCTTTATTCCAGAGAGCACCCATGAACCTCCTCCCTCAGAATGCGACAGTGAAAGGGACTGAACTCTAAATGAAAACCACATTGCATCCATTTGGATGCTCCAGCAGAACTTGAATTGTGCCCATGGTGCTGCAAGGTCATGGGCCAAATTCATGGGCCAGTTCTGTCCAACCTCAGCAGAGTGAAAGAGTTCCCAGAGGCAAAATTCTCAGCTGGGAATTGCTGGGGGTGCAACATTACAGAGTGTCCAGGGGTTTTCTTCCAGCCCCCAAGGCTCCCCTGAGGAAGTGGGACCATCAGAGCACATCCCCAACCTCTTCAGGTGTAACCTTCCCAGGAACATCCTCAGCAAAACAGGATCCAAGCCAAAGCAGCAGAGGAGCAGAAGGGTTTGCAATGTTTCTGCACAGGCTGTGGTGGGAATCAGCTCCTTTCATCCCCTGCCAAGTCCATGCAGGCGGCACCCAGGGGAGTCAGACAATCCTGGAATGGTTTGGGCTGGAGGGACCTTAAAGCTCATCCCACCCCTGCCATGGCAGGGACACCTCCCACTGTCCCAGGCTGCTCCCAGCCCTGTCCAGCCTAGCCTTGGGCACTGCCAGGGCTGCAGGGGCAGCCACAGCTGCTCTGGGCCCCCTGTGCCAGGGCCTGCCCACCCTCACACCCAACAAGTCCTGCCCAATCTCCCAGCCAGCCCTGCCCTCTGGCACTGGGAGCCATTCCCTGTGTCCTGTCCCTCCAGCCCTTGTCCCCAGTCCCTCTGCAGCTCTCCTGGAGCCCCTTCAGTGAGCTGGGAATGTCCACCATGACACAAAACCCCTTGGGATGCTGCATCAGCACAGCTCCCACAGCTCCAGCTGATACCACAACCACAAGGAAGGAACCTTCCCTGGAAAACAGCCCCGACCTGACTCAGCTGCAGGATCTGTGACTGCTGCTCCAGCTCCTGCTCCAGTGGGTGACCAGGGGCTGGTGAGCAGCAGTTGGTGCTCAAAGGGGGAAAATCCAGGGATTTGGGAGGGGCTGGGCAGGGTGGGGGCATCCATCACCCTTGGAGGTGCTGCACAAACACTGTGAACTCTGCTGGGCTGGACAGGGAGAAATCCCAGCTCTGCAGAAGCCTGAGAGTGGGGGTGGCACCAGCCACGGACACCCCATGGACAGCCCTGTCCCCAGCAGGGGTCACGGCCATGGGGTGACACCGGACTGTCCCCGCAGCATCGCCCTGAGGCAGCACCAGGGCCCCAGGGCTCTCTGGGGTCCCATCCTGGGCTGGTTCTCCCAACAGGGGTGGCACTCCCAGGTGCCCCAGGATGTCCTTTGGGACAGGGAGCAGCAGGGACACGGGGCAGGGGGCAGGGCTCACCCCCATCTCGCCTGGCAGAGCTGATTATTATGGCAAACATGCCTCGGATTTGTCTCGTCCGCTCCCCTCACTGTTCATTTAACCAGAAACTTCTTTCAAATTACATCCTTCTATTTCTGTGCCTTTGTGTTAATCATTTCCCCAGAGAATTGGTGTTTAATTGCTGTCTAATTTGCATAATTATGCATATTAATCTCCACACCTAATGAATATTCATAATTCTCATTTAGATTTTGTTTTCTAATCAAAAATTTCCAATGTGATTACTGTGCAGAGCAGGGATAAGCCTCTAATAATACCTTGGATACTAGGGAGAATTACTGCCAATTCTCCCACCTCCTACTTCCTAGAATAAACTTTTGCTTTGCTAATGTGTTTTTCCAAAGCAATTCATCTGCAATCCCTGCAAACCCTGGCGAGGCAGGAGGCAGAAATGCTCCTTTGAGTCATTTTGCTGTCACAGGTGGTTTGAAAGCTCCCCAAGGGTGGGGGAGAAGACACGAGCAGGATCAGCAGCCTTGGACATCCTTGCAAAAGTGGTTCCTTGGGCTGGAAGGACAGGACTGCAGCACCACAGCCCCCCTGAGGAACCCCAGGAGAGGCAGAGGGGAAGCCAAGGGGTGGGGGTCAGACCCTCCCACCCAGCCCTGCCCCACACAGGAGGGGCTTTGGGGGTCCTGGGTCACCCTGGGTCACCCTGACCTCCCCCAGAGCCTTGGTCCTGCCACCACCCCAGGGCAGAGCAGCATTCCCAGGCAGGAACATGGATGGAGAGGATGCTGAGTGGGCTCTGCAGGGACACAGGGTGCCTGGAGGTCCAGGGAGATTTTCCTCAGGCTGTTGAGTCTTCCTCCCTTGAATGTCCCTTCAGATACTCAAGAATCTTCAGATATTCTCCTGAGTTATGCCAGAACAGTCTGGGCCAACAAACCTGTGCCCTGAGCTCTGGGATGTCCCTGCCTGAGCAGGGACCAGACAAGCCACTGTGCTCCCTCCAACCTCACCCATTCTGGGGTTCTGTGCCAAAATTCATGAAAAATAAAAGTAAAAAAAGTAAATCCTTGCCTGGTGCCCCAGCAAAGGAGAGAAAGGACCCAGCAAGTGGCACAGGGGACAAAGGCTGAGGGTGAGGGCCACACATCCCCCAGACAAGGACAAAGCCCTGGCACGAGCTGCTGCACCCTGTGGTGCCACCACCACGGCAGAGACCCTGGAGAGGGGCAAACCTGAGGGCTCCAACAGGGACTGCAGAGGATGAGCCCTCACCTGGGGCATGGCCTGGCTCCCCAACCCCTCCTTGGCCCCTTTGGGGCCCCAAAGGGCTCATGGCAAACCAACCCTTTTATTTCAGGAAGAAATTCCTCCCTGTGAGGGTGGGCAGGCCCTGGCACAGGGTGCCCAGAGCAGCTGTGGCTGCCCCTGGCAGTGCCCAAGGCCAGGCTGGACAGGGCTTGGAGCAGCCTGGGACAGTGGGAGGTGTCCCTGCCATGGCAGGGGTGGCACTGGATGGGATTTGAGGGCCCTCCCAACCCAAACCAGTCTGGGATTCTGGGATTCTCTAACCCCTGGGGAAACCCAGAAGGTCTCTTGTACTCTCCAGGTAGCTCCTGTGGCTGCCAAGGTGATCTGAGGTTCCATTTTCCCACCAAAGCAGCAAAGTGGATCCCAAGGTCCTGGAAGCACCTCTGAAGTGCCTGTTCCAGCTCTGTCTGATGTGTCCTGCAGAATAAACTCTTGCACCTTCCCCACGCTGCAGCCACTGGCTTGAAAGATGCCAGCAAAATATCTCCCTATTTTCAGCACCTGCGGGTGTTTTAGGAATTCAGGGATTTCTGGGATGAAGCCAGGAAAAAGCAGACTCCCCTCGTTCAGTGTCTGGCATCTGTCCTACATCCCCTGCCAGCCCACTCTTCCCTCCCTTCATATTCCTAAAAATCTCCAATTTCACAGCAAATGCCCTGCAAAATCCCAGTGTCTGGCCATGGGCAGGAGTGTCTGGAAAAGCTCCCATCAGTGGGATTTGTCCACCCCCAGCACAAAGCCCAGGGCACGGTGTCACCCCAAGCACTGTCACAGTCCTGGGGCTGTGGGCACCGAGCAGCCGGGCTGGGCACGGGTGGGGAGGGGAAGGGAAGGGGAAGGGGAAGGGGAGAGGGCAGCTGGGGTGGGAAGAGCTCAGCACCCCCAGGGCTCAGCAAGGGCAGCCCAGCAGCTGCAGAGGTGGCCCAGGAGCCCAGGGAAGGGTCAGAGGCACCTTGGGGCACCTGGGGATGTTTCCTGCCCCTGAGCATCGCCCAGGAGCTGCTCCAGGTGAGATGGAGACCCCAGGAGAATCTCCTGGATCCCAACTGCCCCATACTTGTGTACAGATCTGCTGCCTTAAAACACCCACAGTGCTGGCAAAAAAGCCCCATAAATCCAAAGAGAGATCCTGTCCAAAGGGCCACAGAGCTGCTCCAAGGGCTGGAGCCCCTCTGCCCTGGGGACAGGCTGGGAGAGCTGGGGGTGCTCAGCTGGAGAGGAGAAGGCTCCAGGGAGAGCTCAGAGCCCCTGGCAGGGCCTGAAGGGGCTCCAGGAGAGCTGCAGAGGGACTGGGGACAAGGGCTGGAGGGACAGGACACAGGGAATGGCTCCCAGTGCCAGAGGGCAGGGCTGGCTGGGAGATTGGGCAGGAATTGTTGGGTGTGAGGGTGGGCAGGCCCTGGCACAGGGTGCCCAGAGCAGCTGTGGCTGCCCCTGGATCCCTGGCAGTGCCCAAGGCCAGGCTGGACAGGGCTGGGAGCAGCCTGGGACAGTGGGAGGTGTCCCTGCCCTGGCAGGGGTTGGGACTGGATGGGCTTTTAGGTCCCTTCCCAACCAAACCAAACCAAACCAAACCTTTCTGGGGTTTGTCATTCTGTGAAATGCCCGTGGCCCTGAGCTGAATTCTGTCTGCACCAGGGAGCTCCAGCCTGGCAGGGCCTGGCTTTGCCACCCTCCAGGGCTCTCCCACTGTGAGGTGTGTGAGTTCTGGAGATGCCCACGTGCCCCTGCTGCTGGCAGGAGCCAATTTGATTTTAAAATAACCCCATTTCCCAGCTACCCAAGTTAAGGCACACTTTCCAATTGAGAAACGACAGAAATAGGAGCTACCTCCTCTCCCCATTAATACAGTTATTAAACTGTGTAGAGATTAATTGTGCATTTTAATAACCCTGAGCATGAATATTCATAACACATTTCTTGCTCATGTTCTAATTAAAACACACTAATAGAATAAGATGTAGCTGTCAGACAGTCTTTTTTTTTTCCTCACGGTTTTCCTGCCACAGCCAAGAAGAGCTGATAGACAAGAGCTGTCCTAAGCTTCAGCAGGGATGAAAATGATTTAACCACATTTAGGCTCAGAAAAAACATCCCTAGTGCAGCAATGAACCCCAGTAAAGGCTATGGAGGAATGTCCAGTGACACAGAGCAATGAGAGCTGTTCCCACCCAGGAGAAATGGAGCCTCTTTGGACACTCAGCTCCAACAGGAAAACACAGGAGAGTGAGGAAAGGGGAACTGTTTTACCCAAAGGAGAACAGATTTATTTCAGATATTGTGATGAAATTCCCCCCTGTGAGGGTGGGCAGGCCCTGGCACAGGTGCCCAGAGCAGCTGTGGCTGCCCCTGGATCCCTGGCAGTGCCCAAGGCCAAGCTGGACAGGGCTTGGAGCAGCCTGGGACAGTGGGAGCTGTCCCTGCCATGGCAGGGGTGGCACTGGATGGGCTTTGAGGTCCCTCCAGTCCAAATTATTCCAGGATTCTGTGTAATGGCACTAAAAAGTGGCAGGGTTTTGTGATCCATCCCTCCTCCTCAGTTCCCAGCCTGTGCTTTCCATCCTCAGGAGCCAAAAATGCTGCACCAGGAGAGGCTGCCCTGGTCTGAACCCCCAGAGCCCCCAAACCCACCCAGGCCCAGGTGCTGAGCCCTGAGCCCTGAGCTCTGAATGCCCCAGGCTGGGCACAGCACCTGGGTAAGGTGTGGGAGGGAATCTGGTTCTGCAGTCAGCCCTGACCTGGGCACAGCCAGGGACCCCACACCCTGTGGCCTTTGTGGGAATGGGACAGGGCCAGGAGCTGCACTCAGTCCCTGTGTGTCCCTCCAAACTCAGGAGATTCCAGGATTCTCTGAAAGGTCCTTTAAAACCAGCTCAGTCCCTAACAAGTGCTTTGCTCAAAGCAGAGCCCAAGGGGTGTGCAGCACCTCTGGATCCAGAGGCCATGCAGGGATGGGGGTGTTTTGCTCCTGAACCCCCTCAGACACCATTTGTAAAGCACACACAGAGTTTTTGCTCTTAAATCCTGTAATGAGGGATATCCTGAGGAGAACATGCACTGCTGGGAAGCTGCAGCACCATGGATCAAATCATGGAATGGTTGGGTTGGAAGGGACCTCAAATCCCCTCCAGTGCCACCCCTGCCATGGCAGGGACACCTCCCACTGTCCCAGGCTGCTCCAAGCCCTGTCCAGCCTGGCCTTGGGCACTGCCAGGGATCCAGGGGCAGCCACAGCTGCTCTGGGCACCCTGTGCCAGGGCCTGCCCATCCCCACAGAGGGGAATTTCTGGGATTTCTTCCTATGACTTCAAATGTCTCAAAGGCGCCTCATTTTCACTTGTCAGGAGGAGGGGGCAGCGAGGGACCCTCACAGCAGCCCAGGGGTGACACTGGGGGACACTGCTGGGGTTTCTTTGCTGTTGGAGCTGTGACTGAGCCAGGCTGAGCCTCTCCCTCCCCCAGCTCCACAATCTGCCCTCCCTAATCTGATTCCAGCAAAATGACTGGCCCAGGGTTTTTTTTTTAATTTTAAATTCTATTAAAAACATTTAGGCCAGATCCCTCCTGTGGCTGGAGTAGGTTTGGCAGCAGCTGTAGCTGCCATGAAGGTGCATCCTCCATCCTCAGGAGTGCCCACGGTGGGGATTGGAGGGCCAGGAGGGAAATTCCAGCTCTGCAGCCTCAGCAGTGCCCGAGGGCTGGAGCAGGACAAGGATGTGGTGGCAGCTGGGAGCAAAAACCCCACAGGCAGCACTTCCCAAGCTCAGGGAATACTCAGATCCATGGAATGGTTTGGGTTGGAAGGAGCCTTAAGGATCACCTTGTTCCACCCCCCTGCCATGGTTATTTACCCAGAGAAGCCCCCCCTGCCTCCCTCAGGGCTGGGACAGCAGAAGCCACCACAGGCAGGGCCACCGTGCCCCTGTGATTTGATTGGAAGCAGAGGTGACAGAAGGCTCCTGATAAACACTTCCAAATTAAGCGGCTTTGTGTGCTAATCGCTCTGGCCATCAGCCCCACAGCAAAATCTCTGCTAAAAGGGATTGGAAATCAATAAAATTAGTTGACTAGTAATTAGCTTTAGTCCCAGGAAAACCAGCAAAGTTGTTTTTCCGGAAGAGAGTTGGCTCCATTCAGTGAGGAACAACCCACTCGAGCACCCCCCAGGAAAGGCTCTGAGGTGCTGGCACAGCCCCTGGGAGGGAAAAGGGGGTGCTGGAAGCAGTTCCCAGAATTCCTGTTTATTTACCAGCCCCATCCACCCCCAAATAGGAAAAAACAGCTGTGAGTGGAAGCCGGGAGCTGTTTACAGGACGTCGATTGTGGACAGGACCATACAATTTGTTCACTTCCTTTTCCCGGTGCACGACAAAACAATTAAAATAAAAATAAGGGGGGGTGGATAAAAAACCCACCCTGAACACCTGGAGGGCAGCACAAGGTCCCTGGCAATGCCACCCTAGAGGGCTCTGCTCTTGGGGCAGGGCAGGGGATGTTTTATCCCCTTCACTGCCTTGAAATGTGAGGTTGGACCGAAGCTGAGTGGTTCAGGCAGGGAGGCTCAGCTGCTCTGCTGCCCTGGAGTGTCCAAGGCCAGGCTGGAGGGGCTTGGAGCAGCCTGGGACAGTGGAAGGTGTCCCTGCTATGGCAGGGGCTGGAATGTGCTGCCACTTCCTGACCCATCCAGGGGCATCAAATGGGCCAGGTGGCATCTCCCTCTGGGACAGGGACAGGGACAGGGAGGGCTGGAGCTGTGTCAGGCCTTGGGCTGGAGCTCAGGGAAAGGTTCTTCCCCCCGAGGGTGCTGGGGCACTGCCCAGGCTCCCCAGGGAATGGTCCCAGCCCCAAGGCTGCCAGAGCTGCAGGAGCTCTCAGGGATGCTCAGGGTGGGATTGTTGGGGTGTCTGTGCAGGGACAGGGGCTGGGCTGATGATCCTGAGGGTCCTTTCCAGCTCAGGATATTCCAGGACTCCATGAATGGATGCTCTGGGCCTGGAGGGCCCCGTGACACCATCCCCCATCCCACAGGGGACACAGCAGCAGCCACATCAAACTCACAGATCCCTGCTCCATTTCTGGGGCAGCTTCTGCCCCTTCATCTCTGTGATGCTGAATGAACCCCGAACCCAAAGCCACGACAGCCCCATCCACCCCACACATCCCCTGAAGCACCTGCTGCCACCACCCCCTCCCTAAATGTGCACTCAGGGATAATTTGTGGCTTCAAAAAGCTGATGCCACCACTTTGGTGATTGTGAATTCCTCTGCTCAGCATCTCCTCGGCATCTCCTGCACCGTATTCCAGTTCAGCAGTTTCTGCACACACAGATGGGGTTCAGGAAATGTTTGGGGCTGGGGAAAAACATGAGAGAATCAGGGAAGGAGTGGATAAAAATGATCCACTGGTTTTCCATGAGGGCTAACTATGAGGAGAAATTGAGCCTACACCAAAACCAAACAAAGCCAGAAAGAGGGGAAAAGAGTCAAAGAAGGACTTTAGCAATTCCTGTCCTTTGGAAGATGCTCTGGTATCACTGAAGCTGCTCTCTAAGGCTGGTTTTGGGGGTAGCACCCTGGGTGTGGCATCCCAGAAACAGAATCCTGGAATGTCCTGAGCTTGAAGGGATCCACAAGGATCGCTGAGTCCAACCCCTGTCCCTGCTCAGGACACCCCAACAATCCCACCATGTGCATAAACAGTAACAATTCTATGCAATAATAAATGTACAAAGCAGTGCCCAGCACAGGGGTGAGGAAGTTCAGGAAAACCCAACAAAACCCAACCAGACAATCCAGGAATCCTTCACTTTAGACATGAGTCATATTTGTAGAAGTAAAAGAAGGTCCCCACTGCATTTTAGGGAGGGATTTTATGGTAACTAAAATAAAAGCTTGCCTTTATGTGAAGTCATCATTAAGGAAATGAATAACTTGGACCAAGGCCTTGCAAACGACTGCCCAGGGTGCCCATGGTGGCACCAGGGCACGGCCACCACCCCCTGTGGCCAGAACATGCCAAGGACCCAACCCAGGGTGCCAAAGTCACACCAGAAGGGAATTCCTGGGCTGTGCTCCGGCAGGATGGTTCAGACTGGATAGGATTTATTAAACTGAAAAAATGGGGATGGGTGGATGGGAGCAGCCCTGGGGGGAAGGACCTGGGGGTGTTGGGGGGTGAGAGGCG
>VXBR01007151.1:17576-50062 GCA_013400215.1 Cisticola juncidis | reverse complement strand
GCCAGGCTGGGCAGGGCGTGGAGCAGCCTGGGACAGTGGGAGGTGTCCCTGCCATGGCAGGGGTGGCACTGGATGGGCTTTGAGGTCCCTCCCAACCCAAATCTCTCCATGATTCTATAATTACAGACATTGTTCTGTGGGACACCTTCCTGCCAAGGAGGTAGCACAGGGTCGGGTCTGGGCGACCTCTGTGTTCTGCAGGGTTGGGTTTATCCCAAGCTGCTTCCAGAGCTTTGGGACACCCCCCTGTGCTCTCTGCCGTGGTCCCTGTCCCCCCCCTGTCACAGTGCAGTGGCACTGCAGGGCTGTCCAGCCTGGCTGTGGGGTCCCCTCTGTCACCTCACTCTGGCTCTGTGTCCCTCTGCATGGAGGGGGCAGAGCTGCCCCTCCAAACCACGGCTGCTCTGAGGGACAGCGGAGCAGCGGCTCCTCTGACACCTGCTGCTGGTCTGACTCAGCCCAGTGTTATTCTTGGGCTGTTTCCCTGCACTTTTGTCCCTTGGACCCTCCTGGACATCCTGCTCCTTGCAGGGCTGTCAGGCTGGGATGGAGGCTGGGGATGAGGGACATGGGTGGGTTTGTCCTGGAGGGGCTGGGGACAAGGGACACGGTGGGTTTGTCCCGCAGGCTGGTGACCTTTAGAAAGCCCTGGCTATGTTATCCTCCATCCCCTTCTCCTGCCGCTCCTTTGTGCTCGTGTTTGGTCACTGCTGGCCTTTGTTTTTACAGCTGGGGGAAGTGTTTTGAGCTTTAAAGTTTATTTTCTTCCCTCTGGTTGTCGTCACAGGTTTGTTTTCATACTCTGTGTGGCATCTTGCTGGCTCTCCCAGGGGCAGGGAGATGCTCTCAGGGCATTCCTGCTGGAGGGAGCAGGATCTTCCCTGCATCTGGGAGGCCCAAAAGTCTCTGCCTTCACTTCTCTCTCTGGATTTTTATCACAGAATCCCAGAAAGGCGTGGACTGGAAGGAACCTCAAAGCCCATCCCATCCCACCCAGTGTCACTGGCAGGGACACCTCCCACTGTCCCAGGCTGCTCTCAGCCCTGTCCAGCCTGGCCTTGGGCACTGCCAGGGATCCAGGGGCAGCCACAGCTGCTCTGGGCACCCTGTGCCAGGGCCTGCCCACCCTCACAGGGAAGGAAGGGGCTCTGAGCTCTCCCTGGAGCTTCTCCTCTCCAGGTGAGCACCCCCAGCTCTCCCAGCCTGTCCCCAGGGCAGAGGGGCTCCAGCCCTTGGAGCAGCTCTGTCCCTCCTCTGCTCTGGCTCCAGCAGCTCCAGCTCCTCCTGCTGTTGTTCCCAGGGCTGGGGCAGCTCTGCAGGTGAGGTCTCACCTGAGCAGGGCAGAGGGGCAGAATCCCCCCCTGCCCTGCTGCCCACGCTGGGGGCTCAGCCCAGCACAGGGGGGCTCTGGGGTCAGTGCCCATGGCCGGGGCAGGCTGAGCCTCTCACCCACCAACACCCCCAGGTCCTGCTCCCCAGGGCTGCTCCCATCCACTCTCCCATAAATGCACAGACAGCCCCATGGAGAACCTTCTCTGTCTCTGCTTCACATGCATTTGAGAACATGAACACATTTTCTACCCCAACAATTGAAATTCAGTAGATACGGGGTTATTCCCAGTGCCAGGGCTTATATTCCATTAAACATGAAGCTTCAGGGAGAAGACTGAGTGTAAGTCCACATCCTGTTGTTTTCAGGTCATTTACTGCAGCACAGAGTCACACATTCCTGACAGGCTCACACATGGATTGCTGTCCAAAGGGACACAGCTCATTCTGCTGAGGGAACAGGGACCTGAGCAGCCTGGAGCCAGCCAGGGCTGAAACAGCCCGGGTCCCCGGGGACACCCTGTGACCTCTCATGTTCCTCGGGGTGTTTTGCACACCCCCACAGATGCACACAGGAGCTGCAACACCCCCACTTACTCCACTTAGCAGCACCCACCTCTATTTCCGCTCTGATTTGCATCTTTCCAAGTATTGTTTAATTTGCAATGTAAAATCAAATTACAGCCGCAGAGATGCAACCGGAGCACTGGGGAACAGAAATCTTCTCCCACTTGGTTTCCATTACTCATGAAGGAGACAAATGGGGACAGAGGCTTGTTTACTTACAAGTGACCAAAAAAACCCCCCAAAGTTTGCCAGGGAGGCGTCTGAGATCAAACAGGCAGGCGGTGCCAGCTCTGTGTACGTGAGCCCTCCCAGCCCTGCACTGCTGCAGCCCTACAGGTAGGGAGGCCAGGGGCTGTTAAAAATTAGACAAATTAAGGATGGCTTCCAAATAATGTGGAATTTACACGGGGAAGTGGCCAAGCACACGTACACCCCACCAGGGTGGCCTTGGCAGTTTGTTTGTGAGCGGGGAGAGGGATGGTGGGAATGCCTTGTGCACAAATGCACAAATCCCTGCAGGCCTCCTGGGGAAAAGCAGACCCCAAAAGGGTGAGGAAGGCAGCCAGGGGGGTTATCCAGCCCAGGGGGTTTATCCAGCCCAGGGGGTTTATCCAGCCCAGGGGGGTTTATCCAGCCCAGGGGAGGTTATCCAACCCAGGGGTGGATATCCAGCCCAGGGGTGGTTCTGCCCAGCCCAGGGGGTTTATCCAGCCCAGGGGGGTTTATCCAGCCAGGGGGTTTATCCAGCCCAGGGGGTTTATCCAGCCCAGGGCTGTGATCCTGCTCGGGGCTGGGCCCCTGCATTGCCCCAGGGGCTCAGGATGCGGCCGCAGGAGCCAAGAGCCAGCGCTGGCCCAGACGATGATTCAGCCCACAGGAAGGATCATCTCAGAAGAATTGTTGGACACAATGAGGAAAACTTTCCCAAACAAAGCGTTCTCAGCACCACCTGCCTCCCCTCCCTCAGCCCCAGCTCCTGCTCGGGAGTAACCTCCAGGCTGTGGCCACCACAACAGAAGCTGGTGGGTTTGTTTTCCCCTTTCCCAAGGTGAGCATTCCTGGGGCACAGCGGGCTCAGGATTCCATCCTGGCTCCTGAGAGCAACACAGGAGCTGCCAACAAAGCCCCTGGCCATGTCCAGTTACAGCCAGCAACCTCAGGGCTGCAAACTTCAGGAGCTGGATATATCCAAAATATACAAGCTGGGCTTCCTAAGGAACCCTTAAAGCAAACCCGTGGGTTAGAGCACACCAGGTGCAGAGTTTTGGGGATAGCTGCATGTACAGCCAAGGAATTCACCCTCCCAGACAGCAGCTCTTACAGAATTCGGCCCATGTGACACCACACAGTGAGGTATTTACCTGAAGAACAATTTAAAGACAGATGTGACCTATTTAGAGCTCTGCCAAATATTTCTGTAATTGAATAGACCATCGATTATTTAAATTGCATTACAAAAGGCTGAAATCAATCCACTTGCTCCTACAAAGCACCATTTCCATGAACCACAGCTCTTTTTCACCTCTTTAAACATAAAACACTTCAAGACATTCACTTGTCCCTTGCCCTGAAAGGATCCACATCTTTGTACAATCACACCCCATGCCCTAAATTCCCCCTGTACCCCTAAATCCAAAAGGACAAGTCACAGGAAGAGTTCACCTGCAGACAAATGCTAGCCCATGAGCTTTAAGGCTCCAAGGCTTGTGGTGTGAGTGGGGCAGGAGTCACTGAGGGCACTGTGGGTTTGGGCTCAGTCAGCCCTCCAGGCCTTGTTCCCCACACACTGCCCAGGGGACACCAGAAAGTTCCTCCAGCCCCTCGTGCCCTTGTCCCCTTGTCCCTAAATCCAGCTCCCAACACAATCTCCAAGCAGGGCCTAAATTCTGGTGGAGGGATTAAGGCACTGAGCTGGTTTTGTGTCTCTGAATGTGGCACCTGGTTTGGGACACAGAGAAGTGCCCGGGGCAGCTCCCGGGAAGGAACAGGACAGAGCCCAGGGACGCACCCTGGATCCAGTCTGTGTGTGAAGGTTGTGGTGGTACCAGCTCTGCCTGGCACGTGCCACCCTCAGCAAGTGCTGCTCTGTAAGGGGCAGGGAGTGCAGGGCTGCAGGAGCAAAGGGAGCCCAACCCCACCATCCCTTCAGGCTGGCACCCACTGTGTCCCCTCACCCCAGCCGTGCTGTCCCTGGGCACAGGTGGCACGGGTGAGGAGCCAGCAGATGGCACTCAGTGAGTACCACGGATCCTGCTCTCTCCCAGGGCTAACCAGCACCTTTCTCCTCCCTGCACATTCCAAACCATGTCCTGGGTGCCACTTTTGCATCACTCAGCAGTGCCTGGGAGCAGCTGGTGCTCCTTGGTCTCATCCCTTGTGTTGGGCAGCAAAAAAAGCCCTGAAAAACCCCCTCAGATGCCCCTGAGATCTCAGGAAAGCAGATTTTATTATTTTTATTGACATCTCTCATTTACCCTGGGCACACAGTGACATTGCTGGAGTTGTGGATGGGTGACCCCAGGAAGGGGGCAGGCAGTTTCCCACCCCTGCTCCACAGCCAGCGTGGCAAACCCACAGCAGCACCAGCAGCACCAGCCTGGCCTCCCTGCCCTTCCCAGCCCTTCCCAGCCCTTCCAGGGCTCACACCAGGGCTCTCTGCTGCTCAGAACACGCTGAGACAAAAGGAGACCCATTAGATTCTCTTGTCTGTGTCTCCTCTACACGAGGCTTCGATTTCTGGTGCTTTTGTCAAGCCAAGCACTAACACTCCTTATCAGGAATCCTAATACAACTGTCTAGGAAAATTGACCATTAACAAGCTCCTCTGATATTTTGCTCAAAGATTGCTTTCTTTTAACTATGAGAAGCTCAAAAAAATGTTTTCCTACATGAACAAAAAGAGCTGCAGCAGTTAAAAACTTGGAGCTGCAGTTTGCTGGGATGGTAAGAGCTGAAATCACCACTGTGAGTGAGAAGCTGCTGTCTCAAAGGAAAGTGGCTGCATTTTCAAATGCAAGTTTGGAATTAAAAAAAAAATTAAAATTATATGCATAAAATGAGAAACAATAACAACAAAAAAAGTGCACAATTCCCAGCCTAGTGCTGCAAGGAAAACAAGGACCAAAGTCATCCCTGGACTGCCTCCAGGATGAGCTCTGCTGGCAGCTCCCACCTCTGCTGCGGGGACACCCAGGGCCATGCAGGCTCTGACAGAGCTCCCTGCACATCCTCCCTGCACCAGGTTAAAAGCAGCTCCCTCCTCATCCTCACTGCACCAGGTTTGAGTGGCTCAGGGCACGGCAGCCCTGGCTGCAGTGGGAGCAAAGGGTCTTTTTCTCACCCTGCATTTCTCTTGAGTGAGTTCTGAGCTTGCTGGACTTTCCAAGGGTTGTTGAACACGTAGGGCAGCAGGAAACCCAACAAAAATCAGTTCCCCATTTGGAGCACAACAGCCCCAGAAGCCCCCGAGATGGGGCAGGCCAGGATGGAGAGAAGAGGAAGATCTCAGATGGCAGCTGGTTTGCAAAACCACAGCCCCACCTTCGCCTCTCAGAGCCCCAGGGCTGGGGCCACCATGGCACAGGGAGCAGGGACAAACTGCCCTGGCTGCTCCCAGCAGAGCCCTCATTTCCCAACAGAATCAAAGGGAAAAAAGCCACTATCAGCTCTCTGGTGCCCGGGACCCACCACACTCTGGGTTGTTCATCCAGTCCTGCCCACACTGCTGTGGGCAGGGCAAGGAGCACACACCAAGCTCTGCTCACCTCAGGGGCAGAGCTGTGACTCTCAGTGAGTCCCACAGTTGTCTGGGTTGGAAGGGACTTTAAAGCTCCTCTTGTTCCACGCTGTGCCATGGGCAGGGACACCTCCCACTATCCCAGGGTGCCTACAGGAACCTGCTCCTGGTTCTGTGCACCCTGCACATGGCTCTGTGCACCCTGCAGTTCCTCCTGATCATGCAGCATCCCAAAGCCTCAGCTGCTCCTGGCATCCCAGAGAGAGCCCAGTCTGCACCCAGGATGCTGCCTCACCTGCACAAGTTCATGTTTAACACTCAGAGCTGCAGGTTTCTCAAGGTGTCCCTGTGCCCCATCTCAGTTCAAAGCAGGCACCACAAGCAGTGATTCAGATGAAATGGTTCCTCTTAAGTGACAACTCCACACACACAGGTCACTCCTATCAAAGCCAGACCAGCTCCAGGGAGCTGTGCCTTGTTTGATTCATATCTAAACCCACCTGAAATAAAAACCATCCCAGGACCCCCTTGTAGGGCAAGGAAACCCCACAGCCAGGCCATGTCACCACAGCAATTAACAATACAGCAATTAATAATACAGCAATTAACAATACAGCAATTAACGGTGCCAGCGACGGGCTCAGGGTGTGGGGACCGCGGGTGACCCCTACACAGGACACCCTGAGCTGGCACTTGGTGCTGTGTCCCCAGCCCACAGAACCCTCTGCTCCTGCAGCCCTGCCCTGGCCACAGCTATTACAGGTTATGGGGACCTGGGCAGCACAGAGGGGAGGCAGCAGACAAGGCTGAGCTGTTCCTGCTCCCAAAAGGGGCTGGGTGTCTTCCAGCAGCTTTAAGGCTCTCAGCTCCTGCCCAGCTGAAAAGTCCTCAGAAGGTGAGGAAAAGCTCCAGCCTGACCCTCCCCAGCCCACCCCTCCAGAGTGCAACTCCCAACCGACCACTGCAAATCACCCTTCACGCTCCATCCTCCCACCCAAAATCCAAATAATACCCAAGCCCCCTGCAGAAGCGCGGCAGAGCACGTACCCCTGCACAGCCCCTCCCGCGCTGCCATTCCGGAGCCGAGCCGAGCCTGAGCCGCGGCTCCAGCCCGGCCCGGGAGGGAGGAGCAGCTCCGGGGCCGCCGTCCTGTCCTGCCCACCCTGCCTTTGTCTGGGACTCACAGGGTTCACTGCAGGGACGGGCAGAGGCAGCCAGAGGAAAGTGAATGGAGTTTATGGGGTGGATCAGGTTTGCCAGGGAGTTTATGAAGCGCTGCCTGGAGAGCAAAGAGCAAATGGACAGCATCGCTTCCAGATCAGGAGGATTCCTAGGGAGCCCTCGAAAAAAATCACCCAAGTGCTTCAGTCATGCTCTGATCTACAGGTGAGGGTGGGCATACCTGGCACAGGGTGCCCAGAGCAGCTGTGGCTGCCCCTGGATCCCTAAAGTGTTCCAGGCCAGGCTGGACAGGGCTTGGAGCAGCCTGGGACAGTGGAAGGTGTCACTGCCATGGCAGGGGGTGGCACTGGATGATCCCTCAGGTCTCTTCCAGCCCGAAGCTCTCTGTGATTCCACGATGTTATCTTCTCGTTATCTCCTTGCCAGAGCCCTTTAAAGGCAGGGTCAGCCCAGCGCTGCAGCTGGAGCAGTCTGTGCCCTCTCACAAAAGCCTCCTCCACCCAACCCTGCACAGCTCT
The DNA here is from genome assembly GCA_013400215.1 of Cisticola juncidis. Taxonomy (NCBI): domain Eukaryota; kingdom Metazoa; phylum Chordata; class Aves; order Passeriformes; family Cisticolidae; genus Cisticola; species Cisticola juncidis. Next base: position 42,730 of record VXBR01007151.1, on the reverse strand, counting down.
GCCACGGTGATCCAGGGGACTCCCTTGGCACAGCCGAGGGCACTGGGTATTGTTTGGCTTTCCTTTATCTGCAGATCTCAAAGCATTTTGTAAATGTTAAACCTCAAAGCCTCTCCAGGGAACAAAACTCTTTCTGCTATTGTACAGATGGAGAGACTTGCCCAAAAATGAGGGCAGAGCTAGGGAGGCAGCAGAGCCCAGAGCTGAGCCAGCTCAGCTTTTTACTGGCACCAACTACAGTGACACAGATTATCCCTGGAAGACCTGTGTGGACAAACACATCTCCTGGGAGAAGCACTCACTCTCCAGGTGGGAAAGCCTGACATGCTGGAGCACCCAAAAATTTATTTACAACTGGTGCTCCAAACCACAATGTCTCACCCATCTTTCAGTTTTCTTCTTTGGATAAAAAAACCACCACAAACCAAAAAAACACAGCCCAGTTCTACAGTTTCAACTTTTTAGAAAATTATTTAAAGAAAACAGAACAAAAAAACCACAATGGTTTTAAAAATACAAAGCAAGCTGGGGGAGAAGGGCTCTTCTCTATTTCTGAGCTGACCCAGGAGGGCTGGGCAGGGCAGGGAGCTGGGGAGATGCTCTTGCCTGGCTCTCAGGTCCTGCTGGCCATGGGGGCCGTGGGGAGCTCCCCAACTTTTCACTCAGCTTTATTTCTCTTTATTTCTCATGCACTTCAATGTAAAGGCACCTGAGGGCCAGCAGGAATTGGGCATTCAGTGCCACCCAGCACAGCTTTGCCCCGTGCTCCAGGGAAAGGCTGCAGAGCCAGATGGGATGGAATTGTACCAGCACCTCACTCAGGACATCACTCAGTGCCTGCAGGCTCCAGCTACGGGACAAACCACAAATAACTGAGTGTCTGGGATGGGAAGGAGCCAGCACAAGGGTGCCCTGGCAGCTGGAATCCTCACAGGAATGAAGAGAAGCAGCAGCAGGAGCAGCCCAGCACAGGCGTCCTCTGGGATGCACAAACCTGCCCCACTCTGGCTGTGAAGGTGTCGGGAGCAGCCCCCACAAGAGAAGTGCTGGGCCTGAGGAACCCCCAGTGCTGACTGAAACAGCCAAAGAGAACCCCAGAAATCTGCTGTGAACTCCTGATTCCAGACATCATTTCCCTGAGATGCCCCAATTCCCAGACCCTTCTCAGAGCATCATCTCTCCCCAAGCCGAGGATCTCAGGGAACAGCCACTGCTCCAGTTCCTGACCCAGAGCTGGAGTTCTGCACCACAGAGAACCTGCAAGGGCAAAACTGGCCATGAACAAGGAACAGAGTGACAGGACAAGGGGGGTGGTTTCCCACTGCCAGAGGGCAGGGATGGATGGGAGATTGGGCAGGAATTGTTCCCTGTGAGGGTGGGGAGTCCTTGGCACAGGGTGCCCAGAGCAGCTGTGGCTGCTCCTGGATCCTTGGAAGAGTTCCAGACTAGGCTGGATGGGGCTTGGAGAAACCTGGGATAGTGGGAGGTGTCCCTGCCCATGGCAAGGGGTGGAACAGGATGAGCTTTGAGGTCCCTTTCAGCCCAAACCAGTCTGGAATTCTGTGAAGCCCACATGAAAACCCCACACGACAGAATTCAGGACTCGTTTTCCACTCCAAGCTGCTCACATCCAAGTGGTGTTTCCAGCATGACAGAACTCCACTTGGATCAGCCTCATGCTTCCCTGCAGAGCCAGGCAGTTCCTGGAAAGTCAGTGCAGGGACAGCAACACCTCAGTGAGTCCTGGGAAGGAGAGCACCAGAACTTCCAGCTTCTTCCAGGGCTTCCCTGCGGCTTGGGAAGGAGCCAGAGCCAGAGGGGACCTGAGGCAGCTCTTGGGGACTGATGGGCAGAGCCGTCCAGGCACCTCAGCCAGAAACAGCAGCTCAACATTCAACAAACCCCAAGTTCTGAGTTCTGAGCTAATGGAAACCGAGAGGACCTGAGAGGGTCCCTGCTGCCCACAAGGCAGCCCAGGCTCCTTCCCCTTCAGCTGCTTCACCCCTGGTCACTTCTGCAGCTGCTCCAACCTCAGAGGCCGCTGGTGACATCACAGCCAGCAGAGAACGAAGGGAGCACAGCTGGGATGGGCACCACTGAGGCTCTGCACTCAGCCAAAAGGGAATTGGGGCCAACCAGACCCGAATCTGGGGTCTCAGGCATGAAGATCAAGCAAGAAGGTGCAAAGTGGAGCTGTCTGGGTAAGGAGAAGCTGTTGGCAGCAGCCTGGGGCACTGGGGGCTGCTCCCCAGGGAAGCTCAACATGCAGGGCCCCCACAATGGCCAAACCCACCCTGCCCTTTCTCTCCCTCCTGCACCTTCACTCCCCACTGATTGCCATGGAAGTGCTTAATTAATTAATTAATTAACGTTGTGATGGCTGCTGGGCTTCATGATACCAGCAGTGAATCAACAGCAGATGGGTGGGCAAAGGGAAAGGGGACAAGAACCAGGAGAGCTCCAGGGTCTGGGGCAAACACTGCCCAGATGGGACCCCTGCCACCAGGAGAGCAGCCACACACCTGGGGACAGGGGCTCAGCACCCACCCCTTCCACACCTGCTGGTGCCACAGCCCAAGGCTGTGCCAGGATGGAGGTGGCTTTTGCTCTGCACATCCCTGGCTCAGGTGATCCCTTTGGATTGTCCCAAGTGACCCTTCAGAGAGGCAGAGACAACAGGGCTGCCCCAGAGCTCGGTGGTGCAATCCCAGACCAGGCTGGCCCTGCTCCTGGGATGCACCTCCCAGCCCAGAGCATCCACAGGATGCAGGGTTGGGAATCCTCCCCTCAATGGCACAGCCAGAGCTCCTGCACCCACGAGGCCAGAGAGCCCCTCCTGCCACGGGAAGGTGCCCCAGCCTTTCCTGGGAGAGACTTTAGAGTTAAAGCAACACCGGTAGTGGGATTGTCAGCAGCACAAATGCACAATCAGGAGGGGAAGATGTAGGGGGAAAGCATCCAACTGGCAAATATAATACTTGGAAGGAAAAGCAGATTTTCAAAAAAATAAAAAATGAGGGGGTGGCAAAAAAAAAATCTCAGGAAGTCATCTAGTCATTCCTGCTCTTTGCAGAAACAATAGACTCGGGATGCTGGCTAAGTTATAAATAATCCTGCTGGCTACACAACACAAATCCAAGACAGGAGCAGGGTAACTATCAGCTCCATGGAAAGTGAGTCACTACCTTCTTCCAGCATTCCCAAAAAGGGAAAACACCACAGCCCCACTCCTGCTCTGCTGGCCAGGACCCCATCCCAGGGGCAGGAGCAGCTCAGTGACACAGAGTGACCGTGACACAGGGACACCCTGAGCCACAGGGAGCTGCAGCAGCTGATCCCAAAGCAGGGCAGGACACAGCCTGACACTCACACAGTCACAGAATCCTGAAATACCCTCAGCTGCAAGGGACCCACAAGAATCACTGAATCCCACCCCTGTCCCTGCACAGACACCCCAACAATCCCACCCTGAGCATCCCTGAGAGCTCCTGCAGCTCTGGCAGCCTTGGGGCTGGGACCATTCCCTGGGGAGCCTGGGCAGTGCCCCAGCACCCTCGGGGGGAAGAACCTTTCCCTGAGCTCCAGCCCAAGGCCTGACACAGCTCCAGCCCTTGCTGGGCTACTGTCCCAGAGCAGAGCTCAGCCCCTGCCCCTCTGCCTCCCCTCAGGAGGAGCTGCAGCCCCCGAGGAGCCTCCCCTCAGTCTCCTCTGCTGCAGCTGAACGAGCCCAGTGCCCTCAGCCTCTCCTCAGACCCTTCCCCAGCTCTGTGTCCCTCCTTTGGACACTCTCCAGCAGTTTTGGATCTTCTGATACTGCAGACAGTGGGATCAGTGGCAAGAAAGCTCAAATTGGGGAAAATAATGGGAAGCCACCAACTCCACAACATCCTTCTCTTTTTAGAAGGGAAGTTGCCATTGTGAGATGCTTTGGCTGAGCTGTTTTCCAGATCCCTCCTCAGAACCTGAGAGCGAGCACAGAGATGAGCAGGCAAAGCCAACTTGCCTCAAGGTGCTGTGAAACTGCCCCAGGAGGGCTGGATGTGCCAGGGCCTCTGCCCCAAGCACAGCCCTGTGGGAGGGACACAGCCCCTCTGGCCTGGCAGCTCTCAGGGCAAAGGGAAGATGCATCTTTCTGGGCATTCAGAACATTTTTGTCACTTCTCTGTGTTTGTGGCTGACCAGGACATGGAGCACAAAGACCGAGGTGTCCCTGCACGGCCACAACCTGCAGGAGCCCTGCAGGAGCAGAACATGGGATCATGGAATGGTTTGGGTGGAAAGGAAACCCAAATCCCCCCTCATTCCACCCCCTGCCATGGGCAGGGACACCTTCCACTACCCCAGGGTGCTCCAAGCCCTGTCCAACCTGGCCTTGGTCACTGCCAGGGATGGAGAGCCCCCAACCTCTCTGAGTAACTGATAAAGTGAAAGAACTTCCCAACTGGAGACTTGGAAGTGACATAACTTCTCCTTTCTTAAAAAAAAAAAAGGGAAAAAAAAAAGGCTTCCTGAGTTGTTATTCCATTACCCAAATCTGGAAATGTAATCATATTAGTTCAGCTGCATTAACACAACAAAAAACCCCAACAAAAACTGTCTTAAAGTTTGAATTGATCTCCAAGGAGTGAAGAGAAAGGAGAACAAAAGTCAGAAACCCAGAGCAAGCAGCTCCCCCTGTGAGCACCACGGCCAGCCCAGCACCCAAGCCACTCTCTGACGACAGATTCACAGAGGATGTGAAACAATCAGGATGTGAAGTGATTTTTAAGGGCTTTTTTTGCCAGGTAGGTGAGGTAAAAGGTCATGAGAGCCATATGAGCACACCCAGCTCAGCTACATAATGCTGAGTTTGTCACAGAGCTTAACTCAGCTTAAACAGACCTCAGTCAAGGGGAAAATCCAGCCCCGAGCCAAGTGGGGAGTCCAGGCAGCTCTGAGGGCTGTGGGGATGTGCAGGGTTGGCTCCCAAAGCCTTCAGCAGCCCAAGCAGCAGCAAAGCCCCTGCTCTGTCCTCTGGTACCTGGGGAGCTCTGCCCAAGCCATGGCCTGGGTGGGAAGGGCCCTGGGCAGCCTCTGCTCCAGTTGAAGTGAAAAACCAAAGATGCTCAGTCCCCATCCTGGGAGCTGCAGCTGGGCCCGGCCAGGGAGCAACGTGAGGGGATCCTCAAACCCACCTGATGGGCTGGGAAAATGCAGTGAATCCCACCTGGATTGGGCTGANCCTTGGAGCAGCTCTGTCCCTCCTCTGCTCTGGCTCCAGCAGCTCCAGCTCCTCCTGCTGTTGTTCCCAGGGCTGGGGCAGCTCTGCAGGTGGGGTCTCACCTGAGCAGGCAGAGGGGCAGAATCCCCCCCTCCCCTGCTGCCCACGCTGGGGCTCAGCCCAGGACACAGCCAGGACACAGGAGCTGCCACCAAAACCAAGTTGTTAAGAGTAAATCTAATCCCAGTCCCTTGTGGGGCTGGAGCTCCAGCCCCCCACAGGCCTTGGAGGGGCCACCCAGCCAGACAGATCCAGTTTGGGAGGAAAGGTGGGAACACTTTGAACCACGGGACAAGAAATGAAGGAACCCTGCTTTAAATTTTTTTCTTCAAAAAAGAAAAAAAGAACCAACCAACCAACCAACCATATGTGATGGGGAGGCACATCCACCTTCCCACAGCTTTTTGGGCCATTCATCATTTGGATAAAATCCAGTTTCACATTGAAATTCAGCTGGACTTTCAAATGCAAATCCGAGGAGAAGAGCAACATATGGTAGAGGTTAGTGCATATTTTTCCTAATTAGATGGCAAACTGCTGCTTTGTATAACAATGTTAACGGGGCAGGAGGAGCCTTTGCAAGGGAGACCACAGCACTTCAGAATAAAATGTCCCAGAAAGCAGAAGGGCAGAGGGGCCCAGGCCACCCCTGCTCTCAGGGAAGGTCACGCACTCACCCCCACCAGGATGGGTTTTGTCACTTGTCACAAGTGAGACTTGTCCCTCCAGCTTGGGAAGGACGAGGCAGAAAGGTGAGAGAGGGGACTGGCAACACCAGTGACCCCAAGGCTTGTCCTGAAGGACTTTGACTCCTTCCAGGTCAGGTTGTCCCCTGGGGCACCCCTGGATGCCACACACACCCCTGGGAGGGCTTTTGGAGGGGAAAGCGTTTCCAGTGCCTCAGCCCAGGGCCTGGCATGAGGGAGGATGGGCAGAAGAAGCTTCACAGCTCCCCCAGAAGGGGAGGAACCGCTGTGCTTCGAGCAGTGCCCAGCAGCCACACCAAACCTGCCCAGGAGAGGCAGGTGAGACCACCAGAGGTGACCCCAGAGCTCACTGGCCACATCCAGAGCCTCAGACAGGACACAGGGAGCATCACCCACCCTCCTGCCAGGACAAGTCAGGGTTTATGGATGACTTTCCCTTGCTCTGCATGGTCTGAAAATGCCACCTCCTCCTGTCCCTGTGCTGAGCCTGCCCTCCCTCCCAGCCTTGGCCCCAGAGGCTCTGATATGAAGCTCATTTATTTATTTTCAGTCCCTGTCTAACCAAGCAAACTCCCTGCTAGAAAAAGCTTATGCCACATTAACTTCACCTCCTTCTTACTCCTGACGCAATCCCCGGCTAAATTTAGAGGAAGACATTGCCTGAGGTCACTTTGGAGGTGGGGATGTGCTTCCCAGGGTTCACAGGCAGATGGACACTGTTTGTCAGATTTTTCTCCCTGCTGGCTTTGGAGCTGGGCTACCTGGCGAGTTAATTGAAAAACTGAGGATATAAAAATGAGGCCAGATGTCCTGGACTGCCTCTCTCCCTTCTTTACTGGGGGAGTGAAGCACTGGAGGCAACTTCCCTCCAGAAACATTAATCAGGGCAGGGAGAAGAGCATCCAAACAGCCACTGCAGAAACTCTCAAAAGCTGAACCAAGAAATCTTTCACAGCTCAGATTTTCCCTTTCTGATCTTTGTTCAGATTGTACTTCCACCCTGCAAGACAGGGACAAACAGACCAGGATCTCTGCAACCAACTGGCAAAACTCCCACCCTCCATCCCCTCCAGACCCGAGGCAATCCCTGTTTGGATGGCACAGACAGAACAGCCACAGTGGCTGTCCCTGGGGGGGACACACCTGGGGACCTGCCCCAGTTTGAATCTTGCTCAGGAGTTGGATCCTCTGGCAGAAAAACCCTGATCAGTGACAAACATGTGGGCATAATGACATCTTTGGGTCATTGCTGTGATGGGAGCTGGCCTGGTCCCCACTCCCTGGGGAGCATTGTGGGGGCTCTGTCCCCTGTCTGTCCCCCCAGATGGGCTCTCTGCTGTCACAGCCACATTTTGGGGCCACCAGAGCTATGTGCCTGGCTTGCCTCAGGTGATCCCTGATCCTCCTGTGCTCCCAGGCCCCTGCACAATTACACATTCAGCACCACAATGTATTTCAAACTGTATTTCATGCCTCATTTGGCAACAAAATTCATTAAACTCCAAGTCACCACTGAAGGAGTGTGGCACGCCTTCCCTCTGTGGGTGTATAACTTGATTTGTTTAAGCTGATGTGCTAATCAAAGCCTGCCAGGTATTTGGGGAGCCCCAGGCAGAGGGGGCTCTGCAGTGTGCCCAGGATGGGCTCAGCTTGGAGGGGAACAGGCACTGACTGTCCGAGCACAGGGGCTGCTCCCAACCTCTGAAAAATCCTGGATTTCCTAAAATGCAACCCCTCCTCCAGGCACATGTAGCCAGGCCAACACAACATCCCAGGGTTTTGTGGGTCTGGGAGCTGCCATAGCTGGAGATCACAGAATCCTGGAATATCCTGAGCTGGAAGGGACCCACAGGATCATCAGTCCCACTCCTGTCCCTGCACAGACAGCCCAACAATCCCACCCTGAGCATCCCTGAGAGCTCCTGCAGCTCTGGCAGCCTTGGGGCTGGGACCATTCCCTGGGGAGCCTGGGCAGTGCCCCAGCACCCTCGGGGGGAAGAACCTTTCCCTGAGCTCCAGCCCAAGCCTGACACAGCTCCAGCCCTTGCTGGGCTCCTGTCCCAGAGCAGAGCTCAGCCCCTGCCCCTCTGCCTCCCCTTGGGAGAAGGGGAGGATCTCTGCCATCCTGGCTTCCCAAGGTGATCAGGTTGGTGCTGCTCGGGTCCAGCTGGGCTTGGGGACAGCAGCCACTCCTGACACTGCCCAGGTCCCTTGTCCTGGCCACACAGGGACTGGTGGGTGATTCTGTGCCCCCAGTCCCAGCTGCTTGGAGGTGCTGGGAGAGGGCTGGGATATCCCAGCCCACACAGGTGGGAATCCAACAGGCAGACTGAAGCAGAGAATGATTAGANAGTCCCTCTCCAGTTTTCCTGGAGCCCCTTCAGGCCCTGCCAGGGGCTCTGAGCTCTCCCTGGAGCCTTCTCCTCTCCACGTGAGCACCCCCAGCTCTCCCAGCCTGTCCCCAAAGCAGAGGGGCTCCAGGCCTTGGAGGATCTCCATGGCCTCCTCTGGACTTGTTCTTGATGTGGATAAACTTTTTGACATCTCTGAGATAACTTCATTATCCCTACATCCACCACTGTCTCCCCCTCATGTCCCTCCCTCCCCATGATGGAAGTGGCCCTGGGTGGATCCTTCCATCCTGTATGAGGAGCAGGGAGCTCAGGCTGGGCAGAAGTGAAGAGGATCCTGTCCAGGCCACCAAGACAAAGATAAGAGAGTCAGGAGCCAGGGTTTTTATACTGTCCTTCAGTTGTGTGCATTGGGGAATGAAGTACATGGGGAAAGATGAAGCCCTCCAGAGTAACAAAATAGCACTTTGTATTAAACCCACCCCCTTGATACACCCATTTGTTGTCTCTAATTAAAAATAACACTACTGATAATTGCAGATTGAGTGTCACAGCACACAGGCATTAACAGTGGAGATGCACCAGGCTGAGGAGCTGGTCACATGTGGCACACGTGCTGCAGCAGGCACCCCACAGGGCATGAGGAATTGCAAATTAGCAGCAGCCAGGTCCAGCAGCAACACTTGCCAGAGCTGCTGGGCCCCTTCCAAAGCCATCTCTCCCTTTGGAAAGGGCACAGCAAGCGTGGAGGCCTCGGGCTGGAGGGCTGAGCCAAGGTGCTGCTGGGGCAGCCCTGGCTGGGGCAGCACTGGAGGGGAACTGAGGCAGAGCCCAGAGCCCTGCCTGCCCTCAGAGACCACCAGAGTGCTGGAATGGAGATGAGAACCCTGAGGAGCAGGGCAGTGACAGGGAATTCACAGAATCCCAGAACGGGACTAGAAGAGATCTTACAGCTCATCCAGTGCCACCCCCTGCCATGGCAGGGACACCTCCCACTGTCCCAGGCTGCTCCCAGCCCTGTCCAGCCTGGCCTTGGGCACTGCCAGGGATGCAGGGGCAGCCACAGCTGCTCTGGGCACCCTGTGCCAGGGCCTGCCCACGCTCACAGGGCAGAATTTCTTCCCAATATCTAAGCTGAACTTACTCTCTTTATTTACTAATTGCTGCCCACCAGCTCCTCTCATTAAAGACAAGGCAGTGCTGGAGTTGTTCCTGTTCTTTCAGAGGCTGCACACCAAGCCCAGCTTCCCCTCAGCCCCTCACATTTTCACACAGGGCACACTGATCCCCTCAGAGCCCTGAGCTGGCACAGCCCCCCTGGTACAGAACTCCTCACCCAGGGCAGGAAAGAGCTGAGCCAGGAAGAGAGCCCTGCACTGCTCCTGCAATCCTGGCAAAGTTAAAACTGTGCTTAAACAAGGTCTGTGGCAAACTGGCAGTTTCTAAACAAAAGCTGTCACTTATCTCAGTGCAGCTTTGGCTCTGGAACCCCCAGCATTGTCTGTACTCCTTCCCAGTTAAAGATCTTAAATCCAGTCAGGAGGATTCTTGTCCAGGTGGGAGATGAACAAAAAAATCCCAAAAGAATCCCCCCAAAAGCTTCCCTTGAAAACATGCACCCTTCACCCTTCAAACACACACTGGGATAGGGACTGTGTTACATTTGCCTCTCCCCAAGTGCTAGAGGAGCCCTGATCTGCTGCCAGAGCATCCCCACAGCTCTGTCCCCACATCCCTGCTCTTCCCAGACTGGCTCCTCATGTGTCCATTAGAAACCAGCTGTGCCTCTGGCAGGACAGGACACCCTCACTCCCAGCAGTGAAATAAAATTCAAGGGGAAAAATTAATTGCAAGAAAGAGAGAGCCCTTCAGAATTCAAGCCAGGTTGGACAAGGCTTGGAGCAACCTGGGATAGCGGAAGGTGCCCCTGCCCATTGCAGGAGATGGAATGAGATGGACCTAAATCATTCTGGGATTCTGTTTCAACCTCACTGCAAAGACACAGGAGAAACATCTGTGCAGGTGGGGAAGCCCTGGGAGCAGGAGCATGCACCCCAGAAGAGGAGGATCAGAGATGTGACCCTGGATTTAAGGCACACAGGTGTGAAGCCCTTCCCCTGCCATTTGTTGCCCCAAACATGTTATTTACTGCTGACCTGCAAGCTCTGCCCCCGGCTTTTGGGCCCTCCAGCTCCTTTCTTCTCTTTCTTTCCAGATCCTGGTAAATGGGATGCACCTCACAGGAAAAACGGGGAGCAGAATGGGGAGAGGCAGGAGAACAGGAGCTTCCCAAGAGCAAAGACAGAACCAAAGCAGGAAGCCCAACTTGCAGAGGGGATGAACCTCAATAAGTGTCCAGGCTTTGGTACCAGCAGGGTGGGGTCCCTGCCACACCTGGGGCATCCTCCTGCACCCCATGGGCTCTGCCAGTAGCAGGACTGGAAAGGCTCCAGTGCTGTGGAGAGCAGGGGGTGCAGGGACTGTACCTGGAGGCAATGAGACTGCACAGCTTTGCAAACTGGACCTGGCCATGGCAAGGCTTTTCCATGGAATCCCAGAACGTTTACTGGGTTGGGAGAGACCTCAAAGCCCATCTTCCAAACCCCTGCCATGGCAGGGACACCTCCCACTGTCCCAGGCTGCTCCAAGCCCTGTCCAGCCTGGCCTTGGGCACTGCCAGGGATCCAGGGGCAGCCACAGCTGCTCTGGGCACCCTGTGCCAGGGCCTGCCCCTCCTCACACCCCACAATTCCTGCCCAATCTCCCAGCCAGCCCTGCCCTCTGGCACTGGGAGCCATTCCCTGTGTCCTGTCCCTCCAGCCCTTGTCCCCAGTCCCTCTCCAGCTCTCCTGGAGCCCCTTCAGGCCCTGCCAGGGGCTCTGAGCTCTCCCTGGAGCCTTCTCCAGATGAGCACCCCCAGCTCTCCTTTGATTTCCTTTGATAATGGTTGAACAGTAACATTTACTTTGAAACAAACGGTCACACCAAGGGCCTGGCAAGTGAATTTTTCTGCTTTGCCTTTTTCAGTTGTGGTGGCTTTGTGTTTGGTGTGTTTGTTTGGTGTGTTTGGTGTGTTTGGTGTGTTTGTTTGGTGTGTTTGGTGTGTTTGGTGTGTTTGGTGTGTTTGGTGTGTGTGTTTGGTGTGTTTGGTGTGTTTGGTGTGTTTGGTGTGTTTGGTGTGTTTGGTGTGTTTGGTGTGTTTGGTGTGTTTGGTGTGTTTGGTGTGTTTGGTGTGTTTGGTGTGTTTGGTGTGTTTGGTGTGTTTGGTGTGTTTGGTGTGTTTGGTGTGTTTGGTGTGTTTGGTGTGTTTGGTGTGTTTGGTGTGTTTGGTGTGTTTGGTGTGTTTGGTGTGTTTGGTGTGTTTGGTGTGTTTGGTGTGTTTGGTGTGTTTGGTGTGTTTGGTGTGTTTGGTGTGTTTGGTGTGTTTGGTGTGTTTGGTGTGTTTGGTGTGTTTGGTGTGTTTGGTGTGTTTGGTGTGTTTGGTGTGTTTGGTGTGTTTGGTGTGTTTGGTGTGTTTGGTGTGTTTGGTGTGTTTGGTGTGTTTGGTGTGTTTGGTGTGTTTGGTGTGTTTGGTGTGTTTGGTGTGTTTGGTGTGTTTGGTGTGTTTGGTGTGTTTGGTGTGTTTGGTGTGTTTGGTGTGTTTGGTGTGTTTGGTGTGTTTGGTGTGTTTGGTGTGTTTGGTGTGTTTGGTGTGTTTGGTGTGTTTGGTGTGTTTGGTGTGTTTGGTGTGTTTGGTGTGTTTGGTGTGTTTGGTGTGTTTGGTGTGTTTGGTGTGTTTGGTGACAGTTTGCACGCAGCCCCCATCCCAAAGCTGAACGGGAAGTGCCAGTTCTGAATATCAAATCCCATATTGCACACCTCATGTCTGCCTTTCATCATCCATCAAAATAGCAAGTGGAGCCCAGCACTCCCACTACAGCATAAGCAAAACATGTGGGAACTGGAGGCAGTTAGTAGGAAAACGTGATACAGCCTTGCTAATAAAAGCTCCTGCTTTCCTCACTATGGGAAACAGTTGCAAACGGGTTTCTGCAGCCTGGGACTCACTGCTGACAGCACGGTGACAGAAATGCTGTGCTTGGCTCTTCCCAGCCCTGCCTGCCATGCTGTCCCTGCAAACACCCAGCTCCAGGAGCAGAGGGGAGCCCAGCACCATCCTGCTGCAGCAGAGCCTGCCCATCCTGCTTGGAGCTTCCCAGCACAGGGCTGCTGCACACTCAGAATAATTAAACCTTCAAACAGCTTGCCCATAGCACCAATTAAAGAGACAACCCCAGCTTTAAGAGAATTTATGACTCTCGGTGCTGTTGCCACAGGTATCCAAGTTTGTGAGTTGTTTAAAGGGAGTTTCAAAGGGGATCTGGGCTCGCCTCCCTCCAGGGAGAATCCATTTGCTTTGTTCACCAGACTATAACTTAAAATTTGTTACATGCACCAGCTTGTAATCCTTTGAAAAACTCCCTGCTTCACCAGCTTCAGATGGACTGGATGAACTTCCCCCATCAAAGCAATTCCCTCACAGGAGCCTCAGCTCACCAGCAAGGAAGCACCCAGTGAATTTTGGGGGTGGGAATCAGCAAGGAGTGGACTCTCCCTCCCAGACCCACTCGAAAGCCCAAGCAAAGAGCCCAACCCACTTTGGCACAAAACACGAAGGAAAAGGCACTTAGTGCTGAACTCACTTATTTAAAAGGGGAGGAAAAGAAAAAAAATAGCAGAGGTTTTTCTTGCTGAGAGCAGAACAGTTTGTCAGCAGGAGACCCCATGGCTCCCATCCCGTCAGGACCCAGTCCTGGCACCCCACAGCATTTGGGATGGAAGGGAGAGGGTTGCACACCCTCCACATTACCACAGGTGGAAGTGCTGCCCGTGTGCTGCTCCAGGAGATGTTTCACCTCACACAGCCACGTGCCTTGGGTTTATTTCCCTGCTCTGCAGAGCCCAAATCCCTTTGCTGGAGCAAAGGTGTAACCAGCACACACCAACCCTGCTGAAAACTCAGCAGCCACGAGGCCACAGCACAACTCTGCTGCCTCCGGCCACTCCCACGGCCTGGATGTCAATGAAAATGGTCATTTCCATGTGAAATCCAGCGCCAGGGGGTTCCTGCTTGAGGCAGGGCTCGATGGAGCACTGGGAGGGACTTGCTGCAGCTCAGATTAGTCATTTATGAACTATGATACGAGGGGGAACAGCTTTGAGATGTTTTGCTACTGCAAATCACAAACACTTTTTGGGGAGGGGACAGTGAACCCCTTTGAGGAGCAGGAGAGGAGGCAGAGGATGAGCACCCTGGCTAAAATAAAACCCCAGCCCATGCTGGAAAACACTGGTTGCAGCTCCCAGCCCCAGGAAGACCAACTTCCCGTGGTGACCTATATGTGCTATAAATGCTGCAGCCACGGGCTGGGTGACGTCAGCCCCATCCTTGTGGCAATTGTTGGGTCTCTCCTTGCCAAGAAAAGGCAGAGCGGAGGTGCTGAATTGTCCATGCGGCGGGGGAGCGAAACCAGTTCCTCCCCGGAGCATTTGAGGACAGAAATGAGAGAAACAGTGGCAGGGCTTAAAATAAAATCAGGAGGCAAATGGGAAAGCAAAGGGATCTTGGAGCTAGAGGGTTTGCATGATGACTTTGAATTTTTCTGGCCTGAGGGAGAAAAGGGGCTTCCCTTGGTAATGGGGCCACCAGCAGCTTGGCCAGGGTGGTTGTTGGAAACACGAAGTTGTTAAGGGTAGAAAAGATCTTTAGGATGTTCAAATCCAATTGTCAGCCCAGCACCATGCTCACCACTAAAGCATGTTCTAAGTGCCACACCAACACCTCTTCTGAACACTTCCAGGGATGATGATTCCCTGGGCAGCCTGTGCCAATGGTTAACAACACTTTTGGTAAAGAAATTTTGAATTTGAAAAGGATTTGAATTTGGGACAATTTTTTTACTGGGATTCAGTGTTTCATATGCTTCTGCTCCTTTATTTACCAGCTGGACTTTGGAAGCAAAAATCTCATTTTGGCCAGGATTGATCAGTCAGTGCTTTGCTCCCTTCCCTCCTCACCTCCCTGAGGAGCCAAGAGGAGGACAATAGCTCCTCTGGAGGGGAGAAGGAATAAAAGCTGCACACTGCCCCGGCATTTCCACAAGGAGGTGGGAAGAGGGAGATGATGAATTCCCATGTCCAACCCAGTGACATGCTCCCATCCTGGGTGGGCAGAAGGATAAAACACCAATATTTCTGCCACATGAGACAACATCAGTTTGTTATCTTGAGGTTACCACAACAAGCTAAGATAAAGAGATCCTGGCACTGTGGTGCACAGCACCAAGTTAAGACTCAGACAAATCAGAGTTTGCTTCTCCTTTGCAGGCAGAGGGGAGATGCTGCTGCCCTGTCCTCGCTGCTGGTGCAGGGCCCTGACTGAGAAGTGCTTGGAACACATGTGGCACATTAAAGAAGGAGCCCGGGCCTTCCTGCATGACTGGGTTTATATTGATCCCCTCCAGGTACAGGTCATGGTGTGCTGTGAGGTGCTCTGCTCCCCCTGCAAGCCCAGGTCCCCAGATCCAAGGACCTTCTGCTTTCCACCCTCTGACCACATCAAGGTAAATGATGACCCCACTCCAAATCGAATTTTGAGCTTGATGACTGCCAATGCCTTGGGGGATGAACAACCTTGGGGGATGAACAACCTTGGGGGATGACCAAGGCCAGGCTGGATGGGGCTTGGGGCACCCTGGTCTAGTGGAAGGTGTCCCTGCCCACAGCAGGGGGTGGAGAAAGGTGAGCTTAAAGGCCCCTTCCAAACCAAAGACTTCCATGATTCTGCTATTCTAACTAGTACCTGATTGCATCAGTGAATAAAGCTAAACCAACAAACCAACACTCTGTGAGAACAACTTCTTGCCATTTTCTGGGGCCTTGTCTGGACACCTGGGATCCCTCTGGCAGGCAGAGCACAGCCCTCTGCATGGCACAGCTCGCTGATGCCTTACTGCAGTTATTCACACCAGCAAAAAGCCAAAGATGCACGAGCAGGGAGAAGTCCCAAAGCTGATACTTAGATGAAATTTGTCCCTTGATCTCCAGGTGAGGCTGAGGATGGCTGATCAAGGGATAACTCTGCTGCTGGAGCAAAGCTCCTGCCCTACACCCTGAGCTGCATTCCCAAGCCAGGATGCCCGAGTCAGGGTGAGGGAGCCTCTGCCTGTCCCGGGCTGGGACAGCAGGGATTGTGCAATGTCCCTCAGTGCAGTTGTATAACATCAGTGCTGTTTTCATGAACTGCTCCCAGTCAGGCTCAGAGCAGCAGCCCAGAGGAAGGGTGGTGTCAATGTCACCTTTCATTCACCCGAAAGAAAAGAAGGGGAGGGGGGAATCAAGGATTTGGTGTCGTTTGGGCTGGAGGGGGTCTGGCTGAGCTGCAGGGGCTGCTCCAGCCTCTGCTCCTGGCCAGTACCACAGACCTGGCAGCCAAGGCAGGCTCTGAGCAGGAAATGGATTAATGGGAGCTCCTGCACTGCTCTTCTCCCCCCAGCGTGCAGCACGTCTTGTGTGGATTATTTTAACAGCACAAGGTGCACAAGGAACACTCATTGGAGAGATCAGCTTCCCTCTGGGTTAACCCAAGAGTTTTCTCCCCTCCAGTTTCCTCCAGCGCCCACTCAACAGCTTCCCTCCCTGCAAAAGTGTTTGCTCAAAACCACCCTGACATGCAGCTAAACAGCTCAGTCTGAGAGCATTGCATTTGCCTGGGCCAGGAGGGCAGGAGCAGGGCAGGGCAGAGCCCCCATCCCATTGCTGCAGCTTCCCCAGTGCCCCACTGGGGCATCAAAGCTGCTCTCCAGAAATCCCAGCCCAGTCTCTGGGGTGCTTCCCAGTGTCACAGCACAGGCAGGAGTTTCCCTGCACGGCTGGAGCCAGCCCAGGGCAGGGAAGGTCAAGTTTTAACCATCCACAAAGTGTTCAGCGAGAAAGGCAAATTAGCTGGACTTCCCTCATGCCAGGGGATGTGAGCCCTGCACAGAGCAGCTTCCCCAGGCATTGAAACCCTGGCCCAGCAGTGCCCAGGATTCCTCCACCTGAGCCTCCAACCAACCTGCACAATTTCAGCCACTTCTCCAGCCCACTCCTCCCCACTGCTCTGCTCCCAAAGCCCTTGGATCTCAGCATCCCTGGTCCCCTCTTGGCACCCTGGAGGGCTTTGCAAGATCCCTTTGGGAATGCTGAGATCCCATCCAAGAGCAGGGAGCTGCTGGAGGGGCTGCATGGAGCAGACCCCCAAAGTGCACCAGGAATGAGCCATCACCACCCCATCTTCAGAGGGAACAGCAAAAGCCTCCCAGGGCAGTGCAGACACATCTGAGCAGCTCAGAGACCAGCCCAGCCTGATCCCAGGCTCCTGGAGCAGTGGGACAACAACCTCCAGCTCCGGCAGCAGCGTCCAAATGGGAGCAGCTTTGCCCACACAGAGACACACGGAGCAACAAGGAAATCATCCAGAGAAACAGTAGCAGAGCACCACCAGAAAAATACATCAAAAATACAGAACCCCCTCCCCTACGGCGTCTGGGGAACCAAACATAAATTTACTGCAAGAAACATTATGGTATAAGGGAAAAAAAAAAGTAAGAAGACAGTACCTGATCCTCCAAACTGAGTGCTTGCAAGGGTCGTGGGTCTGTTTTTTCCATTAGCCACTGGCAAGGGAAACATCTAGAAAAACAAGGAGATGAGAGAGAAAGGAAGAGAAAAGAGATTTCAGTATGTTGGTTTTAGTGTGCCGCTGCAAAGGAGTCCCCCTGGGGGAGGGGAGGGGGGATCATTGCCCATCACTGATGCAAAAACCTTTCCTGGTGTCCCTGCTGCATGGCTCAGAGGGGCAGGAGGGGGGCACAGCCCTGCTCTCACACACATCCCCACATGCACAACCCAGGGGCCACAGGGGCAGCTGGAAAGCAGCCAAGGAGCATCCCTGCCGTGGTCCAAACCTACAGCTCCATCCCAGAACTGCTCCCCCTGGCACAGAGAGGAGAGGCCAGTTCCATTGATAAAACCCAGCAGGACAATGACAGCAGAGCTGCTTTATCCCTCAGCAGCCCTGATCCCACTGGAGCCCTGATCCCATCCCACCCTCCAGCCCCTGCAGAGCCTGGGCAGGACAGGGGCAGCCTGTGGATCTGCACGGGCAGGGAGGAGCCCCCAGCCCCATGGAGCAGCTCCCTCCCTGCTGCTTTGGGGCTCCAGCAGCACCAGGACCTGACACAGCCCTGGGGCCTGGGGGAGGAAGCTGCTCCAAGGGCAAATAGAGTTACTCATGATTTAAAACATTAATATATTTCACAGAATTGGTCGCTCTGGGGACTTGTTTGCTCTATCACTGCAGCTTCATTATCACAACTGAGCCTCTCCTGCCAGCAGCTTCCTCAAAAATACTGCACACCTCGTCACCTAACCTGTATAAATATTTTAATAAAAGTTGTGAGAGTTTCAGAGACTGCTATTTAATAATTTACATGCACCTGCGTGCAGCAGTAATTCTCCTCCACACAAATGGAGCTCCAGCCAATAAAACAACTGGTGGGAAAATGCTTAGTGAATTAACATTTTAATATCCTTTTTCTACTCAAGATACTTTCACCACCGAGTCATTTGAATTTTTATTATTTTTAGCTTTGTAATGTCTGAGTAACTCAAAAGTTTAATGCTTTGAAGATTAAACAATGTAATGGCACAAGAGCCTACAGAAACTCAGTGTTTCATGCCCTGACATAGCTGATGTCTGGCTGTGGTCAGAAACATTCCTTTGTACAGAGCTGTCTGCCCAGCTTTGTTTTCACAAATGCTGGGGAGGAGAAAAAACCCTACAAAAAACCAGTTAAATGTGGTAAAGATGCAAAGAGAGTAGTTAAGGAAACCAACTGCCATTCATAAAGAGCACAAATTTGGGCTCATATATATGCATGTGCAGGGTGTAGATGTTTTCTACACAGATTTAAATGAAGGTGTAAACAGTGTTTGGTGCTCACCCTGCACACTCCTGCCCTCACTGCCTGCCCACGGCCCCCTGGCCCCTCGGATGTGCCCGGGGCTGCCGCTCACCCCAGGGGCTCCCGAGGTGTTTGGGGTGGCCCAGCAGCCCCACCATCAGATGAGCTTTGTTTCCTCAGGAAGTTGGGCTAGAAAATAAAAACAAACCCCAAAGGTTGCAGCTCACCTTCCTCTGCACCGCTGCAGGGCTTCCCTGAGCCCCCTCCCCTGTGCAGGGCAGGAGGGGGGTTCTGCAAACACCCCAAAAGTGCTGAAAATGGAGCTTCTGTGGCTGATCCCACCCTGCCTGTGCTCACTCCCTCTTCCCAAGGTAGGGAAGGAGACTGAGACCAAACTCCCTTTTTGCCAAGGGGCAAGGGGCAGGTGTGCATGTGTGAGCAAGGAGGAAGGGATGCACCACGAACCGACCAGCAAAAAGCACTCACACAAAAAAACCCAAAAAACCCAAAACCAAACAAACCCAGCACTGCAGCTTTCCATGAGCATTTCTGCTCAGCAGCTGCTGAGGCTGAAAAACCCAAGGTTTGAGCAGCAAACTCGAGTGGAGAAAAGGAACAGCTTTGTTCCATTGTGCACCCAGCACCTTCTGCTTGTGCAGAACAGGAGGGTCCCCCCAGGACAGCAATGCCCAGCACCCCCAAAACCCCCCCACACCCCCTGAGCCCGGGGAACTCCTCCCCTCCTACAGCTGCTGGGAGAGCTTTGGAGGCTGATGCAACCTTCCTGCTCTGCCTCCCAGAGGATTTAGGAGTCATGGACCCCTTCCTGCAGGATGGCAAGGGGAGATGCTAAAGCACAGAATCCTGGAATATCCTGAGCTGGAAGGGACCCATAGGATCATCAGCCCAGCCCTGCACAGACACCCCAACAATCCCACCCTGAGCATCCCTGAGAGCTCCTGCAGCTCTGGCAGCCTTGGGGCTGGGACCATTCCCTGGGGAGCCTGGGCAGTGCCCCAGCACCCTCGGGGGAGGAACCTTTCCCTGAGCTCCAGCCCAAGCCCTGACACAACCTCACACTGTCAAAGAGTGATGGGGAGGAGGGAACCCTGGGTTACCTCTCCACACCTAACACTTGCCAACCCCAGGATGCATTTTGGGCTTTTTTCTTGCTCTCAGCCTCTTTTTCCACTGTGGTGTGGGCTGAGGCTGCCCTGAGGAGCCGGCACAAGTCATACGTGAAGTGCCTTCGCTGGCGTGTGTCGCTCAGAGGCAAAGTTCATCCACCCACTGCAAATTTCCTTTCTGCTTTTAAATGCTGCTTTAAAAATAAACTGGGGGGAGGGAGGAGATGAACCGGAGCTGGCACCTACCAGGGGACCCAGGCATTGAGGAGGGACCCAGGCATGAGCTCTCAAGAGTTGTAATTGGGTCATTACTTGGCCTTTGTTAGATTTGAATAATTTAGATTTAAACGGTTATGTAAAACCCCCTATCTTAAGTTGCTGTATTTGATTTTTAAAGTTCTATCTCCAGCCTCCCTGAGAGCTGACAACAACTTCTGAGTTCCCTCCTAGCTCAGTGTCCACTCCTCCCAAAGAATTTATTCTCCCTTCATTTCTCCCTGGGTGAAAGAGGCAAATCCACAGCAGGGGAAGATCCAAATGCCTGCACCCTCCCCTGAGGAGGTTATAGCCAAGAGACCCTGCACTTCAGCAAACTCCTAAGAAAGGAAGGGAATTCGTCAGAAACAAGAAACACCAAGCAGCATTTCATCTATTGTGCACATCTAGAAGTGCATCTCTTTTAAAATTAAATCAGTGCTCACTCTCTCTCCTCTCCCACCTGATGAACTCCAGGCTGAACCAACCTCAGGCCTCAACTCCAAACCTGAAATCTTTTTTGCAGCATGGAAAGTATCCAGCTATTAATTTGGGGAGAAGAGAGAATTTGACTCAAAATACATTGCCAACAGGACATTTTATACATGTTCACTTAAGACAGACCTTCCTGACTATAGCCCTAAATGCTCGCTGTGTGTGAAGTCAAACTTTAAATTCCACAACTGCTTTGCTCTGAACAAAATGAACAAAACTCAGAGTTTTATCATGGAAGTGCAGGCACTGGGCCTTGGCCGGAGCAGGGCAAGGCTTCAGCATCCTCCAGAGGAGCAGCAGGAGCTGCTGCAGCCCTGCCTGCTGCCAACAGTTTGGCTCCCGCCCCCGGATCGGCGCTGGAGCCGCGAGCACGGCGGGGGCAGCGTGGAGCGGCAGGGCCTGTGTGACTGCTCAAGCCCCTGCCCACCCTGCACCGAGCCAGAGCCCCCCTCTGCCAGCCCCCCCACAGCATATGGTTAATACTCTGCTAATAATCACGGCTGTTAACAGCACCTCGCTCCTGCCAGAGCCCCCGGCTGGCACCGGCACCAGGCTGCTCCCAGCTCGGCTGGCGCGCGGTGGCACCGACACACCCGGGGCTGCTCTGCTGCCCTGGCCCCTGCCTGGGCTATCCTTGTCCTTCTGTCCCCCTGGAGCAGCCCAGCCCAGCCAGGACACCTGGGTGGCACCTGCCCACTGCACACCAGCACTAGCACAGGAGACACAGCCTGGGATAACCAGTAACCACGAAACGTCCTAGAATCCTGGAATACCCGGAGCTGGAAGGGACCCACAGGGATCATCAGTCCAAGCCCTGTCCCTGCACAGACACCCCAACAATCCCACCCTGAGCAGCCCTGAGAGCTCCTGCAGCTCTGGCAGCCTTGGGGCTGGGACCATTCCCTGGGGAGCCTGGGCAGTGCCCCAGCACCCTCGGGGGGAAGAACCTTTTCCTCAAATCCAAGTGCTCGTGGCTGAGCAGCTCCCGACAGGCCAAGGGCAGCTCCCCCATACACAGCCCGTGCCCATCAGCAAAGCCTGGCAGCCACCAAAGCCCAGCCTAACCAATAGGCTGAGCTGCCCCCTCGGGTCTATAGGCAGGATGCTCTCTCTAAAGCCCCTCTCCAGATCTGACAGCCCATGTGGGCCTGCTGCCAGGGAGCAGTGCTGAAGGCAGCCTTACAAATTACCTGCACTCTGGGGCAATTAGAAAAGGCAATTTATCTGGGGGTAGAGGTAAGTGCGCTGCCATGCACACCCCAAAGCATCACTGGGACTTTGCTTTGACTCCTGCTCACTTACAAATTCCTTCAATTTTTGCCCTTTTTGGCAAATGACAGTGGCACAAAGCTTTTTGTGAGTGCTTTGGAGTTCAATATCTACCCAGTGTATTTATTAAAGAGGGTATGAGTCTCTTCTTTCAGGACTGCAAGCCCATTTTGCAGCATCTCACACAACCCTGTCATTTATTGACCCCAGGAACTCATGGCAGGCCATACCACCCCCTTAGGGCCTTAAAATTCCCTCCCTGCACCGCAAAACACAGGGCAGGGCTGGACCACAGACTGCTGGGGCTGAACACATTTTCCCTAGAAAAAAGGAATCAAAATACTGATCTGAAGCAAATGCTTCCAGCTGCTTTGAGTATCTCTACTTTTCCCTCCCCTCTACTGTCCTGGAGAGGATTAGTGAACCAATGCTCCACTCCTGTTTATTCAAAGAAAAACATAAATACACTTAAAAGAGCGAGCTTTGTGGTCAAAAATCCCGTATCCCAAGGACACGGGGAGAGCAAACCATGGAGCACCTCTTCAACAGGCCCATCTACTGTCTAGGAAGCTTTTCCATTTCAGCTCTCATCCTTGAGGAGAGATGCTAATATTCCCTTTATGCAAAGAGAGGAGCAGGGTGTGCAGAGATGAGGGTTTGTGAAACAGAGCTGGCTGCGCTCCAGGCTGCGCCGGAGCCCGGCGGCCAACGGATCCTGCAGGGAACATCTTCCAGTCATTGCTGAAAAATGACATTTGCAGGCCCTGATGCTGTGAGCAGCAACCCCCAGCACCTCTGCACCAGCCTTGGAACAGCACAGGATGAGTTCTGGTCCTTCTGAGAATTATGCCAGGGGAAGAACATTGAATCCAACCTCAAATTAGGCTTTTTGGCGTGGAGTCACCTCCACGGACAGAAACATTTGTGTACAGAGGGACCAGGTCAAGATTCCACCTGGGAATACAGCTCCAGGCATGCAAATGAGGATGGTTGGTTAAACTGGAAAAGATGGTCTTGGGGTTTTTTAAAGCTCTAAATGATGAATGGGATTTGATTTTTTTTTCCAAGGAGAAAAAGCGAAGCAGGAGCTGCTGCAGCCCCTGCCAGGCTTTACTGACCAAAAGAGCAGCTGGTGGAAAGCCCCAGGGCTCCTGCCAACCTGCAGGACCTCTGAGAGGGACAACCACAGGAAGCCTTGAACAGATCCCTGGTTTTACAGGGATACCATCACTGTAGTCCCTGTACCCACTTGAAAACATTCTACCAGAAAAGCCTATTAGCAGCAATTGAACAGACCCAGCCTCCCACTAGAAGTGTGAAACTGGGAGAACTGGGCCTCTCCTGCAGGACAACTGCTCTTGGGGGGCTGAGAGACTCCTCCCACTGCCCCCCTCCAGCACAGAGCCCTGACAGGGCAGGTACAACCCCCAGCTGTAGGAAAAGGTTTATTTCCCAGGGCTGAACCTCAGCATGCAGATGCAGAAGAGCGGATGAGCCTCATCCATAGGTGTCACAGCCCCTGGGACAGCAGGTGACCCCAGCTCTGCCACCACGCTTTGTCCCTTCTCCAAGGGGCAGGAAGATGAGCCCAGCAGGGCTGTGGGCTGGGTGACCCAGGCTGGGGTGACTCTCGTGGCCATTCCCCTCCTGGAGCTGTTGTTTCTATCTCTGCAGCACGTTTGCTTATCTCACCAGCAAGACACTCTGTGAGTGCCATGAGGGTGCAGCACACAGCAGAGGAACCCCACAGACAGTTGGGTTTTTTGCCTTTGAACATCAGCTCTGCCCTCCACCAGTCACCTGCCAAGGAGAGGCAGCACCGCTGGCAGTGCCACAGCGGGATGTGCCAGGACTAACCCTGCTCTGCTGTGACTACAGGGACTTCTCCTCCCTCCAAGCTGTGCACACCCTTCAGGAGGAACTCTTAGGTCCTGTTTCTTTGAAAATAAACAGCTCCTAAATGCAGCTCAAGGTTTCCAGGATACAGAAGAGCAGAGTATGGGGAGCACAAGTGTCCAACTCCTGCAAAAGTAACGTGCTGGAGAGCTTGGACACGTTTCAAACTGTGACAAAATAACCTGTGGGAGCAAAAGTTTAATAGTCTGGATCTAGGGAGAGGAAAAAAGCTTGATTAATCAGCTACTGAAGTTACATCTCTGCATGGCTGCAGAAACAGTCACCCAGTGAGCATTTAAACAGAGAACACACAACTCTGTTAATTCCCCCAAAATTTCCCATCCAGAAAAGAAACCTCTCTGCCTTCCCTGCGAGGGAACAACACACGTTTGAGGGGAAGAGGGGGAGAGGAGGGGCAGAGGCTTTGCTTTAACTTGAAAATAAACAAGTTGCAGCACATGTGCACGCACACAAACACGGCACATCTGAAACCCATCATGTCCAATTTACAGGCTCACATTTCCTCCCCTGTGCAGCTCCCAGCCCGGGGCTGCGCAGCCCCCGGCGCTCGCTCACCATACTGAAGTCCAGCAGGTCACTGAGCTCTTTGTCTGTCCCAACTGCAGCCATTCTCTGCTGCTGCTGATTCATATTCCCACAGACTCAACAGTGGCAGTCCTGCAGAAAGCGAGGGGGAGGGGAGAGAGATATTTTAATGACTACAGCAAACTACCCACCCCATTGATGAATATTTTAAAAAGACGAGAGCGGAGGGGCGAGAAAAGAAAAACCCCGAGCGCGTCTGCAGCGTCCAACTCGGGGCCAGAGCACAGTCGGAGTCCTCACACAGCACCCAGCGGCAGGAACAAGCCTCCTATTGACCAGACACACTTGTATGTTAGTTTTTTGCTGCCAATTCCACTAGTTCAGGCCAATTCTGTTCCTGGCGTGTGGCGAATGAAGGGGGGAAAAGAAGAAAAAAAAAATAGGGAAAAAAAAAAGAGTCAACTCATTTATCAAAGGGTTCAGGCAAGTTATCACTCAGGCGCTTGTCTGGCTCGGCTCGCCCCCTCGCCTTCCCCCACACTGGCTCCCCGCAGGAGGCTCTCTTGTCCTTGCCGGGTTTTTTTTAAAAAAAAAAAGTGAAAAAAAAAAAAAAGTCTGATGTTACAGCTCTTTCCTTCGGGTCGCCGAGCACCTGCAGCTGCTTTTTCAGGGGCTGTGTTTGGGGATGCCCAGCCAGGCCGTGCTCAGTGAGAACTGAACCTCTCCACTCCCAAAAGGGACTGGAGACAAAAAAATTTTGTTTTTGGAGTGTTTTTGCAAAAATAAAGCCCTCCAGGCAACCTTGCAAGATAGGTAAATATTATTCTTCCTAATTTTACAGATTATTTTTTTTCAGAAGGGAGATTGATCTTTTTTGCCAGCTTGCTATGATAGAAAAATATTTCTTTGGGAGGGAGGAAGAGAGGCCAGGGATGAGATAAAAGATTCCCTTTTTTTTTTTTGGCCTTTTTTTTAGGAACTCATTCATGGTTACAAAGGGCAGCTGGCCAATAAATTTAACTCATTAATCGTAAGCTTAAAAAAAAAAGAAGTAAAAAAAAAACAAAACAAAAAGAGAACTCCACACGATCCAAAGTGTTTGTAGGCTCAGCACTACATTTCAATGAAGTTTCATAAAAAAAGGCTGAAATCAGCCCAGCGTGTAAAAAGCCTTTACCACTATAAAAAAAAAAAAAAAGCCCGGGAATTTTCTTTCTTTTTGTATCTTTTTTTTTTTTTTTCGTTTCATTTTTCTTTAACAG
>VXBR01007151.1:4851-15977 GCA_013400215.1 Cisticola juncidis | reverse complement strand
GGGCCCCGCCGCGGAGCCCCCGCCCGGCAGCTGCTGCCTCACAGCCGCCGACCCCAGGGACTCCCGCCGAGGGGCCGGAAGGGCCCGGCGGGAGCTGCGTGGCGGCCCTGGCCCGGCCTCTCGGCCTGGCGGTTCCCCGGGCACAGCGCAGCCCTAGGGCCGGTGGGGCCGAGGTAGCGGGACTGGGATGGAGAGTCGGTGTGTGACATCTTGGGGTCGTCTCGGAGCAGGTTGGATGGGGAGAGGCCTCAAATTTCGTCTCGTTGCACTGCCTGCCATGGCAGGGAGACCTCCCACTGTCCCAGGCTGCTTCAAGACCTGNACCTCCCACTGTCCCAGGCTGCTCCAAGCCCTGTCCAGCCTGGCCTTGGGCACTGCCAGGGATCCAGGGGCAGCCACAGCTGCTCTGGGCACCCTGTGCCAGGGCCTGCCCACCCTCACACCCAACAATTCCTGCCCAATCTCCCAGCCAGCCCTGCCCTCTGGCACTGGGAGCCATTCCCTGTGTCCTGTCCCTCCAGCCCTTGTCCCCAGTCCCTCTGCAGCTCTCCTGGAGCCCCTTCAGGCCCTGGCAGGGGCTCTGAGCTCTCCCTGGAGCCTTCTCCTCTCCAGGTGAGCACCCCCAGCTCTCCCAGCCTGTCCCCAGGGCAGAGGGGCTCCAGCCCTTGGAGCAGCTCTGTCCCTCCTCTGCTCTGGCTCCAGCAGCTCCAGCTCCTCCTGCTGTTGTTCCCAGGGCTGGGGCAGCTCTGCAGGTGGGGTCTCACCTGAGCAGGCAGAGGGGCAGAATCCCCCCCTGCCCTGCTGCCCACGCTGGGGGCTCAGCCCAGCACAGGGGGGCTCTGGGGTCAGTGCCCATGGCCGGGGCAGGCTGAGCCTCTCACCCACCAACACCTCCAAGTTCTTCTCCCCAGGGCTGCTCTTTGCCCGTTCTTTATCCACCCTGTGCTTTTCTTGGGATTGCCCTGACCCATGTGCAAAACCTTGCCCTTGAACTTGTCGAACTTCATGATTTTGGCACAATGCTGCCTCTCCAGCCTATGTAGTTCCCTGTGACTCCCAATCCCTTCTCTCCCATGTGTGACCCCACCACACAGCTCTGTCACCAGGTGCCCTGATCCCTGTGCCCGTGTCACCCATGGAGCTCCACAACTCCCCACCCGTTTCCCTGCCCCCTTGGCCGTTGCAGGCAGTGCTGGCACTGGGGAGCAGCTGGCAGGTGCTTGGGATCAAAGGTGCTGATGGCACTGTGGAATGTGTGTCTGCCCGGCTCCCTGGGCTGAGGGAGTTTCTATCATTCCCTAGGGTTCTGGGAGCTGCTCCCCCCACCTCATCTGCAGCAGGTTTTTAGAGGAGCTGGGATTGGGGCTGGGAGTGATGCTGCTTTGCCCAGTTACTCGTGGTTCAGGAGGTGCAGGAACAGGGGCACAAACACGTGGTTGCAGCAGGTATGGGCAGGGGTTCACCTCGTCTGGCTACATCCACCTGGATCCCAGCACTGGGATTTTGGAGGAGCTGGGCTGCTCTCCCTGGCCAAAGCTGCTGCTCCTGTCCTGCCCAGGCAGCTCCAAGCTCACCGGTCAGCAGAGCTGGTTTGGCTTTCCCTGTGCCTGACCCCTCTGCAGCCAGATCTGGGGCCAGCTGTCACCTGCAGCTTTGGGCCATTTGGCTTTTATTTTCTTTTTTTTAAAGTGGAAAGAATTGCCCGCATTTAAATGGGGTCACTGACCAAAGTCATCTCCTGTCATCAGGGATGGATTATCCCAGGGGTGAGGATGGCCCCTGCCCCGTTCAGTAAGGGTGGGGATGTGGGGCTGACAGTGAATTGCTGGTTCAAGGCACATGGAGTCATAAAATCATAGAACAGTTTGGTGGGGAGGAGGGACCTTAAACTTCATCTTCTTCCATCCTCATGCCCCAGGGAAGGACAACTTCCACTGTCCCAGGCTGCTCCCAGCCCTGTACAGCCTGGCCTTGGGCACTGCCAGGGATCCAGGGGCAGCCACAGCTGCTCTGGGCACCCTGTGCCAGGGCCTGCCCACCCTCACACCCAACAATTCCTGCCCAATCTCCCATCCAGCCCTGCCCCCTGGCACTGGGAGCCATTCCCTCCAGCCAGTCCCTCCAGCCCTTGTCCCCAGTCCCTCTGCAGCTCTGGGCAAGCAGCAGCCTGGTCACTGCTGCTCTGTACAAGGAGCCATTCACCCCTTTCTGCTGCCTTTTCTCCGTGCCCAGTGGCCCTTGGGACTGGTGTCACCCCCGGTGGCCCTTGGGACTGGAGTCACCCCCAGCACCCCGAGCCCGGGCACTCCCCCCACTGTGAGGCCTCCTGCCAACATCATCCCTCTCCTGCTGCTCCTCCTCCGCCTTCCGCTCCCGGTGATGACAGGGAGAGGATGAAACATTTCCGTAACACAATTATATTCTAATTTTGCCTGTGTGGCCATAATTTCCCTGTCAACAATTGTAATTAAACCTTCGAGTTTTGCTCTCCTGCTGCTGATGGCTCGGCAAAGTCAAGTGATGGAGGGATGGGATGGGATGGGATGGGATGGGATGGGATGGGATGGGATGGGGATGGGGATGGGATGGGATGGGATGGGGATGGGCCTCAATGGTTTTCCATAGGCATCCATGGCCAGGACAGTGTGGGATAAAGCAGTGAGGAGACTTTCCTGCTCCAAGTTGTTTTGGTCACTTGGTCTGTGTTTAAAATAGAATTTGCATTTCACAGAGTGCTTGGGGTTGGAGAGGACCTCTGGAGATGATCCAGTCCAACTCCCTGCCAAGGCAGGGTCATCCAGAGCAGGTGGCACAGGAATGCACCAGGTGGGTTTTGGAGTCTCCTCTCTTGGACAGAGACTCCACAATCTCTCTGTGCAGCCTGTTCCAGGGCTCTGCCACCCTCATGTTCTTCCTCATGCTGAGGTGGGACTTCTGTTGGTTTAGTTTATGGCCACTGCTCCTCTCCCTGTTTCTGGGCACCAGAACAATCTGGCACCACCCTCTGACCCCCCTTGGGTATGGATTGGTGAGATCCTCTCTCAGTCCTCTCTGGACTAAGCAAGCCCAGCTCCCATGGTCTCTCCTCATCAGAGAGATGCTCCAGACCCCAAATCATCTCTGGGGCCTCTGCTGGACCCTCTGCAGTAGCTCCTTGAGCTTCTTTGTCCCAGAACTGGACACAGCACCCCAGATGTGCCTCACTGTGGCCAGGCAGAGGGGCAGGATCCCTCCCTGCCCTGCTGGCCACGCTCCTCCTGATGCCCCCCAGGGTCCCCTTGTCCCCAGGACACGCTTCTGGCTCAGGGACAGTTTGTCATCCCCCAGGTCCTTCTCTGCAGAGCTGCTCTCCAGTGGGTCACCCCAGCCTGTGCTGGCACTCGGGGCTGTTCCTCCCTGGGCAGGACCCTACACTTGCCCCTGCTGAACCTCCTTAGGTTTACCCCACCCATCTCTGCAGCCTGTAATCAATTAGCCTCTAATTATTAATGCCTCTTTCCTGGTGGGTGGCAGCATCATGGCAAAAATTGTGTCCCCAGGCCTGTTCATGGGGAACCAGGAAGGTTTAAAACTCCTCTGACAATGTGGGTTTTTTTCTTGAAGCTGAGAAGTTCCCCCTTGCAGTTCACAGCATGGCCCCCTCAGTTTCCCATTTCAGGCTATTTTGGGAGGGCAGGAGGAAGCAGAGGGGATGAGGGGATGCACAGAGGGGCACCAGGGGATGCTGTGCAGACACATCCACCCAGAGGTGACACCAGAGGGGCTCCAGTGACATTCCCCACCTGGAGAAATGCTGGAGCCTCAGGCTCAGGGGCAACCTCAACATCCCGAGAGGTGGGATAGGGACATAAAACACAGCATGGGCCACACAGAACCCCAGAATCCTGGGACCTTCTGGGTGGGAAGGGACCCACAAGGATCATCAGAGCCCAGCCCCTGGCTCTGCACAGGGCAACCCCAAGAACCATCAAGATTCTCCCAAAGACCTGAAGAAATCTCAAGTTCTCGTTGTTTCCATCCCCTGGACCTTTGGGATGGGGGTAACAGTTTTCACCACCTTCACAATTGGTTGTGCTGATGGCCCACAGCTGATAAATTAGAAAATAATGCTGAGGTTGTGCCCAAGTGCTGGGAGCTGTGGCTGAATGAAGCAGTTCCACAGTGATTCTTGCAATGCTCAGAGCTGGTGGTGCTGGGAGAAAAGAGCAATGGAGGCTCCAAAGGCAGCACTGATCAAAGGAGGGCATGGAGAGCTTCCCCCACAGGCAGGGCATCCTCCACCATGTCATCCTCAGCTCTGCTGCATGGAGAAGCTGTGGCTGCCCCTGGATCCCTGGAAGTGTTTTAGACCAGGCTGGATGGGGCTTGGAGCACCCTGGGATGGTGGAAGGTGTCCCTGGATGGCTTTAAGGTTCCTCCCAACCCAAACCATCCCCTGATGCTGTGATCTCCCCTGGAAGAGGAGCAGTTCCTCTGGCTGGGTTTTTATCTCTGTCCCTGGTCTCTGTGCCTCAGTTTCCCCTCTGTGTGGTGACATCAGGGACACACTCTGCTCGTGTGGAGTCCTTGGAGACCACTGTGGGTGCTGTTGAGTGTGAGCCCACCACCCCTGGGCAGGGGAGTCCTGAACAAGCCCCATGGCAGAACCTGCCTGANNNNTGAGATCACCAAGGAGCTGCAGGTCCCATTTGTGTCTGCAGAGCTGCTGGTGTAGAAGGAAAGACTGAGACCTAAAGATGGAGGGAGGGATGGATGGATGGATGGAGGGAGGGAGGGAGGGATGGATGGAGGGATGGAGGGAGGGAGGGAGGGAGGGATGGATGGATGGATGGAGGGAGGGATGGATGGATGGATTGTTCAAAGGCAGCATTGGGGCACGTTCTTCTGCCTCTGACCCTCCCCCTTGACCTGTAAATGTCCCCAGGGCACATTCCAGTGGCTCCTGAGGGTCTGGGGAAGGCTCAGTGCAGTCCTTGGCCAGGAGAGCTTGGGAATGCTGGGCTGGTCCAGCCTCTGTACAGTGGGAATGGGTGGGGAAGGCTCTGTCCCCAGTGGGAGCAGTGGGACACCAGGCACTGCCCTCTTACAAAACTGGAAATTAATAAAGTGCAAGTTGGTGCTGGGCAACAAAAAAGACTTTAGCAAAAATTATATGTGTACTGGAGAAAAGCCCCCATTTCCCTGGAATTTCCTTTGGCCTGGCCTGGGTTTCC
Source organism: Cisticola juncidis (assembly GCA_013400215.1). Taxonomy (NCBI): domain Eukaryota; kingdom Metazoa; phylum Chordata; class Aves; order Passeriformes; family Cisticolidae; genus Cisticola; species Cisticola juncidis. The sequence goes on along the minus strand of VXBR01007151.1, from coordinate 10,764 downwards.
ATCCTGGGATTCCCTGGGCAGTGCCTCCTCCAGGGGCCCAGACCTTTTTTCCTTCTCTCAGTGACTGGGGACGCTGTGACAGCCCCAGCAGGGGCCTGGTGCCTGGGCCAGAGGAGATGGATGGGCCAGGATGGGCCAGGATGGGCCAGGACCACCCAGCGAGGTGGGGGCTGCCCTGAGCCCCTGCCCTGAGCACCAGCACAGCCTAGGGAGGTCCCCTCAGCGTGGGGACAGCGAGGGGCACAGCAGGGAGCGTGTCCCACCCAGAGCTGAGGGCTGGGGTCCCATCCTGCCCCAAGCTCCCCCTCAGGCTCAGGGAGGTAAAACAGAGCAGTGCAGGGCAGTGCTGGCTGCATTGCCCACCCTGCAGCCTCCCAGCAGGGCCAGTGCTGGCCGGGCTGGGCCACTGGCAAGGGGCTGCTGAGAGCTCGGGATCCTCACTGGATCCCCAGGACTTTAAGGAGCAGGTTTGAGCTCATATTTGCATTTAGTCACAGTGTGAGTCAGACATTCCAGCCCCGGCTGCCGAAATGCCTCAGCTCTGACTTCTGATTTCCCACTGCAACCTTGGGTTGGTTTTTGATTTTCTTTTTGTTTTGTTTGTTGATTTCTCTCTCTCTCTCTCTTTTTTTTTCCCCTTTCTCTTTCCCTTTCCCTTTCTCCTCTTTTTCCTCCCTTTCTCTGTCCTTTCTGGCCAGCCCCATTCCAAAGGCAGGTCATTGTCACCGGGTGCAGGTGGATGGATGGGCAGGGCATCCTGCAGAGTTTATTCTTCCCTGTAGCAGTGGAAGCCAAGGGAGAGTTAAACCCTGCCAGGTGGAGGGGGTTGAGCCAGGGAGCCCCCACATCCCTCAGCAGTGTGGGGGGACACGGGGGTGGCAGTGAAGTCACCATCAGCTTTTGGCTCCCCTGGGCATTGTGGAGAGGTCCCAGGACAGGGCCAAACTGGGGGGAGGGTGGGAGGAAATGGGACAAACTGCCCACCAGACCCTCCCCTCTGCCTCGGGGTGCGTGTCCTGCTTGTGCAGGTTTGTTTGTCCTCAGCAAAAGGCCAGTTCTTGATTTGTGAAGTTTTTAATTAAAACTGACCCGGAGCTCAGCAGGCTCGGAGCAGGAGCTGCCCACCTTGTGTCCCCTGCACCCAGAGCTGGGTCCCACGGGGACATCTGGGGACAGCCCAGACGTGGGGGCTGCGGGACCCCTGCCCGGGGCTGGGGGCAGGAGCTGTGCCGAGCTTGGCCAGGAAGGAGATTTTGTTTTTGGTTTCCTGGATGATGCGTTCCACATGGCGTTGCATCACGCACAGCTGTTACATCACTTTAGCCAGGAAATTTAAAACAAGTGGCCTGGGCTGGAAATGGTGGTTTAATTATTATTTATGGATAACAACAACAACAGCGAGAGAGAAGAAAGGCCTCAAAACGATATTTTTTTTCTTCCCTCTTTTTAAATCCCGCCCATCTCTCACATTACAGCGACTTTGTCCCTCCCAGCCCCTGCTGGGGGAGCAGCCCCGGGATGGGTTCCCAGCGGGGGCGACTTTTGGGCTTGTCTTGGCTGCTCTGCCCACACTGTCCCCTCCCCTCCGAGGGTGTCCCCTCCTTCCTGGCCAGCCCCGCAGAGCTGGGACACCCTCTGCACCCACAGGGACACTTCCTGCACCCAAGGGTGAGCACAAAGGGTGCCACAGCTGCTCCCCAGGAGCATCCTTGGCTTCACCTGCTGTCCTCCCTTTTCCCTTGGAGACAGTGGTCATCACACAGAGGGGAAACTGAGGCACAGAGACCAGGGACAGAGATAAAAACCCAGCCAGAGGAACTGCTCCTCTTCCAGGGGAGATCACAGGTGCCATTTGTCACCAGTGGTCCCCCACACTGTTCTGACCATGCCAGCTGTGACAGTCACTATCCCCATGGGACACTCTGGATAGATCCTAGTTCATCCCTGCCTGCTGGGGCTGCCCCACAGGGCATCTGAGGGACACTGGGGACAGGCATGGATCCCTTTCTCCAACCTGTTTCCCTCCTTTTCTCCCAGCTGTGGGGACAGAAGTCATGCCGAGGGCGTTGTCATCCTCATGGTCCTCCCTGCCAGGAGGCATCAGGGATCCTCTTCTTCCTCCTCTCTTCCTTTGGACAGTGTGGGGCAGGGACACCAGTGGCTCTGCTCCCCACTGCCACCACCCCGGGGGTCCCTGTCACCCCCCTCCATCGGGCTCTGCTCCTGGCTGGGTGTGACTGGTGGTTGTACACAGCCAGGGCCACATGTGTCCCCAGGGCCACCTGGGCAGGGGACAGCCCTGCTGAGAACTGCCTGGCTGCTCCTCCAGGACCTGCCCGGGGGGGTTTGCACGGCCCCCAGCCCCCTCTGCAGCTGGGGGAACCAAGGCACAGGAAGGGACAGTGGGATGGCCCTGAGCATGCACCTGCCAGGCAGGGACACATCCCTGCGGAGCAGCCGTGGGGTGGAGGGGACACAGCGGGGACAGCAATCCTCACCTGGGATCCACAGGAGGGACCAGCCCCACGGCTGGAATGGAAACCCCTCAACTGTCAGAGAGCCTCGGGGCAGCTCACTGGAAAGTTCATGGGGGAACTCTGAGGGCAAACCCCGTGTTTGGTTGGAAAATGCAAAATCGCTCCATCACAACGCTGCCGCGGGGCTTTGGCAGTGACAAAACTCCTGCAGCCACCTCCTGTGGCCACCTCCCACAGCCACCTCCTGCGGCCACCACCTGCCGCCACCTCCTGCCGCCACCTCCTGTGGCCACCACCTACAGCCACCACCTACGGCCACCTCCTGTGGCCACCACCCATGGCCACCACCCATGGCCACTACCCATGGCCACCTCCCATGGCCACCACCCACGGCCACCACACACAGCCACCACCCATNCCACCACCCACTGCCATCTCCTGCGGCCACCTCACATGGCCACCACCCATGGCCACCACCCACCACCCACTGCCATCTCCTGCGGCCACCTCCCTTGCCACCTCCCAGGGCCACCACCCACTGCCACCACCCACGGCCACCACACACCATCTACGGCCACCTATGGCCACCTCCCACGGCCACCACCCACCATCTACGGCCACCTCCCATGTCCATCACCCATGGCCACCACGTCACTGCTCACCCTCCTCACAGCCACCATGATCATCCCTAATCCTTTATCTGTGAGCTGCAGGTGGAACCCCTGGGGAACGCTCCAGCCCTGTCACAGGGCTCAAGGGAAGTGTCCCCCAGACTGTCACCTTCAGGTGGTCTGGCTGCACAGAAATCCCACCAGGTGAGGACCACGTCCCCCTGCTCTGATCTGCCCGAGCAGTGGGATTCACCCCACACAGGCACAGCAGAGCCTGGGGATCCTTGGGGAGCTGCTTGGGGAGTGCAATCCTCCCAGGGGGCTTGGAAAACGCCTTTAAAATCGGCAAGAAAACGAGCAGGGGTGATGAGAGCGCTCGGGAATGGTGTGGAGGAGGAGGAGGAGGAGGAGGAGGAGGAAATGCGGCATCCCCGGCCCCAGGTGGGGTCCCCAGCGCGGCTGCAGCCCGAGATAGAATCCGCCCACGGGCAGGAAACCCTCGGTGCTGCTCACGGGCGGGGGAATCTCCTCTGAATGGAAAGAAAAGGCGCCCTCATCCCCAGAAACCACCTCAGCCCCACCCCCGGGGCCGGGGATCTCCAGGGGAGCCCCGGGGAGCCCGGTGGGACCGGGATCCCCCAGCAGGGTGTGGGGTGAGGGTTGGCTGAGGGAGCTCGTGGTGGGAGAAACTTAGAAAGGGATGGGAGACCCTGCTGAGGAGCCCTGTCTGGGCAGGCAGGGGACTCTGGAAAAGGGGATGGGGACAGGGGGAAGGAGAGGAGGGAAGGAGGGAGAAGGAAGGTGAGGGATGGAGCAGAGGAGAGCTGTCACTGGAGTTGGACATGGGGCAGGGGACAGGGACGGGAGCCTTGCCCACAGAGGCTGTCCAAGATGCCAAATGGGGCATCCTGCACCTTCACAGGTGAAAACAGCAGGGCAGTGTCAAACCTGCCCATGGACAAGGAGGGGGACAGCACCAGGACTGCCAGAGTATCCCCTGGCAGCTGGAAAAGTCCCAAAAGAGGGGTGGGTGCCCCACAGTGAGCAAGGGACAGGAGGAGATGGAAAGTTTTTCCCTGGCTGAGTTGGAGTTTTGATGTCATTGGGATGTGGATGTGCCATTCCTGGGGCACTTTTCCTGATTCTTCACGTTAACAGCTCAGTGAATCCATCCTGCCAGTGGGACAGGATCAGGAAGGTTCAGTCTGCAAACGTGCCCTGAAGTGGAGCTGATCCGAGCCCTGGGACACCGGGACCAGGGTGGCCTTGGTGCCTTTGCCTCAGGGGACAGCAGAGGACCCCGTGGTGCCTCTCAGGGACCCACAGGGGTATTTCCCCTCCCTCCCCAGGTTTCTTCCCTTAGTGGGTTCTGTGATCTGATGTCAGCTTTCAGCTTCATTTGAGGAGGAATAGAAACCACACAGGGAGGTGAATCCCTGCTCCAGATCCATCCCCAGCCCTTGGGGGAGGCTCACCAGATCCTAGTGACAGCTCTGCTGCAGCAGGACAGGCTCAGCCAGGAAAGAGGAGCCCAGATTTTCATCTCAGCCCCATTTTCCATCCTCCTTTCTCATGGTCTCAGCCCAGGGGTGGTGTTGGCACTGCCTGCCCCATCTGCACTCCCACTGCTGGGCCCAGCCCTGCTGGCACTGGGGGCATCCACCCTGGCTCTGCCCCATTCCACCCTGCACCACATCCTTGTCCCACTGCGTGTGACTCTGGCATGGATGGAATATCCTGGAATATCCTGAGTTAGGTGAGACCCTCAGGGATCATCAGTCCCACCCCTGTCCCTGCACAGACACCCCAACAATCCCACCCTGAGCATCCCTGAGAGCTCCTGCAGCTCTGGCAGCCTTGGGGCTGGGACCATTCCCTGGGGAGCCTGGGCAGTGCCCCAGCACCCTCGGGGGGAAGAACCTTTGGTGCTGAAAACTCCCCCTGTGTGACCCCTGGGTGACCTAAAGTTGTGGCTCATCTCCCCAGCAAGAGGCTCAGGGCTGGATGTGCTTCTCTTGGGGACACAACCCCACATCTCCTTATCCTGGAGGGTGCTGGTGGCTGCAGCCAAGGACAGCCCCAGATCCAGCCCTCTCTCCTGGGAAGGGCTGGGAACAGGGATACTGTGGATGTTCCAGCCCTTGCCCATCCTCACCACAGCTGCAGAAGCGTCTCTGCCGTGTCCTCCCACCAGGGCACCACCTCTCTCTCACTTCCCCGGGCTGAGATGGTGAGTGGGAAGAACCAGCCTCACCAGTCCTGGTGAAATTAGGGGCCGGCACCGCCAGGAGCTCCCATCACTGCAGCAGAGAGAAAGGAGCAGCAGGAACTCCTGGCAGGGCTGGGCTGGGGCCAAGGGGAGCAGAGCAGCCTCCCCAGGCCGTGCCCTGTCCCCAGGGCAGGGAATGAGGCTGCTGTCCCCAGGGAGGGGCGAGGGGCGAGGGGCAGCAGCCTGGCCGTGGTGCCTGTTCCATGGCTGAAGCTGTCGGGTCCCTCCCTGGCATTTTGGAGGGTGCTGCCCCTCCCCTGCCCTCAGGGTTTTGAGGAAGAGGGAGGCACAGAGGGGAACACGGGATGAAATCCGAAGGTGGGTTAAGGGATACTGAAGGAGGAAGAGGAGGAGGCTGCAGAGATGCTCAGCTCAGGGCTTTGAAAGGACGCAGCAGCACAACCCCTCTGCCCCCAGTTTGTCAGTGGGGGGGGTCAGGAGGGGACATGAGCACCCCAGGGCTGCGCCCGAGGGACAGGGGACATTTAGGGTGGCGGAGGGTGCTGTAACCCTGGCCACGGACTGGCGGGGGCCCCGCAGCCCTGCTGAGGGCTGG
>VXBR01007147.1:4598-101063 GCA_013400215.1 Cisticola juncidis | reverse complement strand
TCTGGACAAGTTGTCTAGCTGTGAGATGATCAGGTTCACAGTCTACTGGATGAAGAACGGGGTGAATGTCAAAACTTCAGGGGTTTTAGTGTGAGGGGCTACATCTGTCTGGTGAGCAATCAACAGTGGTGTTCCTCAGGAATTCATTGTAGGACCAGTTGTGATCAACAAGCTTATCAATGATCTGGATGCAAGAGTTAAATGCACCATTAGCAAGTGTGCTGATGATACCAAACTGAGAGGTGCTCCTGACTCTCTCAAGGCCCAAGAACCTTGCAAAGGGATCTGAAGTAGATTGGAGCACTGGGCAGTTATCAGTGGCCTGAAATCAAACAAGAGCAAATACATATTCTGTCCCTGGGATGCAGTGAAGCTGGGCACAAGTACAAGCCCGGAGAGCAGTGTGTGTAGAGCAGCCCTGCAGAAAGGGATGTGGGGGTGCTGGTGGGCAGCAGCTCAGGGTGGGTCAGCAGTGAGTGCCCGGGCAGCCAGGAGGGCAAACCCCATCCCGGGCTGCAGCAGACACAGCAGCACCGCTGTGCTTGGGATCATCCTGCTGCATTCAGCCCTGCTGCGGCCTCACCCAGAGTCCTGTGTGCAGGGCTGGCCCCACGGGCTGAGAAGGGTGGGAGGGGCCTTGGATGGTCCAGAGGAGCACAGCAGAGCTGGTGGAAGGGCTGGAAGGCACATCCTGTGAGGAGCGGCTGAGGGCTCTGGGTTTGTCTGCTTTGGAGAGAAGAAGGCTCAGGGGTGACCTCACTGCTCTGTACAGCTTCCTTAGGGGGACCTGGAGAGGTAGTGCTGGTCTGTTCCTGGCATCCAGGAACATGGAATGGGAATGGTTCAAAGTCTTATCAGATGATGTTAAGACTGGATATCAGGAAACATTTCTTCACCAAGAGGGTGGTTGAACACTGGAACAGGCTCCCTTGGGAGGTGATTGCTATTCCAAATCTGTCAGTGCTTATGAGACATTTGCATAAAGCTCTTCATAACTTGCATACAGCCCTGAATTGGCCCCATAGTGGGACTAGATGATTGCATTAGGTTCATTTCGACTGAAATATTCTATTCTATTCTATTCTATTCTATTCTATTCTATTCTATTCTATTCTATTCTATTCTATTCTATTCTATTCTATTCTATTCTATTCTATTCTATTCTATTCTATTCTATTCTATTCTATTCTATTCTATTCTATTCTATTCTATTCTATTCTGTTCTGTTCTGTTCTGTTCTGTTCTGTTCTGTTCTGTTCTGTTCTGTTCTTATTATTCCTATTCCTATTATTCCTATTATTCCTACTATTCCTATTATTCCTATTCCACTCTATTTTCAGCATTTTAGTCTTGCAGATTTAGGGACTATTTCTAAGGATCTGAAAAGGTGAGGGAAATAAATTCTGCGAAGTCCAGTGAAGGTCCACTGCCAGAGGGCTGGAATTTACCCAGAAGCCCATATACCCATCTGAAATTTTCTACATGTTCACAAGATTATGATTTAATATATCAAAATTGTGCAAGATTGCCTTGAGGTTTTTTTAATAGGAAAAGATATCTGCTCTAGCTCTTTAAAGCCAAGCAGCTCCTACGCTGGGAAAATGTTTTGAAAAGCTCTCGTTGCCATTTTTGTGGCATTCAGTATAACTACAAAGGTTAGAAATTGAAGTATTAGTGGGTGTTGCTCGTGTTGCTCCTTTTTACACTTAGTCTTTTAGCTTAGACTTAAAGTAAAAGAAAATGAAAGGAACACTATATTATATCCACCATCCTATGCTGCAACCACTCTATATTATATTCCCATATAGCATGAGACCTGAATGAAAAAGCTGCCCCAAATTTTGTACACAGAAAAATGCTGGGGCAGATGTGTCTGGGTATTGCCATGAGCTGTCTGCCACCAGCTAGTCCTTTCCAAAGCATTCTTTTGGCATGCCTTGGAAGAGCCATAGGACATTAACTTCTCTGAAGGGGTCCTACAGATGAAGACAAACTACTCCAGAGCATAAAAGAGCTCAGGTATAAGAATTTAAGGCAAGTCATGCCTGTTGTCCTCAGTGCCAGAGAATGGTCCCTGGCCAGTTTTACTGTAGATGTAAACAAGACTTGGTTTGACCAAGTAAACCCAGCTGTTAAAACAGCTACCAAAATGGTGGACTGCTCTTTCCAGGGTTATCCCTTTTGATCTTGATGCCCAGATCCAAGCAACAACTTTCCATAAGTCCTTCAACAGGATCTCATCAGTAGACTTTAGCTACAAACTGTTAGGTGACAAAAGCTACTGAATCTGTTCACTAGTGTCCCACAGCATTTTGTTTTTTAATATTCCTGATTAGCTAGCCAACAACCTTGGGGAAATGTACTGCAAGTTTCCTGACACATAATATAAAAGCAGTTCTGTTTATCCTTTGCATTTCACATGACAGAATACAGGAAAGGTTAAATGAAGAGCTTTATGTGCTGATTATTAAGGGTTAAAATTGAAGGTGAAGAGCATTTTAGACTTTTGTAGCTGCTATCGTGCAGCTTTTGGAAAGAGACACCTTTTTTTTTTTAACTAGCAAAACACAAGTTAAAATGCTTGTTAGCTCAGAAACATGAAAAAATGCACACAAGAGTGCTATAGGAATTATGGGTGGTCATATCTGGGCCTTCATAATCTAGAATTAAAGCAAATCATAGGCAGCCTACTACAGTCATTTCGTGCATTAAATACAAGCCTTTTAAAGTTTCCAATCCACAATCTATAAAATTCTTGTATGAGCATCTCCAGTTTTGGTAAACTGGATATATTACCAACTAGACATACTACAAACTGGAGACCAAAGGACTCAGCTAGTAATTAAAATGTTCTGCTCAGATTCTACACATTCTGGAATCACAAATGATACAAGTAATTATCTGTCTCTGAAAATTGCAACACTTATGAAGTGTAGTGTGCTATTATGATCCAGAGCTTGTTTTTGTTTGTTTTTTTAATTTTTATTTTATTTTTATTTTATTTTTTGAAGGTTTTTTAAATGGCCAAAAGGCAGTAAGATAATGAAAAAGGATAACTGAAATGTCATGACAACGTATCTTTTCCATTGGCAATAGCAGCTGATGATATACAAATAATTTTTAAGTCACAGAATACTAGAGGGGCACATTTATATTATGTCAATCTTTCAATGTGATTGCACTCCTAAATAAACATGTATTTTGAGATAGTATTGTTGTTTTCTGGCTTCAGATTGCACTCTTTCTTTCTTTATATGCTTCATTGTAAAATATGCTAATTGTGTTAAGAGTCTGAAAGCCAGTGGCATAAAATTCTTTAGCTAAACTGCAGATCATGTAGGTTTTTAACCAATAAATTGTATCTCCCTTCTCATAGGAGTTTAGAGGAACCTTAAATAAAGTGAAATATCAAAGGTAAAGCCTTGTTTCATTAACTGTACTTCTTTAAAGTGAAAAGCATGGGAATTTTGGTTAAGCAGGATTCAGGTAACTGGATTAGTTAGCTGTCTTCAGCTGTAGCTGCACAAATTGGGAGTTCTCAGTTTCAAAATAGAAACTTTGCTGCTTATTCTAAAACTGCATCCCTCCTCTGGATACGTATCAGCCATGGCTTAGTGCACGTGATTTGTCCGTTGGAGTGATGATGAGACTTCTGCCCAGGCAATAATATCAATATATTCTTTTTAAACTGTCCCCTTTTCTCATCATCAATATGCATTGTTCTATTCAGGATCTTCCACAGCAATTCTGCACTCGGAGCTATCCTTGCATCTTTAACTGTGGGCAACTGACGAGGTCATATAATCCAGTCTTACTTCAGAAAATTAATGTAATAAATATGATATGATATAGTATGTGATGTTCTGTTGTGGTGCAGTTTTGTTCAAGTTGTGTTACGTATGGTTTATCTAAGTCTTAATGTACGTGGGTTTGTTCCATGTACCCCCATTCTATTCCCCCATGGCTTCTCCTTGGAATTCCCCCTTCCAGTAGTTAACTATCAATTCTTTATTCCCCTCCTGATCTGCCTATCATCTTGGGGTCTTTCCGCAGAGATAGAAAGTTCCATCAAGACCGTAGAGTGATAGGCCAGCTCCAAAGGAAGTTCCTCACTCTCCCCTGTGTTTGGCTCCCAAATGTGTCCTTCACCTTTGTGACCACACCCAAGTGATTCCTGATTTGTTGGCCTCTCACCTCCTCTCCTTGTTCCACCCCCTTATAAAAGCTGCTGCAAGCCAGCCTGGGGTGCTCTGTCTAGGTAAGTGCCAGGAGATGAGGAGGTCTCTCTGGAGGCTCCAATAAAAGCCTTGTGACAACTCAGCAGAGTCCTTCCTTCACTTCTTCGCCGTTGTTGACATGTTCCATCCGTGCCTTCCGGCGCTGTCCGGGAGAAGAACCCACAGGGATTGACCCGGCTGGTGCAGCCGCAGTGGTGCCTGTGCTAGCCCGGTAGGCTTGAGGCAACACCTCAAGAAGGCACTGTGACAATGTTCTACAGACTTTTTTCTTATTATCATTAGGGTTTTTATAATCTTTATTATTATTTTGCTGGTTCCTATCTGATACATAATTCTTGTTTATCTCAAGTCCGGAAAAGTCTTTTCATGTTTCAAAATGATTCCTCAGAAGAACTTTGGAGAAGTTACAATATCCTATTACAGTTCAACCTAAATACAGAGCACAGACACTTGCATGGCACAGTTGCTTTCCAAGAACACTTGTGTATTTTACTCACAATGAGTGTAAGTGGATTTCTCAGTGCATGGATTACTGGAAATGGACACGTTTTGACACCAAAAGTTAAACAACCACTGTCCTCCTTGTTCAGAGACAATTTTGAAAAACAAATCTTGGGTAAGGATTATTTAGCATTACTGAAATTGTTTTACAAAGACATATTTTTGCTAATGATCTGTGTTGACAAGTGGAAGTTATGGCATTTTCCACTGGCACCTGGACTGTCTTGCTTTGAGTGCTGCAGCCTGTGTACTGTAACTGCATAGAGGTATAGGGTAAGGTAAAGATACTGTTTCTCTACTACTTCTTGCACAGAGGAGTGAAGGACAATGTCAGTTCACCATGCAGAAAGGTAGTTCTATTACTTCCTCAAGTACTGATTTTTCTCCAAACCAGAATAGACTTTTCTGTTAAATTATCTTAATCCTGATGTGGAAGTAAAGGTGCTTTTTCTCACTTTCTTATAAAGCATTTCAGATCACTGCATGCATCCAGTTCAGTTTTTCTACTGAACTTCTTCCTTTCTCCTATTAAACAGACTGCCAGGTATCATGTATTTCAGGGTAGGGAATAGTAGTAAGAACAAGTAAAAGTCTTCAAGCAAGAGAAAGAAAAAGACAAACTATGACTCTAGGTAATATTTTCTATTGAACTTGGGATGTGAAGGAAGTCTCTTGGCTGTGGTAAGCATATGAAAGAAATGCTTATATTTTAATGTTGGAAGCTAGAGCAGGTTTATTTTTTACCAGTGAAAAACACAGATTTCCACTAAAAATATCCCCTCTGCAGATATATAGATAAGAATGTCTAAAACCTTGTATTTTCAGAGTTTAAGACAAAAATTGTATTTCATTGAAATCAGTATTTAATTTAACATCTAATGCTCCAGTGAGAATATTTGTGAAAACCTTTAATCCACTGTACTCAGCACAAAAAAGCCCAAGACCATCTGCACAGTCTCCTGGAGAAAGGTCTTCACACTCTGCTGAATACAACGAATAAGAAGCCCTAAGCAATATCTCACAATATTTTTCTGCCTTAGATAGTCAGGAAACCAACTATTATGCCTGTCTCCTTGTCACATTAAACAGGTAAATCATGGAAAGAAGAAAATTCTCTTAAAATCATGAGTTATATTTTAAAAAATCTAATTTATTAGATTAACATTAGGCAGCCATCTTAGCATAATGAAGAAACCACCTGTATGCTCAGTGCAAAGTACCATTTTCTCTGAATCCTGGACAGAGAGATGCATTTAAGCATCATGTTTCATGTGAGACTTCCTGCTTCAGCCTAAGCTCATTCATTCTTCACCACTGCAACTTGATTCCTGCCCTTTGATGTGCTGCTCTGCCACCCACTGGCCTGTCTATTCTTGACAGTGTAGTGCAAGAAAAAACCCGATTTTCTACTTACCTCTAACTAATTATTTGAAGCAGACCCACTTGAAGCATCTTTACAGCAAATGAAGCATTATTTTAACATGGCACTTGTAATTTTCCAAAATGAAGAAGTCTGTTTAAATGAAGTGTTGCTAAGGAGTGAGGCATAGGCCATCTAGCACTCCGGACTACCTGGGTCACACCTGTCCTGGGTACCACTGGGATAGTGAACTTTCCATGCACTTTGACTCTTACATAACTGATGATAACTTCCACCGGATTTAAAGGGGAATTATGAATGACCCATGCCTCAGAAGGCTAAGACAAGTAAGTATTTAATTCTGGACTGAACACATAGCTATCAAAAGGGAGCCTACATATTCTAACATCAAAATTTAAGAGTTGGAAGGCCTTGAGTTCTACTTACCTGCATATGTGAGTTAATACCAAATGTGGAAAGAGGAATTCCCACAGACAGGAAAGGTGTCTCTTGTCTTTGCAGTTTCTCCATTAATGTCTTATGGCTGTGCTTAGTGTATTAAAGACCATGTTGCTTGTCCATGGGAACACTAACATGAGATAATAAAGCTTATTACAATTCCAACTTCTCACAAGTTATTTTTACATTTTGAAAATTAAAATCATACTAATGAAAAAGAATTATTATGCATTTAAAGTGTTTTGAAAAGCTTTTACAATTTTACAGAAAAATGTAAAACCTCTCCCCAGTTTTAGAAACAATTAACAGATTGTTAATAGTTTCTATTTTAACCTGTGAAATAACATGATATTAATTTTTTATTTCATGTAAGGCATAAATATGCTACCCCATATTTCCATGTTCACACAAAAGCATAAATGACATCCAATTTTCTGCTATGACTAATGAAACTCCTTTGTGTAGCACACATCCAGATAACTCATAGACATCAGATGCTCATACTGCCCTACCACTTAAGCAAGCGTGCTCATTCCTGAATTCATGTTCTGATCATTATAAGAACAGTACTCTTAAATAGCATGAAAAGTGTGGCTGCTCTTAGCATGTTAGATAGTGTATCCTTTGAAGAGACTTTGCCAAAGCACATGCCCCCACATCTGGCTTACACTTCTGTTTTCATTAATGAAGCAGGATGCAGTTACGCAGCCAACTTGACAGCCTGGTTCATCCCTTTTATTAGAGAGCAGAATAGTTACAGTTTCCATAGCCACCAAATTGACCCTTATTATAAGTGGTTTAAATTCTCCAGGGCTTAAAGACAGCTCTGTGTTTTCCTCTTGTAATAATGAACAACATGTTCCTTTTAATGATGGCCATATTAGACATTCTCTCAATCTTTTTTATTTGGAAGCAATTACTTTAAATCCGTTTCCATGAAATAGAGGGAAAGATAAGACAAAGATCTAGATGTAAAACTCTAATACAAACTACTGATGAACACAGAACAAAGGAGGTGGAAAAAAAGTAATTCTCAATTAAAACTTAGTAACAGTGATAGGACCCCAGAAGCAATGTCAACTACCACCAACTGAGGGATCTAGGTGAATGGAGAACCCGTGCATATTAGAAACAGAAGCCCATGTGAGTGTCAGGACCTGCAGCTGTGAACTGCTGCATCAGGAGAGGGAAGAGGAGACCTGTACACCATGCAGTGTCACTGATCAGAGCACACAGCAGTTCAGAAACAAGATCACCTTAGTTTCTGAAGTATTAGCTAGCATGTAGGCTCTGTAGCTAATGTCTGCCAAAACATGATACATATAATAGGGCACAATTGCTTTTCAACAGGCCAAAGGTAGATTTCTGCTAACATATCTGAGGCAGAGGTAAGACACTGAAATACTGAGAAGTCTATGGATTTTACTACAACAAACCAAAAACAGGGAGAAAATATATTAGACATTAAGAGAAACAGATTGGCAAAATGTATGAAGTTTATCTTCATTGACTCCTGATCCCAAGCAGCACCCTTATTAGCTCATTTGCATTAAATGTTTATCTCGCTACTCCCTAGCTAGACTTAAAAGTTATGTAAATCAGCATAGAGAAGATATAAAATTTCATTTGGTGTTAAAATTAAGTTTACTTTATGGGAATTTTGCCTTCAGCATAGAAGAATCAGACTCACTGGTTTTGGCAGTGATTACCTGTGCTGAAGTGCTTGCTCCACAGACCAACACTAAGGTACCATATGTAGTATCCTACTGACCCTTTTGAATCAAATAGTCAGCAGAATAAATATTGTATTATGTTTGATTACTGTGTTTCATATTATTCTATAGATAGGATACTCTACTAGCTAGTACTTTCATATAAGACAGTGTTCTAGTTGTCACAAAACTTGGAGAAGTTTAGCCAAAACTAAGGATCCTGATCCCCATTTTGCCCTGCCTGGCCCCTTGAACAGGTCAAGAAGTGGCTACTAGGCTTGCTATCAGTTACCCGCAAACAACTGCTTTTCAGGTCTCAGTCATGTGGGTGTAGTGAATCACCTACTGATGTTTGCTCGGTCTTGGAGGGAAGCAGGACTTTTCTTTGATCTTGACAATGGACTTACAGTTGTTCTCATATCTCTACCTATGATTGATCACACTTGTGTAAACACTGAGTTCCAGGAAGTCAATAAAAGGGAAAAAAAAAAATCAATGTCAGTATTTTTGTTCTCTCCAAACATGCTTTCTCTTGGCTATCTTCTGGTCCACAATCAATTTACCTTTTTAGCTGAGATTATTCTCAACTTGGGGAAGAAGTTGTCAGGTATTTTTTTAACAAGCACCATACCTGCACATACCACTCTGCCAATAACTGTAGATGTGGATTGCTTTGTGTGGATTGTCTGTGTCAGGCAAAAGTGAAAAGAAATAAATTAGAGGTATTAGAGTAGCCGAGATCACAGATTTTGAATGAAGCTGGTTGGTGCAGTATTTTAGATTCCCATTTGTTAAAAACAGCTGTCAAAGTTTTACGTCAATCTGTTAGTGCAATGTTCAATTTATCTTTCTCCTCAGCAAGGTTGCCTGGAAACAAGGAAAAAGTCTGAGAAATCTTTTCTGAAAGTATTGTAATGCTGGAGAAATCAATATGGCCACTTTGGTTTTATTCAGAGATTTAAAACCTCTGAGATTAAAAAAAAAAACCCCAAACAAGCAAACCCACTTATAGTGTATCTTGTAGTGATCTTAAATACACATGGTGCAACTAGTAATTTGGAGGTCTTTGTTCATCACACAGCAATCTGTCACTTTCACAATCGTAGTGTACACTGGTCTCTCTCCTGGTGCAAGTATCAATAACATTTAAGGCATTAAGAGATAAACTCTTAAACATTAAGAGTTTATCTTGTAACATGCACACTTAGGGCTGACTAGTTTCACAGGGAGAAATAAAAGCAAATTATTTGTCGCCACAAACCATGAAATTGCAGCATGAGGTGCAGCGAGACTACAGAAGCATCTGTACCCAGAAGATAAAGAGAAGTCTTATGGCCAAAGCAGCTCATTCAAGTGATGCTGCTGAAGAGACACGCACTGAGATTTGTTGTCAGTTCATATACTGTTTCATGTCATGCATGGCTGATAAGGGCATATAGGCAAGGACAGGTAGCAACAGAGGGATGACCGGGGTCAGTTATATTAACTGGTCAAGAGGAGAAATGATCATGCAAGGCTTTTTAGAAGCAGTTCCAAGCAGTTAGTCTCTCATTTGACTGTGTTGAACTCGGTGCTGATGAATAATGGCCTTCAGGGAACACTTACAAAACAACTTTACAAGAAAAACAGTGAGGTTGCAGGATTTTTTCTAATGCCAAAGATTTACCAAAGTTTTTTTTTTTTTTTTCTTTATTGGATTAAAAAGAGGTTAAAAAATCCAATACACCCTTAATTATATGAAAAAACATAATCACACAGGTGATCCCCTGAAGTTCTTGGGACACATGGTATGGGTTTAAATGTACTGCTTGATCAGACTCCACAGGTTTCTGACAGCTGCATATTGATACAGGTGACCCTGCTCCACACCAGCCCCCACTCCCTGAAGTTGTGCTCTTCTGTTTTCCACATTTCTCAGCATCCTGCCCATGTAGACACCAGAAAAGCACAAAAATGCTGAACTATGAATATGCTGAATATTAAAACATGAATGCAAGAAGCAGAGGTGGAAAATGTTTCAGTGGGGTCAATTGCACCATTGTCCAGTCAGAACTTCAGGCAAATGCAAGCAGAGCAAAAAGGAGCAGGTGTAGGACAAGAGAGTACCTGCTGGAAGAGCAAGGTGAACAGTTTACATTGAATAAGTAATATGCTGTGCTTCACTATTCTCATTCTTCACAGGTTATCTGTCAGCAGGCTCATTATGTTTCTTTTAATTTTCTGAGGTGAAAAAAGATCCAGCTTGATTTCTGTCAGTGATGGTTTTTGTCATCAGCAGGGACAGAGGGAGCACTCAGTATGCAGATTCATCAGCTACACTGGTTGCTTTTGACCATACAAACATGCCTGTTTTCTGTCTCCTTGCATGGAGAGTGATATTCTTCAAAACCTACAGGTTCTGCTACAACTAAATTTACTCCAGGATTACCACTGAGTTGATATAAAACATGTTGCAGTCATATGCTCAAATTGAATCCGTGCAGCATGGGTACTCACACTGAAAATAAAAACAAAGCCTCAGAGAGGAATTTACACTTCACATACATGAATTTTCCTGTCCAAAAGGTTACTTCCACATGAAGGATATGACAATAAAAGATATAGCTCAATTCCTGTTCTTACTTATATTTGAGAAGGAGAAGTGTAATTCATTTGTAGACAATAGTTGCTGCACTTTATATATTTAACAGCAAAATTTGACACAAGGCAGGAGGGCCAAGAGCCAGTATCAAACAACCTTTTGAGTTTTGTGGCCTTCAGCTACAGCTATGATGACTCAGATAATATAACATGCAATTTCAATAACCCTACAGGGATGCTGTTCATGAGTTAATGCAAATTATGGTGAACTTATGCATCCCTGGAGATTCACTCAAAGAGAATACAGAGATGATTGCCTTTGGGATGAATGAAAGCTGCAGTACTCACTGTGCTATACCCACATTAGCTTCTGTGAGCAAGACATGAAGAATGATGGCAACAGAAAGAGGAGAATTGTTCTCAGGAGGGTTCCAAAAGAGCTGCTCCACGGGTGAATGCTCGTCAGAGAAGCTGGGGTATCTCCAGGGCAACTTGTTTCTATGACACTCATGCCACAAACATAAGGTATTGACCCCATACAACTCTACAGATGTAGACCTTGGATTCTGGCAGTCTTTCAATATAGTCTCTACCTGCACATTGCTGTAGCACTGTTTTCAAGAGCAGTCAATTCATGGAGAAGATTCAGCGGCTCTAATATGGGCACCAGCATGTGCACTCAGGTAGATGTAGCTGCTTCTCCACGGACGCAGATGTTCATATGCTAAGGTGCTCAAGGACACTGGGGAAATTTTAAGCATAGGCAGAACAAGAAAAAGCTGTCAGGAAACGATTATCAAGTAAAATATGTGGGTTTTTTTCAGGCAACATAACCATAAATGGTATTGCATTTACAATTTACCAATGCAAGGATCACTCTGAACCGTTTTCTTAACAATGCGTAATATAAATGCTAGTACTTCAGGAGGCGGGGGGTTGTGTGTGTGAATTGCAGCCCCATTCACCTGACTTCCACCTCAGCCCTAATCGCCTACCACCGCTAATGACCACTCTCTGTAGTGTGCTTTGTTGCTTAAGGCTGGTGGGAGGGTGTGCTGCAGTTTTACTCCCTGAAAGCTCTATTCACCTCACCAGAGTGTTATTACACTTGAAGACAGAGCAGTGCTAATTAATTTGAGACAGAGGCAAGTGGCTACAAAGTAAAACAGTGTCTTTTCTGCAGTGCCTTGTCTTTGTTGTGTTCCACAAGATGGTCACCCACAAAAGAGGCTTTTCAGAGGCGCTCTCTTAACTGTTCAGGCAGAAGGTTTTATTCAGAGGGATCTTTAATTAGAGGCTGCAAGAAATGGTGGTGTGCAAAGCAGCACAGAATACACTTGGGGCTACAATACTGAAAGCAAAGGAGGAACTTGAACAATGTGGCAAGATAAGAGAAGAGGGGTATGGGTCAGAAATTACAGATGAGTTTTCAAGATGACTTGGTTGAGCCATTCACTGAAACTGATCTTTATACAGCCTACTTGAGATTTCTAGCCCAGGCATTGCAAGTTGCATGCTAACAGGATGTGGTTTTCTGGTCTGCCGTGCCACTTGCAGGTATTTATTATGAACAACAGGTGCTTTGTGAATGGCTAAGGGTAGCTGAACTTCAACAACGTTAAGTTCAGTAAATCTGTAACTCAGACAATGTCTAAGACCTTATCATATATTTTCATGTTTGGTCTGTCACATGGCTCCTACATACACATGTTGTACAGACTAAATAGTCTGAAAGTCTCTGGGGAAAACAAAACAAAACAAAACAAAAACCCACCTTATACAGAAACAGGTGGGTTTCACTGACTTATATCCCTCCTTCCTTAGATACCTAAGAACAACTGGCCCTTACATTTGGAGTAATTACACTTGGCCTGGTCAATGAAAAATTGCATGTCTACATGAGGAAGTCCAGTTTGAAAATCCATTTATTTCAGGAGTGTAGGGGAGGCCTTCTCCCTCACTGTTTCATATTACTCTCCAAACCTCAACTGAACATATTGTTGTATTACAGTAAATCTACAGAAACAAAAAATGTTATTTTTTGAGTTGTCCATTTAATGGAAGGAAGAAGAGGGAAATAGTTACTTACATTTACAAATCTTACTACATTTGCAGAATGTCCTTGTGTTTTCATCCTGAATAGTATTATTATTCTGATAGTGAACAGGAAGTGCAGAGGAGATCTAAAAAAGAACTTGAAGGCTGGTTGACACGCAGAAATTCAGAAAACTGCTACATCCCCGTGCTCTCCCCCTACTTCCCGTTTTATTAAGAAACTGCGAAAACTGCCAAGATGACCTCATCGCCATGGAGAACGTGCTGCCCTGCTCAGGCAACCTGCTGTGAGGAGCTTCTACTGCGTTGAGGCCAGACACTAACGCAGGCCAGGCGCCACTAAGAGAAATCACATTATTTAATTTTAACAACCGGGACAGAACTCGGGAACAAAAAGCTGGCCACCGCGGCCCCCAAGCCGCTGACGCGTCCGCTCCCCCTGTGAGGGCAGGGCGGGCCGCAGCGGCTTCCCCGGCGCTCCTGACGGGCCTTATAATGGCGGCGGGCGAGCGGCGAAGCGGGAGGGGGCAGCCGGCATGGGCGCCCTCAGACCCGCCTGACAGGGGCTCAGACTGCGCTGCTGTGAGGCGGGAGCTGAGGGAGTGAGTGCTGCGTAGCTGACAAGCATCTGCCCCAGGCGAAGGCTCCGGTCGGCGGGGGCCGAAGGGGAATAGCGCGACATCCAGCCTTGCAGCCCTCCCTCCTCCCTCTTCGCCCCGCTCCGCGCCGCCCGGAGCAGCGCATGCCAGAGCCATCTGGGGAGAGTCGTTTGTGTCGGGGAAAGGCTCAGCCGAGAGAACAGTAATTAACAATTTAAACAAAGTGCCGGTGGGGTTTTTCCGGTGGGGTTTGGTTCTGTGGTTAGTTTTGGGGTTTTGTTGTTTTGGTTTGGATTATTGGTTTTGAGGTTTTTTGCCTGTTTCCTTCAGACTTACGGACAGAAACTAATAGGCCATGAACGACTTAATGGTGCAGAGTCTTTTCCTTCCTGTCATTTTACCTATGATCTTGGAGATAATCACCCCTTAAATGATACATGAGTATACACTGCACTTGATAAGACAACCAGAATTTAGACATACTCATGAACATTTATTCTTGCACTGGTTTCTTAAGGTACTCAAGCCTGACTGATGACCTCAGGGAATGGCCTGAAGCTATGTCAGGGAGGTTTAGGCTGGATATTGGGAAAGGATTTTTCACCCGGACGGTGGTTGGGCACTGGAACAGCTCCCCAGAGAAGTGGTCACAGCACCAGCCTGACAGAGTTCCAGATGCATTTGGACAGCGCTCTCAGCACATGGTGTGACTCTTAGGGATGGTGCTGTGCAGGGCCAGGGGATAGATAATACGATGCTTCTTGTGGGTCCTTTCCAACTCGGCGTACTCTGTCATTCTGTGAAGTCAAGGTTGTGAGTAGCGTAGGTGGTAAGATTTGTTTGCGAAACCACAATCTTGTAACAACTGTATAGCCACTCTTTTTTTGGTGGGAAATGCACCATGGGATGCACACACATGGCATCAAGACAGCACACATCCCTGCACTCATTTCTGATGGACTCTGCTGTAGGCAGAGATGAAGAAGTACAAAATATTTCTTATGTTATGGGACCACTGAGCTCCGTCAGGTGGGATTACTGGCTGACATCTGTTCAACTCTATCTTGAGTCCAGACAGCTGACTGTCAGGCTGAAGTGTCCGATGTGGGAAACAGTCAGTCTCAACATAAAATTTTGTAGTTGCTTATGTTCACAGAACCACAGAATAAACTGGAAGGGACCCACAAGGATCATTGAATGCAACTGGCCTTCACAGGACCAGCCCTAGAAGTCACACTGTTTGCTTGAGAACACCTAGTGCTGTGGACACTTCCCTGCGGAATCCTGTTCCAGGGCCTGACGACCCTCTGAGTGAAGAACTTTTCTCTGATATCCAGCCTAAACCTCCACTGATACAATTTCAGGTCATTCCCTCAGGTCCTGTCACTGATCACCACAAAGAGATTAGTGCCTGCCCCTCCTCTTCCCCTCAAAAGGAAGTTGTAACTGCAATGAGGTCTGTCCTCAGACTCCTCCAGGTTGAACAGACCAAGTGGTCACACCTGCTCCTTGTATGGTTTCCCCTTTACCTGAAATTTATAATTACCTTTAATGTTTTTGTCATACTGTGGTACCCAAAACTGCCCCCAGCACTGGAGGTGAGGCTACCCCAGCTCAAAGCAGAGCAGGACAATCCCCTCCCTTGCCCAACTGGTGATGCTGTGCCTGATGCCCCCCAGGACAGGGTTGGCTTTCCTGGCTGCTGGCTCATGTTCAACTTGTCATTGACCAGGACCCCCAGTCTGTCCATACATCCAGGGTTGCCCCATCCCAGATGCTGAATCTGACACTTTCCCCTGTTGAACTTCATATGGCTGGAAATTTCTCAGGTCCTCTAGTTTGTGGAGGTCTCTCTGCAGGGTCTCCCTGCCCTCAAGGGAGTCAACATCTCCTCCCAGTGTTGCATCATCTGTGAACTTAGTATCCCTTCAAGTCCTTTCTCCAAGATGTTGAAGAGCATAGCACCTAGGACGGAGCTCTATAGGTCTCCCACAGTTTCATCCCTGTCTCAGCCCTGATTTCTTCCCAGACCTTGAAACAAAGCTCCTTTTAGCCCACTTCTTCTGCAGACTCAGGGAATTCAGTTGAAGATTGGCTTAAGTATTTAAAATTACTGATTTCCTACCATGCTTTGATCTGCCTTTTGTGGATTTCTGCTGCAGCTACCACTAAGGAGAAACTTCAGGTGTAAATCTAGGATGGAATTCAGAGTCAAGTTCTCATTTTGGTGCAGTTTAAGGCGTCTGTTACGAATTCAACACATGCAACCTCTCTCATTGATATTCAAAGAAATTTTGGGAGAAGGCATACCACATACATGACCTTAGCGAGCTGCTTTATATTCTCAATTACACTGCTGTAAAAATAAGGTAAATTCATTACATTCCAGTGATGCCAGGTTTATACCACTGCAGCAGTTACATACATACATACATATATACATACATATATATATAAAATGTATTTGCATTTTTCTTTAGCGTGATCGATCTAAGACTCGGAAAGGCAACTTGTCAGTTTACAGAACATTCACCGTTAATCCACAGAGTGGTGCTGTTGGCATATTCTGGATGTAAGCAGCAGAATATAGATGTTTCTTTAGACTCTTTAATGTAGCTAAACTTTTGTCCAGGTGGCATTGTAACTAAGGACAGAATTTTAAAAAAATACATTTTCTTTCCTGGCATTCAGCCTTTCTGAACAGTAAGGGTTCTGTTCTAATTGCAGTTCCATGTATCCAGATTAGTTTTTTTGTTTTCAGCCAGGTTCATGTCATGTTATTGTTGTTTATAAGTGAAAACTGGTGTTCTTCAGCCCGGTGCAGGACCAGAGAGGGCTGGCTGTCCTTGTCACATCTTTTGTCTTCAGTGTATGAAGAAGTGTGACCTGAGGGTTTTAGCTGTGGACTCTGCCATCTGGTAAGGCTTCTGTCAGTGTGAAGCTCTACATATAGGGGAGCCAAGTGGAGGAGCCAGGGTAACCCCTTTTCTGACCAGCTAACATGTGTGATAGTTACTGATGTTCTCTACTTCATGACTGTGCAGAAACACAGTCCTGGGTCAAATTTCTCTGCATTATGCCACCACATGCTCTTGTCTAAATTCTGCCATGACAGTTTAACTCTCTGAGAAGAGAAGAATATTTTGGTTCTGATGCCCATAAACTCTTGACCTTTCTGAGGCAATTACCAGTAAATCCTGTTTATACCATTCTGTACCACACTAATAAATTACTCTTGCTACTTTAAAATTTACTGCTGTATTGGTTATTGTGGAGAATTAGTCTACCTTTAGCTTTGATTGACTTACCAGCTGCAAATTCACAAAATCAAGTTCTTTTTATCTTGTCAGATAAATCAGCCCTCTCAGGCCTTTCTGCCCTTTCCTGCATTCTCTTTTCTGTCTACTTTGACTCCTTGGCTGTTAATTTCAGAAGGAGGAAAGTAACTGCTGTTTCACAAAACTGCTGCTTCACAAAATCAAGACACAAAATGTCTTGATTTTTTTTGGACGTCACTGCTTAGTCTGGCTCAAGTCTCCCCTAAATGCACAACAACAGTGTAAGTCCAGACTTTTTTGTCATCATTATAAAGTAGAATTTGAGACAGTTTGGGTTTGAGATCTTAGCTGATATGAGGCCAGCTTTATGAGAATCACCCTGACCTGGTTTTTAATCAGTGCTCTCACAGCTGGCTTGAAATATTTACAAGATATTTGTGTGAATGTACCCTGAAGGACACTTGATATATTTTATCAAAAAACTAATTTCTATCCCAGAATGGATAAAAGATTTCTGATGGCTTAAAAATCTATGTTGAAACAAGAAGACTAGATCCCCTGAGGACAGAGTTAACCCTTGTTTAAGAGACTTGGAGCAAATTCTATGCAGAGAGTCTATATTTCTTTATAGGGAAAATGCTTTTTTATTTTTGTGTTAAAGGCTTACGTATTAAGGCTGCACAGAGAATATTGCAAAACATTGATGAAAACACTGTCAGTGTCAATGCAACACTTGATTAATGTGGACCATCAGTCTGGTGATTTCTTATCTCTGCATCAGCATATACAAGGACTAAGTTCATAACAGCTGACTCTCATTTTTTCTTTGCTTAAACTTATTTTGGGATGTACTTCAGTATCTAACTCTTCACTGTTTTGCTTATATTTTTTAAATTGTGTATCACAAATTTCATTAAAATACACAAATTTTGGCAGTGGCAAGTTGTGAAAAACCTTTATTTGAAAGAGTAGTTTCGTCAGCTACATCATGCTTCCAATATGACTGCCACTGTTCTCTGAGATGCTTTTCCCAGAAAGTTCACATCTTGAGGAGGGCAAATATTCTGTGCTATGTATCTGGTTGGGGCTGATATGTATCTGAAGTTTAAGCTCAAGTAGTTCGGCCTTTTCTTGGAATATGTACAGAAGAATAAACATTCTTTGTTGAGAAGAATTGAGAAGACCTTCCTGCTTTGTTGAAAATTTCTTGATGTGGCAGGCAGATTGCTCTTTTGCAAGATGGTGCTCTCTCTAGCCTTGATCTGGTCAAGTCATACCTTTGCAAAAACTTGATTTGTGCTTGCAGTAAAATATTTTTGGAGCCCTGAGCTAAATTTTGCCTAGAGATCTTATCTTGCACTGGGGGTTCTGTATCCTCTGTCACACCTGCCCATACTGTACACCAGTATAAGGCCTACAGAACAGCAAGAGCATACTTACTTCCAAGATGAGCAATTTTCAGTACTTGCCCTTGTTATTCTGCTCAGTGTATAGAGGGCTTCTTCCAGATAGATGTTAGAACAGATAATCAGGATAGCTCTCTTCACTGTCAGGGCAAAGCAGCATTCCCTCACATGGGAGATGCTTTCTGCCAGAATTTGAGAGCTGAATGTGGAAATTCTAATCTACACTTTTCTCCATGGCCAGAAAATTACTTTGAAATACACTGGCAAAATATGTTTCACATTTTCCTTCATTGGCTTATCTAGTTAAAGGTCAACAACATGCATAAGGAAGAGCCTTTCTAGCCCCAAATGAGAATCCATATGGTCTGGAATTTCTATTTTTGCAGCAAAAGAGCAAAGTTGATAACATTACAAGAAATTAATGTTCCGAAGTTAAGCACTCCACTCTCCCCGATTTGTGATCTGCCTCCTCTTGGCTTATTTTCTATGACTCTTCCATATCCTACAACAAATAATTCAGAGATTCTGGAGACAGAAGCCTTATTTAGTGGATAGCTTTCCTGCATTCCCAAGCCATCTGCTCTCTACCCAGAATTTTGCTGGGGCTGTTTAGAAAAACAGACCATACTCACATGCTTAAAAACAGCAGAGTGGTATTTGCATAAAGGAGCCAACTTTCAACAACCTGAATATTCTTAGCTTCTATCTGAAGATTTTACACTGCAGAGTGTTTTGTTTTCCTTAGTTTAATGTAACTTCATGGATAGAGAAGAGATTGTAAGATTAACTGAAGAAAACCAAAATACCAATGCAGGAATAATCTTACATTGTTTGAGGACGAATTAAACCAGATACTAGAACTGGAGGAATGGTGTGGTATAAACAGATTTCTGCCTTTAAATGTTTATTCAGTTTTCTTGAAGTTCCGTTTTTTTCCTTTTGCCACTGGTTATAATTAATGAAGAATGGGTGAGCTGCAGTTTTATAGAAAGGCACAGGCTGAATTTTTTTAAAGTACTTCGTTTAGAGAATGACCAGTGTAAAAAAGTGTGCATCTGCTTAGTTCAAGCAACAAGAAGGCATTGGGCAGTGGCCAGTTCCTGGAAGT
Organism: Cisticola juncidis; assembly: GCA_013400215.1. Classification (NCBI taxonomy): domain Eukaryota; kingdom Metazoa; phylum Chordata; class Aves; order Passeriformes; family Cisticolidae; genus Cisticola; species Cisticola juncidis. The sequence goes on along the minus strand of VXBR01007147.1, from coordinate 81,767 downwards.
TTGGGGCTGTGATCTTTGCAGACACAGCTCCCTTGACTTCCCCGAATAAGCCCAAACACTCTCCAACTGTTTTTACTTTCTTTTCTCTCAAAGTAGAATTTGGCATGGCTGCATCTCTGATCCTGTGGTACTCTGACACATATTGGTGCAAATCCCAAGGACTGCAGGTGGGGAGCATTGTCATACCACACAGGGTTAAACAGTGACAACAATTCTCTGCTAGCAGTTGTTACACATCCTAATTTTGTGGTCAACTTTTGAATTGGGTAAGAGTATCTATGACTGTATTTCATGTAGTCTTTTAACAAAGAAGTAAAGAAAGGGAGCTATTTCCTGGCCTTTAAAATATTCCCTACTCTTAAAAACTAATCAGAATCAATGAGAGTTTCTTTGGAAACATTTAAGTTATTCAGCAGTTAGGCTTTGTTATTAGTGAATGGCTAAATTCACTAATGCCTACCGGTATTCTTTGTAATACTAATAGCCTGAGAGAGTCTGAAGTTTTGCAGTGTGAAACTCGTGGTTTAGGGTCTGCCACCGAAAGAAAAGGGCTCCGTGGCCTCTTCTTCATGTATGTCTTTTCTGTCTCTTGGGTGCTTCTGAGGCATCATTAACACTGCATACTAGCCAGGTAACATTTATCTGAAAACAGGGTCTTTTCGGGAAAATGTGTGTTTTTGCATAGGATGAGACAGACAGTAGGGAAGTAGCTGGAGATTAGTCTGTTTTCATTTATACTTTGTCCCAAAATGTTGTTTGGGTTTTTTTAAAATGACTTTGGGTACGTATTAACATTTGCGTTGGAAATCTAGTAACCTTCAGTGAAGATGAAGGGCAATGCTCCATATATTCTGCTTTAATGTTTTTGAAAGGATGTAACTGGTTATGTGTCAGGATAGATTCACCTCACAGTACCCATTGCATTTCCATGTGGTAATCTGGACCTTCACTATTCTGGATTTTTGTGACACTATCATAAAAGCAGGCAGTGTCACTGTCATACACCCTTTCTCTCTTCTGGATAGGGCAAATAGCCTTGGAGATGCGCTGGAGAAAGAGTGATGTAGTGTGGTATAGAGCACACTTTGTAGAAGCCAGAGGCCTTTTATTTTAGTGAAGGTGGAAATGTCTCTGAAAGTATTTAGAGGGGAAATGAGACAGTATTTAATCTCTGAAGAATGTATGAAGGTATGGAGTTCTCTTTAGAGGCTGATAGGCTTTCTGAAAAAAATGTGTAATTCAGGAGTGTGTTTGTCTTGGCTGGCTGGGGTAGGGATAGCGCTTGTTGCCTAAAAGGGAAAAGGAAGAAGTATTCAAAAGGAGATCAGCTGTAGGATGTGATATGGCAAGAGGGAAAAGGACATGTAGGGGAGATGCGATCAAAACCAGATTTTTTGTGTGTGACAAATTAATGCACTTTTACAGTCCCTGGAATCCCACCTTCTGCAGTTGCCAGGACTTGTGTGTGGGCTCTTTCAATGCCATACTTCATTAATGAGCCTTAAGGGGCTAACATTAACACCTGTTTGTGGTTATTTCCTGTCACTGTTTACTCTCCCAGATGGTACAAATACAATATGCCCAGTGTGTTACGCATTTGGCAGTAATACACCCTTTGCCAGCTAAATGCCATTCATGATAAATTTGGCAGCTATTTCATGGTCTGAATAATCTGTCCTCAATCAAAACCAAAAACTTAGATTCTCAAAATAAATAGGAAAGAAATAGTCCAATTGTTTCTCTTTCATCTTATAGTTTGTTTTCTTGTACCAAAAGGTTTTAAGAACCTTAAAATCTAAAGGAGTGCTAGGACTGGGATAGATGCTTCAGTGCAGTGGGATAGAATGTACTCATGTGATCCTGAAACTATTATTTCATGACCAGAGGATGTGACTGAAAGCTAAAGATATTGGAAGATCCTGTTGCAGAGAAGAATGTAGTTTCTGGGTCTTGAATTAAGCTTTGCTGTTGCCTGTGAAATAATTAAAAAGTAACTGGAGGAGTGATAAATAGTGTTTCTGGAGTGCTCTAAGAAGTTGTCCAGTACTAGCCAAAATGTTTTGTGTGTGTGTGATGCATAACTTCAGTTTTCAACTCTCCCTGAGCAGAGATGTATTTCTAGGACTGTGATGTACCATGTCCATTTGGAGTTCTAAGGAAATGTTTTATATTGACAAAAATAAGAAAAACGTTGTAATTACTTGGCTTTGTCAGAGATGAAAAAGTTAAGGACATAGGCATTTGCTAATTTCTAGCCCAATGGGCAAAAGCCTAAAAGGTGACTAAATGAAAACTTATGCTAACTCACCGATCATCTGTTTGCTGAAATAATTCATATAAAATGCTATATTCTGCACAGGAAAGGTCAGATGGGATGCTTACACCAACAGTGGACATATAGATGCATTTTTCCAGATGACATTATTTTGAGGCTGAATCACTGACAGCTGTGCCTTGGTGACAGGTATGATGGTAAAGCATTTATCTCTGAATTCTACACAGGCAAATATCCAAAGCAGATTATTTTACTGTATCAAGCAGAGCAAAGAGCTTGTGGAATTGTGAATGTAGTCATTTATTCTTGAGGTCCTTACCATGGTGCATATCTGTCTTTTGTATTTGTGTGTGTACAAATGCTGAAGTCAATTAAGAATGGAAGCCACTTTCAGGACAATTTGAAATACAGATTTTGAGTACTGTTTTTTCACTCAGAAGATCTTACACATCTGAGTAAATATAAGATTATTTGTTCTTCAGCTCTTCCCTCAATGATGAATGATTAGTCAACGATCTACTCAAACCCAGAGACTTGGTTCTTATAAGTAGAAAGGCTCTGAGAGAGAAGATAAAGACAAGGCAAAAGCTGGAGCTGAAGAAAAGCCACCGAATAGTCGGCAAGCAGTTCTACAGTCAATGTGAATCAATGAGAAGTCATCACCACTAGACTTCAAAGAAGAGAAGGTTTTTTAATATAAGGAGTACATATCACAAACAGGTGTCCTTTTTACATTCCAGTATGGTCCCTGCATCATCTCCATCATTGCAGGGGAGGGCAGCTTATGGACAAAGGGTACCAAGTTAAGTAACACTGCCCTTGTCCTTCTTGTCATTTTTTAAATCTCATCTCATTGAAGCAATCTTTAGGCATCTTTAAGCATACCTAGAGTATGGCCGCAGTATGCCAAAGGTACTTAAGGTACAAGATTTTACTGTAGGTTTTACCAATCTTGATGTCCAAAACATTTATTTATTTGCTAGAAAAGCAACTTTTTCATTGCGTGTGGGGCCAGAGTCATGCATGCCACACTGTAGTGGCCATGTGCAAAATGGTTTTTTAGGCAGGCAATTAATAACTGCTTAAGCAGATGAAAGGTGTTAGAAGACAGATGGAAAGCCTCAGGATGTCTGGCTTCAATAGTAATGATTATAACCTGAGGCTTTTTGTGCTCCCTTCTATTAGATGACCCTTCATTGAAGGGGGTATGATAAAAGATATAATTTCTAAATTCAGATAATTGCCTGTTTTACACTGTGCTTCTACAATCACTACTGAATACCATTGCCCAACAGAGTGGGCACACAAGATATGCTTCAGATTCTGGACATGTCAAGCAGCTGATTCAGAAGTTGACTTTTTCTATCCAGACAACCAACAACCACTGGTTTATTTTGGAAGTGACCTCCTGCTTACCTCTCCATATGGATTACTGAGGTTTGTCTTCTTAAGAGCTTTGCGTATCTGCTTGTGCAGAATGTGGGCGAGGTGTGTGTTTTGAGGCCCAGGCTTAAATTCAAAGGGTTTGGAGTGGCTCCCTCTGTGTTGAAGAAGCTAAGGTTTTTAAGAGTTGGGTTTTTTTGGTTTGATTTTTTTTTTTAATGGAGGCGGCTGTGTAGTACAAAGCAAGCTTCTTCCACTACAAGTGTTTGACAACAACCCTTCGAACATATTTAAAGCTTTGAGAGCCTTTGGCATTGGACTAAAAATTTGGAGTCTCCAGCAATGGCTCAGTCACAGATTTTCTGAACAACTCAAGAATACTTTCTCCTGTACTGGCATCAAGCAGACGACTGGAGAGCCTATTGTGTTCTTTCTGCCTGCTTTATCAATATCACTCACAAAAAACTAAATCATTTGAAATTATATGACAATTCAAATGCTGATAAATATTGAGATAGAATGGACTTCACCTGACTCATCTCACAACTGTAATGACATGGCTGTGCTCACAGTATTAAGCATGTTCATGCTTGTATATGAATATTCATAAAACAACAGGGCTAAGATGTTATTTGCAAGGTTTAGGCAGAAGAAATGTATTTGTGAGAGTTACTTCTCTCTTTTTGACTGGGATTTGGATTTGAAAGTGTCCACATGAATCATTTTTACAGGTCTGCTTGATTCATCTTTTCTCTATCTCAAACAAATCTCTTACCTGACTGTGAGAAAAGTAAACTACATGTTATAGAAGCAAAGAACCTCGGCAGGAAAAAGTGGTGCTATGTCTACTATTCATTCTACTGAGGAATACCCATAGAGAGCTATGGAAACTCTGTGGGGTTCCAAACCTTTCTCTGCAAGCTGACTAAAAAATAAATGAGACATCCTGTGTCTGAGATCACTCTCTGTCTCTCAGGCATGCCAGTACAAATGTGTGCTCAGGGCAGTCTGCATAACAGCCATAAGTATTAGGAAGAGAGCTGAGAGCACTGATTTTAGTTTTGGCAGATGGAGCATCCTAAAAGATGCATTACTTCAGTCCAGACACTATTTAGCCTGGACTTCAGCTTGTCAGCTCAGTGCAAGGGGACATTTTTCAGTATGAAACTAGGATTTTTCAGTCAAAGCCCATTTGCACAAATTTGAATCCTTTTTATTTTTGATCACTGCTGGTTTTTTGCTCCCATGTAACACAGATTTATTAGCAGCAGCAAATGGTAACATTTTATTGATCACATTGTTATTTCTAGTTTTAATGATGTCTTCGTGCTGTGATTAATGTGAACGATATGTTTAGCATGATTTTGTGCCACACACGGTCACTAAAAGAGATTTTCTCCTAGAGAACTTTGGCCTGGCTATAAGACTAGACATTTTTTTCTCAAAAATATTAAGAAGATTCATTAAGGATAAGGCTAAAAGAGAGAGAGAGAAGATCCTGAATTTTCAGTGCAGGGAGATGACTGATGAGTGCAAAGCAAGTTACTCATACTACTGATAAAGTTGGACAGGGTTTGCCATTCTGACTGATTCCAAATAAACTTCTATTACTGTTCCTGAGCCATAGACTTCCTTTACAGTCTATATGCACTTTTGTACAACTTCTGTTACCAAAATTGCCCTGCCCAAAGAGCTGCCAGAATTACTCCAAATTGCAGCTATGCTAATGAAATTTAGCTGGAGCATCAACTATTGAGGTATTTGTGGTCAGAGGGTTTTATAGCCTTTACTGAAATGGATTTGGCCCACTCCAACTAGGGTTCTCTTCAAGCTGTTCTTGACACAACTTGGCAGAACAAAAGACCCTGGGATAATTCTGAACAGACCATATGTGCCACCATCACAGAGGTGGGCTGTTCTATTCCCATTCTGTGCCTGGGAATGCCACTGTGTATATGTGTAATTTAGTCAAGAGTGATACATCCCCAGTCAGGCTTAATGCAACCAACTCCCCCAGTGTATTTGCAGTGCTGCTGGGCATGGTGTTGGAAATTTGAGGATCTTTTCTCTGCTTCATGACCCCTCCTGGTTATGAAGAGGTAATGGCCTTGTGATCACTGTTATTTGCAGTCATCATAACTTTATGTGCCATGATATGTGCCCTTTTTCCTTGTTCAAATGCACAAACTAGAAGACTTCAAAGGAAGACAGGAGTTGTTTCTGCCATTGTCCTATTGCTTGGCTGTTCACAGAGCGCTTCCAACCATAAACAGCATGTTCTGCTGCAAGCTTGCAAGCTCCAAATTATACTTGTGCATTTGGATGTGGAGGCCCAGGGGGCCTGCCACCATGAAGTTTATTCCTTTTATTATATGGTGAGAAAGGCTTATCTTCTATGGATCATTTCAGCAGTATCACTGTCTCTTAGGTTCCGTTACTCTATTGGTTTGTTAAGACGATCTAAGTTTACATCACCTCGGGTCAGCCCTTGTTTTCCATATTTATGTTCCCCGGCATGTTCTCCCTTCCTTTGGTTGTCATTGATTTCTGTATCCGGCCTATCTATCCTAGCATCCTCTATTGGTTGTTACCCTTTACCCTGCCCCTGTATCCTCAGACCATTGGATATGATGCCCTGCTCTGCCCCCACTACCCCAATACTTAACCCTCCATTGTTCTTGGTCTTTCTGTCCTTGGAACCCTTAGGTTGGCACCAATGAACTCCACCAGAACCCCACACAGAAGACCCTTCCTGCCTCTCATGTTCCAACTTCTACCTGTTATGTGTGTCTGTGTGGACAGTGTGCTTGCTTGTGTGCCTGCCCAGGTGGCTTTGTGTAAGGAGACACTTCTGGGGAATGTTGCAGCATTTACCATCTGCACATGCCACTGCAACATTTGGAGTTAACCCAACTGTTTTGGCATTGTGATACAGAAACAAGAAAGAACAATCAATATTATTAAACAAAATACCAACTATTGTCAGCCTGTTGGGTCCGTTGAATATCTGACACACTTCTGAAGGGCTGAACAGCCAATATGTCTACTTTTATGTAAATTCTTACCAGAGGACTCTCAACCCTGTCAAAAACCAAGCTATATATTTTGCTCCTCAGATATGCCTTTATGCATCTGTTTCTGAACATCTGGCTTTACTGAATGTGGCTTGTTCAGAATAAAATCTCTAGTTCCCTGGGATGCTTCCTAGAGCTCTGGGGGTAACACTCCTTCTTTTTCTACTTTCTCCCTGGAATTTTTTTGGGATTTCAGCCTAAAGAAGGTCTTTAATAAGGCTGCTTGTGCTAGTGAATTGAGTAATAAAACACTGTCAGATTACGTACAACGACCTGTTCCCCACAGTAGCATGGTGTTATACTGAGAGTCTTTATGGTACAGGCAATTGTCTTCTTTTATCCATCCTTTTCTTCCATGAAGTCTTTAAGTCATCAGGCTTCTCTACTTCACCTCTTGTTCATGAGAGTGATGACTTTCAAGTTCTTGTCCTTCCTGCTGAAATCTAAACGGGCATTACATATTGCCTGCATCTCCTTCTCATCCATGAGTATTTCAAGTAAAAGAGAAACAGGTTTTTTTTTTTTTTTTTTTACAGTAATATTTCCTGTGTTCCAAAAAACCCAAGGATTTTAGAGTTAATTAGTAATCATTGAAATTAACTGCTTTCCCAGTGAAAAAGACCAGTCAGCTAAACAGATTTTTTTTCAATGTGTAGAAATCAAGAAATCAAACTCTAATTTGTAGGGATATTAGTGCCATATAAGAATGATGTGTCCTCATACCCAGTGGGTATTTTTTGTTATTTTGTGAATAAAATTTTTAGCTGGAATTTTGTTTTTCTCCTTCCTGCCTTGAAAGTAATCTGAGAGATATGGAAACTGTGGTGTGAAATATTCTTCAGTTTTGCGCAACAGAATTGAATAATTTCACTATGGCTTTGGTCTTTGTTCAACCTTCTTTTCTGTTAGAACTCAGTGTTAAAACAGCTGTTTGACTTGCATGAGTTGTGCTTCTACTTTAGTTCAAGACAGTGAAATTGTGATTAGTTATTCCCAGGGAAGGTATGCATTCTTTTATGAAAACTTTAGAAAGAGATCTATAGCAATTTTTGATGTAAGACTCCTGATACAAATTGTAGATTTGCTATAGTGGGGAGCGTTTTGTTATTATGTTGGTCCTATGACTTGTTTCGGGGTTGTTTGGCATTGTGAGCTCATTATTTTTTATTTTTTTCCTCTTTATGTTGGGGCTGATACATTTTTGAGGCACTGCTTCATTTAGGGCTATGGATGTTTTGTCTTTTTTGAAATTTCTTATTCCAGTCCAGTATTCTTATTTCCTTTTTCATTGATTAGTTGGCTCAGAGAGCATTGGGACAACTGTCTTTCTCTCTCTTATTAAGTTTCTCTTTCTTCAAAGTTCCAGCATCTCATTTGGTATGCTTTAATATTTCTCTGCTTCATTTTCTGTGTGCTGCTTTGCATTTTTTATTGATTTAATTTAGTTGTGAAAACCAGAAAATATTAGAGCTGTCAGCCATCTTTTGTCCATTTTGCGATTAGTCTGTAGTGGCTCGGAAAGTTCTTGTGGAGTTAACAGATGCCCTGCAAAACCAGCCATTTCAAGCATGCTCGTTTTCTCTTTCACTGGCTATTTATATTCTTCAGTTTACTTTATACTTGCATTGACAAACTCATGTTTTTTTGTTTGAAGTTAGTGGTTCATCCTGCAAGCTGTGCAAGAATTATTTAATATCACAAAAGTTATGTGTATTTTTAACTAAAAATTTAAGTTCTTAGTTTTTTGTGTGTTGCACATGGAGTAAATCAAATAACATAAATGTCTCATGGTTTATAGGACAAAGTCTGCTTTTGTATTCCTTCTGGACTGATCATCCATCATGGGTAATATTCAGTTATTTATCTGCAAAGACATGAGTGGCTCCACTGTTTGAAATGCAGACTTGGGAGTACTCAGTTTCTAATGAAAGAGATTTTGGACCAAATTGACCTGTTCAGACCATTTAATGCTGATAGGGAGATGTTAATTGCAAAAATACATACAGTATGTTCTGTAAGTCTTTTCTTTCCACATAATCTGTTAGTAAGAAGGTTAGATATATTAGAGGGAAGTTAATCTTTAAGATCTGTGGGATTAGAAGATTGACAAATTACTTCAAAGAGAACTAAATGCTTTTAAACATACTGCCTTTGACATTACTTTTGGAAATGCTTGCATAGCTGGATGATCATCAATATAAATCTTTGACAGCAGAAATTGGGCCAAGTTCTCGACCTTTTTTTGGGGAGATTTTCAGCTTTCAATTTGCTTTATCAGCAGAGCAGCTACGTTCTGTTCTCTGAACTGAGGGTGTTAAGATTTGGAAAACTTGTGAAATATATGTAATTTTGCAGAAGATGTAGAAAAGCTACATCAGAAACCATTAAGAAAAATGATGACTCAAGAGATGTCTGTTGTGGCCTAACCCAGAACTCTTTGACATAGCACAGTTGTTACCTGACTAGGGATGGTGGTAGGACGATGACACAAAACTCTGATCTGCTTCGGAGGGCATTTAGCAAAAGTGTATTAGAAACACACTCCTTTTATACAGCACTCTAGTACAATGAATATGATTGGAACACCCCCCNGAACAACCCCCCTTGACTGTTACTTCCAAGTAAATAACAAGTTAGAAAAATACCAGGTGTTAGAAGTGGGATATCTACAAGGATTGTTTGGATTCTTCTGTATGATTTCTCGGACTAAAGCGAGAAAGCTGTATACTTTCCCACAGGCTGAAGGTAGTGCCTGAAGATCTCTTATTTGACCACTGTCAGATCCCATAGCACAGCCCCAGTGAGAAAGTTTTGTACAAACTTTTGTACTGTTTAGTGGCTGGTGACTGCACTTTGCTTGTGTTTCACTTCATTTTTAGCCTGTGGACAACACTGGTAAGAGGAATGCTTATTCCACAATCATCATTCCCTGACAGCAAAAAGTCAGTCTGGGCATTTGGAAACGACACAGTAATTTCTTGAGCCTCACAGAAGATCTCCCAGGGACTTTAGAGAGGCCATGGTCATGCAGACATTAGCTTCCGTACTGTAAGGCCACATCTTGATGTGGACTCAGTATCTACAGTACAGAAGATGACTGTCACTGTGCTGTGACTGTCAGTGTCTGCTCTGTAGTGCTTTCCAAGCTTCAGAGACAAGACTTTCTCCTACATTCTCCCTTTTTACCCAGCACAGGTGGTACACCATTAGAGCTTCTCCCTGTTCTTATTCCCCAAAACCTATCCACATGACACTGAAATACCACCTTCTGGAGAACAAGGAGAATTCAGTTGAGAAAAAAAATCTTTATCTTCCTGCACATGAGGCTTTAGAAGCACCTAGCACTGAGGGATCAGCCTTTAGTCAATTTGTGGCAGTGGCAGGCTGCTCAGTACTTTATTGCTGGACACCAAGGGATTGCACTCCTGAAATGACAACCCTATTTGTGCAGGGGCCCAGCAACCTTGAGCTTTTCAACAAGGCCACTGAAGAGCCCCTGAGAAGGGCACTTTGATGAGCATGCAGGCAGCTTCTGGCATGGCAAGAATGAAAGGAAGCTCCACCTCAGAATATGGAAAATTCCATCTGCTTATCTCTCTCTATTCCCTGAAGTATCATGCCTGACAGTTGCTTCTCTTCTTACATTATTTGCAGGTTACACCAGTTCTTTCTGGAAATCTAGAGTCAGCAGACTTGGTTTTCATGTGATGTTTACATGCTCTTCTTATCACCTCAGGTATTATTTCATTTCCTTATCTTGAATGTGCTTGGTACATGAAGTTATGTGACCTCTGTTCTTCCTTTCTCCTCCTGCCTTCTTATCTTGGCAGCTGTAATTTCTACATTTTCTTTCCATGATAAACTTTTGTAATTTAATTTATTCTTTTTCAGACCTATTGTAACTTGTACAGGTTTCCACTTGCCTGGAAAGTCATTCCTAAAATTTCAGTTGTCCCTACAGGAAGTGTGGGTCTTGGCCTATATATCTATCCCTAATGTATAATATTTATTACTGACATTTACATCTGACCTAATGATTTGTAGGATCACAGAGAATGACAGAGAAGTTGTGGAGGAGGGAGGGTGTCGTACTTCCCTTTATTTTTTCCAATAACTTCTGGCTTTGTTGCTAGGTATTTCTAGTTTTCTGGTTTTAAATATCTCTTTCATGTTCTCAATGTGTAACCAGATCTAATAACTTTCACTAATAAGTGTTTGAAAAAGATGTGTTTCTGTTTTCCTGATAAGAAGCTCAGCTTTCCCTTTTACACCCTTTTTCTTTACCTATTTTTGCATTATCCAAAACCACCTTTTTACTGTCATATACTGAAAGATCAGTGTCAACCAAAAAGCTCTGCAGATAGGACCATATGTTTTCAGTGTCTGAAAATTAGGGGACTTGGCCTATACTAATTTTGCGTCAAATTGCCTGAGTTTGTTTGGATTTTTGTGTCTATAAAGGAGGCTCAGTTTGAATTTAGTATTGGATATTACGTGTAGTACATGCCCAGAAGAAACTGTTCTGATCCTTCTCAAAATCCTTGCATTTAATGTATCCAGGGATCACACTTGTTGACCTTGTTGAACTGGAAAACCATTTACTTGAATAGCCAGCAGGAGCTCCAATCTTTTTCTGCATCTGCTTCCAGAGTGGACTCTCACCATGACCTCTGCCTCATTTTGTTTTTAGATGGATGAATGTAGAGCTGACTTTCTTGAACTAAATATTGTTCTTTCCATGTACCTTCCCAAATGATCCAAATTCAGAGGCAATCTGATCTTGTCGTTATTTTGTGTTAGTCCAAATTTTATTTCAGTGCTGTCTTTCTAAGCTTCATTACAATTTTACCTGTCAGTGTTAATTGTGCAAAAAGCTATTGCAAAAACCACAGTTCCAGTTAGGATGACACTTTATTATATGCTTCTTAGTTTGGCTGGTCCTTGATATGTGTGGTATAAATCTGTCATCACCTTTGGTGCCAGCAATGTGGAATGCCCCTGGAGGCTGGAAGGCACCAGTGCCTCCATTTTCTTCATAAGATACTGTGAATCTCCAGCCAGGTGCTGTATAAGTGCTACTTCCCAACACTGCTCCACTCTGCTTTCCCAGCCCAATATCCATTTCTCTGATTATCCAGGAGACCCATTTATTAGACCTCTCTTGGAGCATTTAATTTTCAGTCAGTTCTCTGGTATGGAATTTTCATCGTATTCTAAGCCATCTCAATACATGAACATGAACACTTCATCCAGACCTCTTGTACAATTTTTGGATGCAAATTTTCCATACCTGTTTTTAGCTTTGTCTTTCAAAAATCACTTGGTTCAGTAGCTGTTTAACCTGACCTTGGGGTTTTTTTGTAGGTATGTGAAGTTTTTTTATTGTTATTATTGTTCTGTGCCTTAATTTTCCTTGTGACAGGAGGGAAGTGTTTCTCTGGCTTTTTCTCAGCTATATGATGAAGTTATATGGCATAATTCTGGGATTTGTAGTTTACTAACAGTAACTGAATTTTTTTCTGGATCTGGAATGCCTCTGTTACTGGGATTCTTTGGTTTTCTAGCACTCCTAGCACTCCTAGCACTACTAGAAGTTGTCTTTCTGCCACTCATTTATGTCTTTTTGTCATGCTACAAAATTTCTATAAGCCTGCCTTGTAACTTAGTTTCCTATATATCGTTGTCCTTGTTTCCGGTAGAATTTGTGTACTTTATTTTGAGCATCAAGTAGGAAGAAATTTTTTTTCAGGTAAAATATTTTAATGCTGTTGTTCTTAACCTTCTATCTGAAGGTTCCCTTCTCTACCAGCTTCTCCCATTTACAAGGAACAATTCTGGCAACATGTATTTGGGATTATACTCTAGGGGACACTGCATGCTGTTTTCCAATATGATTAATCAGCTGAAATGCACAGAGTTTTTAGTCTGAAGAAATCCATTATGGAAGGTTACAATCCATGACGGGAAGGTGAGGATTTCCCCCTTCCCTCACAGACAGAGATTTCACCAATGAGAAGGGGGAAATACGGATAAGCAATACTAAGATGTGAAAGTGGGGGAGGTAGTAAGGCTCAGCAGTTAGGCTTTGATTTGTAAACCACAAACCACATATATGTGCATGGAGCATGACAGGGCTTTTGAAGCCAGAGGCAAATGCAGGCTGCAAAGATCCTGGGCAGAGCTCTGGAAATAGAGGACTTGGCTTTTGAAGGGCAGCCCCCAAGCCCCATTGTATACAGATAGCTGCTGGGCGAGGATGGCCAGGGGCTGCAAGAGGAGGGGCTCATCAGTTGTACTCAACACACGAACACTTCAGCAGAGTATTTAGCTTGGTTGATTGGTTTTCAGAGGTGATGAGAATGAAGGAAACAGTGATGCCATCATGGCACAAGGTTCAAAACACTCACACTGTGACAGCAGTGATCTCCCTTCCTTTGGATTGTTATTTCATGTAGAGGGCCTTCACATAGGTAGGCACATAGTGGATAAGATGCACTTTGCAGGGCTGAAGTAAAATCAAGAAGAATTTAAAATGCTGGGAAGCCCTCTAGGAGATGCAAACATACCTATACCAGGTCATCTTTCTGCTGTGCTGATCTTGGAGGGTCTCTATGTAAGGAGAGCCCATGTGGGGGGTCAAAATATGCTGTGATTCACCCAGAAAGTGCCCCATACGACTGAACAGCTTTGGCTATCCTGGGAGCTATCCATGGGAAGGGTTATTAATAAACAAAAAAAGGGTTATTAAGGTTAATTGCGTCTTTTTTGAAGGACTGAAATAGGGGCACTTCCAAGAGTCAGGAACCACTCAACAAGAAGGATTAGAAGTATCCTATCAGTATTTGCTTTGGCATATGCAGAAGTGAAAAATAAAAATTCTTGGATGTGGCCCAGTTTAATATTAGGTCAGAGAAAGCTCTATATTCTTCCAGCCTGACTATTTTAATTGTATTATGAAAATATTCCTGCAGGTTTGGCCACTTTATGATCAGACCAACTTCTCCATAAAACATGTCATCCATTTAGGGTTCTTTTTAAAGGAAGAAATATGGGAATGAACAGCGCTGCTTTCTTTAGTTCTCTAAAGGACAAAACCATTTTTATTTTAAATTTTTAAAAATAATTCTTTCTCTCATGTGCGATCCTCTCTGCCAAACCAGGCACCTCAGCACTGTAAAAGACAGAAACTTTTCCAAATGGTTCTAGGTAGCTTGAAGTGAGGTTGTGCATGTCCATTCCATGTCTTTTGTTTTAAGATATTATAGAAAGAACTCTGATGGGAGAGAAAACCTCTCAGTTTTTGTTTTTTTTTTCAAGAGGAAATGCCTTTACATAGACACTGATAGGAGGAAGAGGGTCTAATGAAAAATACAAATTATTGATATTTTAAATATATATTTACAATGTGTATTTTAGCAGGACTGTACAATTGTCTAGCAGTTCATTTGCCACCTGATATTGTGCAAAGATATTGTCTAGTTTTATTTTTAATGCCTGTGGGTAGGTAGCAGGAAATATGTACTACTTACATGAATCCTAATACATGGAAATACTTTCATTGGTGTATTCCTTTGGGAATTTTGTACTTGTGCTGGAAAAAAATAAGTAATAGGCTGAAGTACCACCGGTATGATTATTTGTAACAAGCCTCTAAGTTTTTGCATCCCTGTTCCTCAGCTGGAGGAACTTGCTGCTTTCATTCTGTTTGGTTTTCTTGGGTTTTGGGTTTTTTTTCATTTATGGGAGACTTTGAGGTATATTAAGTGTAAACCATCAGTGCCAGTAAGCTCTTTAAACTTTTCCATCTGTTTGAAAAAAAATGTTCTGTAGTGTAGTTCGACAAAAATGTTTTGTAGTGGTATGTTTTTTAAAAGACTTGGTTCTGTTTAATGGTTAATATCAAACAGTTGTTCTTTTTTACCTTTGTCTTTTAAAGTTCTCATAGGTAAGAAAGTGACAGTAAATCAGCATCCACTGAGTGCAAAGAGATGTTTTTGTCAGATCTATACACCTACTCCCAGACTTTCTGTGCAAAGAGGGTCTTTGCTCTCAAGGACACCTGCAAAACATCAATTGGAAGCAAGTAATTCTCCTGTAATGCAATCTGAAAAACTGCGGAATCCGATCCCTCCATAGCAAGCTGCAGGGTAACGCACTGCTCAGTGCAGCCTTCCCTGGCTGTAATGTGGCAAATAGAAGGAAAGTGGTAGGCAAGATACACAAATATGAAGTGTGTCCAAGTCTTGATGGCTACACGTGATCAGTAGAAGGATCACAGATTTCACCAGCTGATGATGTGAATTTGAAAACCTGCTGAGGTTTGGTTTGGCCAATCACTGTTTGAAACAGACATGGGTAAATACATTTTCCAAAAGTGACTTTTATTCACTCAAGCAAGAGAGAGATGTTTTTGAGTTCTTACCAATTACAGGCCTAGAGTGTAAAACACGCTGGGTCACTGGTTCTAATTTTGACCTTTCCATTCATAAGAGAAAGACTGAGCTGTCTCAGAATGTACTAACACATGGAAACCAATTACTTGCTCTCACTTTAGCTCTACAGACTATCAAAAAGTAAAATAACACAACACACTCTGGCTTCAAGGCATGTAAAATAAAATAGTACTGTATACACAGATTGAAGAGAATGTTTCAGGAGAAAGTCAGCACTGTGGCAGTGTGCCAATGAAGTTTATTAAGTTTGTTATATTAGTCAGTTTTATGTACCAGGTTCAGCCTCGTGGGCATTCTTTTGTTTCCCTCAGTTATGTTAATGCATGCACCTGCCGCTATTGTGTAACAGTCCGTTATTGGTCTGTCATTCTTCCCGCCATAGTAAAACCCATCCCATCTATCCCAGTTGGTCCAATTTGATTTTCCTGCCTGTGTAACTGCCTCGAAGACACCTTCCATTGGTGGCTGTAACTTTACCACTCCCTCTCACCTATTCAGATAAAATCCCTGGCCGCTGGGCGCTCCCGCTAGAATTGGGAGGCTGTCACCAGGTGCACTAAGCGCTGTCACTACCGCTCTTTCTCCTCCCTCCTTGCCTCTGTCTGCGTCGCTTTATCCATCGCTGCTGAGAAGATTCTCTCAGAAACCAAGAACCCCCGATAAGAATCAGCCTAGCCTGCGTCACTCGCTGGCTGGTCTCTAGTCACTGTGCCCGGTGCCCGGGTTAGCCAGTGGACAGAGACTCCGAGGTCTCAGGCGGCACAGCACTTTAATATTTGATGTTAGTAAATAAATATTGTAGTGAGTTGGACGAAGAATGACTATGATTTTTTCATTCACATGGGATGAATATTATTCTTTTATGCCACTGTTTCACTACACCATATATGATACTCTAGGATAATCATCCAACAAGGCATATTTTAACTGCCGTGAAAGATAGGCAGCATGGCAGTTTAAATACAAAAGCTTGTAAGTGGGCTGCATGCTTTACATGGAATGGCTGTTTCTGGGTTCCAAGGTCATCAGCTTACTCTGTGAGCAGAGGACTTTGCATGCTGGAGGCTGTGGAGGCAAAACTGCTGTCTCTGAGGATTACTGCTGTGTAGGAGCAAGGCCTAGGGAGACTGGGTTGTGGAAGACTGAAAGGAGGCCTTACTCCATTCCTGGGAACATCTCTCCCCCATCCCCCTCAGAGCATAGGGGAAGCTTAGAGGTCCAAGGTGAGATTTCACAGAGATTTGTCAAAAACTAGGCAGGCCTACATTTTGGATATATCCATAGCCTACATCACCATTCATGACCTGCGATTTGGGACAGGAAGTAGGATGGGTACCCAGAGATCCCAGTCACCAAGAAGCTGCATCTGCAGGAATAGGTGTCTCTGTTATGACTTTACTCTAACAGACACAAAACTAGGCTAGAATATCTAGACAAAGTACTCTCGCACCTGTAGCTCTCTTTGATGTGCAGAGAATTAACTGCCCATGGGTCAGCAACATTTTCGAGCAGCCTTACCATGAAGTGCAGCTGTAATGATAGACCAGGGCCATCTGCCTCTCCCAGTCTCCCTGTTCACTTGTGCAAGGTCAGCCAATGAGACAATGCAGCTGCTGGCAGCTTGAGTACCTGGGAAGGAAAGATACGGGGTTTCAACTTGGAATTCCCAGCACTGTCATTTAGAAGGACTTTGTTGTCCCCCTTGCTTGAAGCCAACCAACTTGCCCTATTTAGAAAGAATCTTACTGTATTTTTTAAGGAAAAAGTCTTTGCTGACGAAACTTTGCTTGCATTGTGCTTGCGTTGTGCTAGCTCCAGTAACATTGATGTGTGGAAAGTGATCATCCCTAGAGTTTTAATAATATGTGAACTGCAGCCTTGCTCTGCAAGTGGATGGGACTGTAATAGGGCCTGCTAAAAGTATTCCTGCCAAAACAAACACCAGGAAAGATTTCTTTTCCATATACCAAAGTCTTGCTTTAGCACTTGCCAGGGAACACTTTCCTCCTCCTGTCTTCTTCCTGTGGTGGACAAATAAAGAGGGCACAGCAGTACTAGAAGACTGCCTGAAAGGTTTAGGCTAACTAAGGTTGCAGTCTTCGTGCAGTGCTCTCTGTATGTTCAGGAAGGGCTTTACTTTTTCATTTCACAGCTTTTATAAGACCTTAGGGTTGGGGCTTGCATTCTTCTGCAGTAAGCTCACAAAATTGGATTCCCTTTGGACTTGAAAACCTTGGCCACATTCATATTTTATGTGAGCCACTCTGCACAACTGATTCTTCTGGTGTTTGTTTTTCTTGATTTGAAATAATTCTTATTTCCCTATGAGGAAACCTTGCCTGTTAATGACTGCTAGCTGTACCATGCCATCAACTATCCTCAGGTCTTCTCCCATGGCTCTGTCTCATCTCATCCATCACCTCCAGACATGGGGTCAGAGGTTACATGAAGTGGAGGAAAAAAATTATACTTGTCAAGAACTGAATTGTTTTGCTTTAAATTGTTGTCCTGAGGCTAGCTATAGAAGCCTCCTTGGCTCAAGTGGTCTTCTCTCCTGTAGTAATGGAGACTCAAAGTTTCTCAGTGCTTAAGTCATAGCTTTGGGCATCCTGATTACAAAAACACATGCTGACTGATGATAATTAGGAGATGCTAATTGCAGTTGTGTCATTGCATTTATCCGTGTGGGTCTTTTGGGGTGCATGTGTATCTCTCTGTGTGTTTGTAGTCACAAATATCTGTGAAAGTGAGATGACAACCAAGATGTAGATCTGTTCCTCATAGGCCCTTTGCTGCTCCTCTAAGACAGCAACCAGAGCCTTGATCCAAGCCTAGGAGTAATTGGAGAGGAGTTGATTCTTCCCTGCCACAAAGATAGGGAGCAGCCAGGAGCGGCAGTGGGATAATGGTAGGTCTCAAAGTTCCAGGTGGATGGGACAGGTTATTCTCATGGACTGATGCAAGTTCTAAGTACCATTTTGCTTTGACTATGAAATTTGCACCTGTAGCTTACTTTTGAGCCCACCAACCTTATGTTTCAAGATATTTACCTTCAGGGAAATCTCCCAGTCCTTCTAGGACATGAAGTTCTGGAAGAGCATTTTGCAACCATGCAAAAACCCCATAATATTCTGAATACCAACCAGAAACCTTTGCTTGAGTAGCCATTTCTCTTAAGGTAAGGAATAGTCACTTCGCTTTGCTTAGACTTGCAGTGATGACCTTGGTGACTATCCTATATTATTTGAGAAATATACACATGAACCTTCTAGAAATATATGGGTGCAACAGGCTGTTTCTGCAAGTTAAAAGATCTTAAAAGTCCAAAGACATTTTAAAGTTTATGCAGAATTGTTTGTTACATAAATGCATAGGTATGAAGGCAAAAGAGTTCTGGATAAGCGGTCTTACAACAGCTATGAGCATAAAATTCCAGAAAGATGAAACACCAGGGTAAACAGCAATTTAACACAGAATCCGAGCCTCAGAGCAAAGCAACCTGCCGCTCCAGCTCCTGTCCCCAGACAGCGTTCCGAGCAGCAGGGGTGCAGTGGCAGGAAGGGGTTTGGGGTCCTGAGCCCCAGCGTTCTTGCAGCAAGCACTGCAGAGACAGAGGGGGACCCCGGGGCCCTGATCCCAAGTGGCAAGGACTGCAGTAAACAGCACCTTATAAATCCCATCTCAGCTCCCAGGCAGGGCTCTTCACTCGGCTGTGGAAGGCGGAGGTCGGATCGATACATTGGAAACCAATTGATCAACACCTCCACTCCCAAACCAGAAGCTTTTATCCATAAATCCTAAATGCACATTCATATCCTTATCTGTAAGCTACCCAATCTAAGTCAAATTCTTAAAGTTCATAAAACTACGAAAAATTACGAAAAGCAGTATCAAAACCTTATGCATATAATGTATCATATAGCATATCTATTAACGTAAAAAGCTCTATCTTACTAACGTAAAAACTCTATCTTATTGTGTGTAAAAACTCTATCTTACTTTCATAGAAATTGTATCTAAAGTTGTGAGCAGTACTCTACTATATTTTTGTTATGTCTAAAGTTATATCACTAAGCCTGAAACTCTGAACTCTATGCTAGTAGTTAGGCACTTGGAGTCTATTTTTCTAAGTTAAAGCTTAGACCTCTACTTTATGTGTATGTGGCTTAATATATTCTAATTTCTTTAAAGGCTTTAATTCAACCCCTGTACTTTTCTCTCTCTGTAGAGGATCCATGGAAACATGGGCTCCAACATATGGGACCCATTGTCAGATCTTTGATAAGATTTACCATCCACAACCTTATAGAAAAAGACACTGGTGATGCCTGATGGGATAAGAGAACTTCTGCCATGATCTGATATTTAATCTATCCGCGATGATGAGTCTTGCATTCCACTTCTGATTTTCCTTTTTTTATTTTTTCCCCATGACACGTAGTAATTGGGTTTTTTATTCATTTCTTATTGTTGGCTGGGGAATCAGCCAGAGTCAAGACAGCACTCAATATGAGTTAAAGATCTTGCTCGTTTTTTCAGCTATTTGATGTACATTTATACTGTGCTAAGCATATCATGCACCTAACTCTGAACATCATTGGTTAGACCATAGTGTTCACGCGTCCTTGCAGCAGAAGCTCTGTCTACAAGGCTAAATGCTGCAAGTCTTCCCTAACTTATGGTCAGTGCATCCTGTCTAGCATCCTGTTACAGCTATTGTTCCAAGCTTTACTTCCTCCGTATCCCATCTAAGGAATGGTTCAAGGACATTTCATCTTCTACTCATCCCTTAAGCTAAGAGCAGGATTGTGCACATACCCCTGCTTTTCCAGCCATGCATCCACAAGTCCCCCATTTTCTTTTTGCACAATCCATGCCTGTTCTGTTACCTTCGCAAAAACTCTACGCACACATGACAACAAACAACCAAACACGTTCTCAAGATAACCACTAATAACACAACGATTTCTGTTTTCACTAATCCCTTTATCTACCTACCAATGCCCGATGAATCACATAATGATTCCAATCCAAAGCATCCTACATCTTGCTGAATCTTGTTAACACATTGCTGTAAGTTCTGTATTTTCTTGTGGATGGACTCAAAATGATCCTCAAGGTCCATGCAACACATTCCATCAAAGTCTTCAACCATGGCCATGCGCTAATAACAGGAAGTCAATCACGACGTGGTTCTATAACACCACATGCTGCACACTAAATAAGTCCTTAGCTAATAAAGATAAAACATTAATAGTAGCATTAGCCTGCCCAGCAAGCTAACTTTTCTAAACTGCTATAAGCATCGCAATACTTACTTGTCCAATCGTACATGGCCCACCAACAGGTGCTGGAGGTATCCCGGCCCAGGCGCGATTGCCACATACTAAAAATAGGCCAGCTGGTAATTGCCTAGGGTAGATCAATGACACTGGGGTTGTTTTATTTTGAGTCAGCTCCAAACACCATAAAGATCCATTATCTTATTATGCAGATTGACAAAATGTTTATTTCTGCTAAGCTGCTGTTGTAGAATGTAGACGCTTACCTAAATTTGATATTACCTGTTTTCACCTAAATGTTGGAAGACAACCTGAATCAAACTAAACATTGACATCTAATATCAACTAACATCAATTTTCTACCTCCCATAGTCTGGAGAGATTTAAAGATACTTTCATTTGTATTAAGTCATACTGCTTTGTCCAATGCCTTGGTGCTTCATTTATGAATATCCAGTTGTAAAGTGCTGTAAAGGAAACATCCTGTCAATATCTAGGTGCAAAACAGCAAATGCTTGGAAGATAAGCATGCACACTCAGCAATTGCTGGTCAGCTTCTGGTTCCTCTGAAATTTCTGATGTTCGTTAAAGCTGAATTTGAAACAAATAGCCGTGTAAGATTTTAAAGGAATTGAAGGTTTTCTCAAGATGTCATGGTTGAGAGGGAGGTGAGTTTTCCAGGGGGTTGTGGGCAGGCCAATCAGTGGTCAGGTTTTATGCTGGCACTTGGAGTAGCCACTGAGAGGTTGGACATGCCTCTGAGGACACAAGGGGTTAAAAGCAAGGACTCCCAGAGGGTCGGCCTCTTTTGGGTTCCGGTTTTCAGCAGAGAAACATCTTCGCCTCCTCCCCTGCTCAGCCAGGAGGCTGAGTGGGGAGGGGAACCATGCGGCTGGGCTGAGGTAAGCCAGAGCCCTGGGGGGAGGGAAGAGAGTGAGCAAGACTGGAGCTGAGCTGGGCCCATCCAGGATGGAGGGGTGGAAAACTGTGGAGCTGCCTTCCGTCCTGTCCCCCGCCACCCTCCGGGAGAAGGTGCTCAGCTGCATGTGGGAGTTGCGGAGCCTGGGAGTGCCTGAACTGTTAACCTTTTCTGAGGCAGAAGGAAACTTTTCCCAGACATTGATTCTAATGGCTAGTGGTTTCAGAAGAGAAAGAGAGAACAGCCTGGAACTGAGATGATTAAGGAAGATAAAAAGAACTTTAGATGGGCAGAGATTGAAGGGGACTGGCTTTTAGGCTGGACTTTTCTTGCATAATGTTAGCCATAGACTGAACTCGAGTCTCTTTTGAACATAAACTGCATTTTTGGGTGGATGCTGTCAGCTCGACTTGCTACAGTGACTGGCACTTTAAGAATGGAGCAAACAAAGAGGAGATGGGGAGGGTGTGGTGGTGCCCTCTGCCCTCAGAGAAGAAACCCTCGGCCCCAGGGGAAAGATGGGGAGAGCCCAGCATGGAAGCATCCTTGAAAGAGCCCTGTATGCAGCTTTAGCCCATGGACAGTGTTGAGAGCACTGGACATGGAAAAGAGAGAGTGTCCCCTGGCAAACTTCTCCGGGCGGTGCCACAGGTGACATGGAAACACATAAAGGGTGGACCTGTGTTTTCTGAGGAGCAGTCTGTGGTGCAAGAAAGACTCTTCTCTCCCTTGCTGAACTGAAGATTAGGTTTTTTGAGTGGTGATTGTTTGATTGAAAACCTAAGGTTTTGGTCCATAGAGGGTAACGTGTAAGGGGCAGAAATTGGGGGAGGAGAAGAAATGTTCTGGGAAGTTTTCATTTCTGTTTTTGAGTGTGTTTAGAGTTTTCTTTTCTATCTCTGTTCTTATGTAATGTAATAAAGTTTTGTTTTCTGTTTTCAAGTTTTGGGCCTGCTCTGCTCTGTTCCTGATCACATCCCACAGTAGTTGTTAAGGAAAAAAACACATATTCCTGGATGCATTAACATCTGGCCAGTGCTAACCCTTGACACAAGCTGAAAAGCAGGTTAACAGAGAACAGAGGCTGATAGTATTTATACAAGCTGCAAGTAGAAGGAATTTTTGAGTTGTTGTTGTTCTTTAAATGATCCAGACTATCTTCCTTTGAACTGACCTACTGGCCTTGAGAAGGTGAAGAAACCTATCGGGTTACCTGTAGAGAAACAAATGCAGAAACAGCTTTAAAAGAAAGAAATTACTTCCGTTTATGAGATGAAATTTATAATACATTGTTTTATTGACCCAAATTACCTTTTAAATTATCTCTTTTTTAATGATCCTTCTTAAGAGAGAAGTTTGAGAAAACTCTACTATTATAAATCTTATGACTGTATGAGGACAGTGCTGGAGTATTGCCATGGTACTTGGACACATTATCATCCTAGTAAATGATCCAAGTGTTGAAATTCAGTGCGGAGTGATGGCTTTTATAAAACTTTGCCATGTATTTCAGCTCTTCTGGAAAGTACAGCATTATCTGATGGTATGTCTCGGAGAAGAATGGAAGGAGACAAGGGAAAAGAGAATATGGACTTTGTATGAGTAATGATATTTAAACTAAAGCTATAAATGAAGAGAAGCTTCCTTGTAAGCTTGTACATACTGTTTCTAAATCCTTTTTTGTTCTTTGTAATTTATGATAAAAAGCATTACCATTGGTTTTGGACTTGTATAATAGCTCTAGTAGCCACAGAGAGAACAAAATGTGGTTTGTTTATTTACTTGTGAAACAAATTATGCCCCTCTACAAACTTCATGGTGTAATTTGCACTGGATTGGTTGTTTAAAAGTGAGCGCATACTAGTGAAAGTCCTGTACTCTCCCAAGATTTCGAATTGCCATACACGTGGCTATGACTTTAGTGAAACAGTTGCAGCTCATTGTATCTCCTAAAGTGAGAAATAATTTGTCATAAAGGAGTCCCCCATTCAAATTTGCAGTCAGTGCCTATAATAAAAAAAACATGGCTATCAGCATTTAAAGGGATCACATTACAATAAGAAACTAAGTACTTTATAATGTGATTCAATAATGTTATAGATTTCTCCCCATTTATCAGTTGTGGTTCATTTTGTTTACTGTTAAAGACAGTAGGCAGTTATTGGCTGAACTGGTACACACCATAGGTTCCATACCAAGAGCACATTCCTTTGAAATGTACCCTTGATATTTTCACTTTCTGTGTGTTTGCATGCTGCTTTTATACGTATTTTTCTTTCTATCAACATAGATACTATTTAAAACAGCCACAGTTGCAACTGGACATATCATAATATCTGCTTACATTTGCACTGATATCAGCCTCACCCCGCTGAAAAATGCAGGATGTTCCTCCAAATGATAATGTTTGGAAATCTGACCAAGGCTCTCTACAGGCTCTCAAAACTAATGCGAAAAACTTGCAGAGTTATCAGTTCATATCAGGTGAAAACAACATAGTTTTGCCTTAGTTTATTATTAAGTGTGCTGGTGGTGAGTTCTAAGAAGTTCTAGGCAGCTGCTTTCTGTCAATTGTACCATACCACTTCAATTGAACCTAAAGGGGGAAATTTTGTCTGGAGTGAAATAGCGTCTATTAAGAAGAACACAATCAAGATTTTACACCAAAGAAAATCTTTCTTGTGGGTAATTTTCTGCCTCATTCTATAGGAGGTTCAATTGGGATGATGATGTCCTCTTCTAGATCTTAGTACAGGGTTGACTCTGGTATTCTGAAGTCCCCAGCTAAGCCTGCGTAGGTGAAAAGACCTTATCTACCCCTTACACAACTGTACCCCTCACTAATTATTCTGGGCAAGGGCAGTGGAGTTGTTATGGGCTTGATCCTGTGCTGGGGTCCATGGGTTACAGGAACAAAACCTGCGCTGAGGATTAGTCTGAGCCTCCAAAGTCTCAAATGCATCCTTCTGCTTTGCTTTCTTCCTGTCTTATTCCTCACTGCTGGTCTTCAGATCCACATCTCTGGGACCCCAGCTTCTGTGTCTTTGCATGTTTTCTGAGCCTCAGAAAAGCCTGTGTAGGGTGTCAAAGCTGCCTCTATAGACTTTCTTCCTTGGGGACTTGGCTTACTTGAAGGGTTAGATGGGATGGATGCTATGACTCTTAAGAAGGAGTATTAAATAACTAAATATTAAAAGCATGAGTGCTTCTTTATAGTTGCATGTGTGTAGGAAAGAGATCAATGGTCTTTGCATGTCTTATTTGAGGAAGTATTCCAGTGCCATGGACTCCACTGACATTCAGTAGTGCCTTCCCATTGCCCTCAAGCACTAATGCCACCTGAGGATCTAGCCCAGCTCTCAAACCTTTTGCATGTTTCCAACACCAGTGTATAACTTTCCTGCAAACACTATCAGAAATGTGATGGATATGTGGGCAAGTCCAGTGTCAGAGTGTACTAAGTTTTCAGTGTTCACCACTAAGAACTGCATCATATGTGGCAAAGGGGGCAGAGAGACAGAAGGGTTTCTCAGATACTAACAGGGTTTCTTGTACACCAAATAGGGCTTTCTGGTGTTTTACCTTTTGCTCTTGTGTAGTTTAGGTTTGCTGTCAATGAAAGTGCTGGCATTACTCCAGGAGGGTTTGTTTCCAGTTGTGCCTATGCTGATGGATGAGATTGAAACAGGTCAGCTCAGCTTTATCATGCCCTTCAGCAGTGTCTGTAATGAGGCAGGAAGGAACATGCTGGGAATTCAAGGAGCAGAGGTTTTTCTCTCTGCTCTTTGATACTTGGTTGGAAATATCAGAAGCAAATAAGAAGGTGTATAAACAGAAAGCACTTTTAGGGCAGTTACAGCACACCTTGTTGATATTTCTATCTTCTTATGCTACAGATCTGCAGGAGGCACTTACAGCATTAAAAATGAAACTCACAGGAGCAAACGTGGAGGGGAGCATTTGTAACATGCTTCATTTTCTATAAAAGCATATAATAAGCAGGCAGAACTATCACTGACAGGATTAAGATGTGCTGGTAGCAGTGCCTGAGTTGAACGGCCTGGGGAATAAGGCATGTAAGATGAAACTTCAGTCATCTTGGGTCATCTTCTCTTTAGGACCACTTCTCCCTTTCAGTATTACGGTGTTGGGACAGAGAGCCAGTCCTGCTGCAGTTTTTTGGACTGGACTGACAGTCTGTCTGCTCTCTTTCTCTTCTAGGACCTTTTGTTCCTTTTGTTTTATTTCCTTTCTCTTTCTCTCTCTCTCTCTCTCTTTTTTCCCCTCCTTTTTATTATTTTTTTACTTATTTCTGAGGATTCTGCTCACTCCTGTACAGTAACAGACCAGCTCTGAAAACAAATGTTTGTGGCATTTGTTCTTCAGGGCTACAAACATCATTTTTTGTGTCATGGATGGGTTTGACATCACTATTTGTATGTTTTTTGTCACTTATTTTGTATAAGTATCCATCTTACCTTTGTTAATTTACAAGGAGTAACTTTTTTTTGTGGTTTGTGGCTTAACAGAAAATAGTGTAAGTGTCTCACAATACTGGTTTGATATATACTAGAAACATTCTTTTATGGATCTTGTGAATCCCGTATTTTACAGCCTTTTATGTACAGATACTCTAAGTATCATTGAAATAAATTTCAAAGAAAACCAGCTATGCTGTAGCTATTTTTCTTGTCACTATATTAGTGTAGCTATGCATAAATAGATATGTCACTTGTTTTAAAGAAGAATGATGCAGAATTTAAGGGGTGGGTTGTAAGGAAAGTAATTTTAAAGGGTTCTTTCACTGTAAGTCTGGGCACATGTACAGGAAATACTGTGTAATGTAATCACTATTCCTTAAAATACTCAGTAATCAGTAGCTGGAGCACAGAATGTATCCCAAATGCTCTTCAAAAGCAAATGGAAGAATAGCTAAACCCCAGTGCTCTACATTACAATTACATTTAGGAACATGCTTTGCCATGTTTAGCCAACCATGTTCTTAAAATAGAGGACACATGACTTTCTACTGGTTTCTCTCACATAACTGGAACTAGCACCTGGCTGTTAGTAAGGGGCAAGGAAGGAAGCTAACACAGATGGAAAAAGAGAATGATGTGAAGACATTCCAGATGCTATGACCTTATTTCCTTTTTTTTTCCCAATTTCTGTCTTTGGGGCACTGTCACCTCCAGAAATCACCTCCTAAAGGATTCAGGACAGCAACAGCAGGGATATTCTCCGGGATTTCTTCCAGTTGTTCTTTCTGATGCCCCCTTTTACCCAGAGATCAATGCTGCATATCAGGTCTATGCCTGTAGATAGCAGTATGAGTTATGCGTAGAAATAAATATTGCCTCATGGAGGAAGCCTTTGTGAGGAGCAGCCCTCCATTTGAGCAATGCTGGTTGCCAAGTAAGTGTCACTATGATTTGTTACTCATTACGTTGGCTCCCCATGAAATATGAAGTTGTATTGAATGTCTCAGTGGTAATCTCCAGGATTCTGAAAGGACTTGGCAGAGTCTGACAAGGCAATGTCTCTCTCATGGGAGTGATGTCCTGGAACAGCTGCTTTCCCCAGAAACTAGGAAGATGTCAATCTGATGGTAAAAACAAATTGAAAAGTGGAGGGCTTTGTAGCTTTTGAGATGTTCTCAATCTTAGGTGGGAAGGTTGGAAATGCTAGCACCTTGCAAACTGCAGCACAGATCCCCTGCTCACAGACTCAGCTCACCAAGGAAAGAGAAAGGAGCCTGATGGACACAGAACTGAAAGGAAGTGTGGCATAGAGAATTCATGAAAATGGAGAAAATGTAAATGTTTATGAAGGATGGATATCTACAGTTTGTTACTTTCTCTGTTTATGTGGGTTTTGTTTGTTTGTTTGTTTGTTTTGTTCTGTTTTTTCCCTACAAAAGCATCTATTTTTCAGAAGTACTAAAAGGTTTGGATCACTACAGTGACCTCAAACATTAAAAGTTGAGCATCAGGCACACCATTTGGAAAAGCTCAGTCTTACTCTAATTCTGTAGTCCAGCCAGTGTCAAATATGCTTTTTGAAGCTGTTTGTCTCCTTGTACAGACAGCTCTGGTATTTTACTACTCTGCTCTGTCTCCTTGTACAAACAGCTCTGTAGCAAACTACTTGGGTAGTTTTTTGTTAGTAGGTAGATTCAGGGAAGAAATCCTCATGTTGGTGGACTCAGGATTTAGCTTTCATTCATTTTGTATCCATCTTGTATCCATCTTTCTTCTGTTGACAGAAAAATATTTGTTTGTTGCTATGTGAAGAACTATTACACAGAAATCTGATTTCTGAGAAGGCTTGCTGGCCATCTGTGGTCAATCTGGTTGTGCTCCAGGAAGATCAAGTGAAAAGGCAGGTCTCCTGTTCTGTGTTTAATTATTGCCAAGAAGTTACAATGGGTCCATTGTGCTGCAACCTTTGCAAGTGTCACTGGTGATTAGACTGTTGCAATACTATTTCAGTAACACTATATGAGGCTACATCTTAGATTTATCTGTAAAATACCGATGAAGAACTTGGCAGCTTGGTTTTGGTTTTGTTTCCAGGACACATTTCTCAAGGAACTCATGATGTATGTTCATGCTGTTCATACTTCAAGTTGCTGGATATAGTTTTCCTCTACACAACCTAGGACCTGTCTCTTGGCCAGCTTTCCCTCATTTTTGTCCTGAAGTGCCATGGAACAGGTAGAAAGAATTCGAAAACTTATCTGGAAAACCAAGAGTACTTTGCCATGAGGATACCAGCCTTGGTCCCTGTACTGAACTCTGGATTTGAAAGACTCATTTGTTGAACCTAAATATATTCAAAGGCCTGTCAATTTCTTAGCCTTTCAAGAGCTTAGAGAGATTTGCCAGTGGGGCACCCTCAATAATGTGGTGGATAGCAGATGTTTAAGTAATCTCCAGTGTAGGGAGGGTCAACATGGCTTTGCACATCCAGACAAAACTGATAGCACTTTTGAAAGAGGCATAAAGGCACATGAATAAAAGGTGTATCATTGGTCACTTACTGTTACTTTTTCCAGAGACTTTTGAAAGACTTGTTTTTACCAAAGTCTTCTAAGGAACATAATATGAGACAGAAGATCCTGAAATGGATAAATAATTGATAAACGGTAAGAAATGGAATATATGAATAAACCACCAATTCTTGGATTAGGGTCATGTCAGCAGGTGGGTTAAATGGTGATCTGTGGTGGGATGTTTTATGTTCAGTGAGCAGCAACATAAAAAAATTGCTGATGAAACTGAACTTGTGAAACTGGAAAAGATGAGGGACATCTGTACAGAACTGTAGAAGGATCTATTGGATATCTTACAAGGCAGATAAAAATAAGGTGATAAAAATAGGTGGGAAGTGGTCCTAAATAACCTGTTAAATGGCAGTTTCTGAGCTAACCAATACAACTCAGGATTGAGATTATGGGTACCCAACAGATCCAAGAAGATACTAGCTCAAGGTCAAGGAAGCATATAAAATAATATGGTATTATGGGGGAAAAATAGAGTGCATCATTTTGCCATTCAGTTAAGTTCACAAGCCTGTTTTAGTTTGAAATTCATTGTTTTATAAGTGAAAAGAGAAGAGGTCAGTAAGGGTACAAAGCATCTTCCTAATGAGTTGTCTCTAACAATGTCAGGGACACCCTATGAGGTCAGTGGAGTGCATCTGCCCTGGTGTGCTATGTGTTTCCCAGGCTCAGCTGAGGCTATGGCTGGGGATAACTTCTGTCTATTTGTTTTAGAGTTGTTCCAGAGAGCTGCTGTGAAAGGCACTAATTTTTAGTGGATGTGAGGAAAAGGCTGTAAAAATAAACAGAAGTAATTTTGTTGAAAGTATCCACTCCACTACATAGTGGCAGAATCAACTCTTCTGTAAACACATCCAGTTACTTTTATTTTCAAAATGTTTCTCTTAAAAGCTAGATTTCCACACCACTTCTCAGCCACAGTCTCACTGTTGTAAACAAGGAACATGTAAAACCTAGGAGTACTCACTTCCATAGAAACCAGAAAGCTGCAGCTGCAGAAGTGAAGCTTTATCTCTTCTCATAAGGGAGAAGCAGAAAAAGGGAGAAGCTCAGTACAGTCAGCCATATCTGGTGGACAAAAGAGACAGAGAATGAAGAGATATTTTCAAGGTAAAATGCCATCACTTATACTGCCTAGATCGAAGGTCCCAGATGCAGAGGGAATGCATTTCCCACTCCTTTTCTTTTTTTTCAGCTCATAGCCTCCCACTTGTTTTTTAAATTAATTTTTGGCAGTAACATAACTCCTGGAATCCTGCCATTTACTGCTTTAAAAATTGCTCTTGAAAAGAGAGAGGGAGGCAGGGAGAAAGCAAGGGGTAGAGGGAGTATGAAAACCTAATGGAGTTGATTGCAAAGATTCATAACTAACATTTTTTTCTGCAAAGATAATATATGATTTATTTTCCTGACGAGCCTGTTTTTATGTTAGGCCCTGTGGGAGAGAAGATGACTGCTTAGTAGATATTACTGGGTATTTCAAAGTAGCAGCAGGACAACTAGGCAGAATTAAACAGATTGGTATTTTATGGGGTTTCCGTAAAAGAAGACTGTCTGTGTAACATGATCATTCCTTGAATCTTTAAAGCATGAAATGTTTATAGTTAACAAGATGCAACCATGGAAACGCAGCCATATTAAAGTAGGGTAAAGATTCTTCTTGTTTTGTGTTTAATGGTTTCACATTACTGAAGAAATGGCACAGCATCCTCATCCTGACCCAGCAAGATGCTTCATCTGGTCTGTGTTTGTCCCTGAAGGTGATTTGGGCTGGGTCTCAACCTATTTTCATTATTATCCCATTTCAGCATGCCTTCAGTCAGCTGGGATTGAAATAGATTCTCTGCCCACTTCTCTATGTCCCATGGACCTGCTGCTGCCCTCATTTGGTGCCAGGCAGTGCCCTGTGCAAGCTGGGTGACCACCTTGCTGCAGGATTGGGACTGATGCAGGCTCTTGTGGCACTATTTCCTGGAGAATTCAGAGTAAAACATTACAGGAGGCTCTCTCTATGCTTGTGGGTCATAACAGGTTTGGAAAAGATAGATATAGATCAGTTCAGGTGTGGAAGAGGTATTTGTGGTCTTTCTGCTCTCTTTCTCCTTCAGTAGGGAGACCTGGGAAGGGAGGATGTGTGTTGGCTCCTTTCTGATAAAAGCCAGAAGTATACATGCCAGCCACCTGGATATCATGATGGTGGTGAGCTATGGTGTTAACAATTAGGAAAGGATAGGGGTGTTACCATCAGTCACTGCACTGTGCTTACGTGGAGTCAAGAGTCCCTGTCCTTCCTCATACTCTGTTTATTGTAGGGCTTTGCCAGCTGCTGGTCAGGCCCTGGGCAGCTGCTTGTACTGCCATGCTGCTTGTCATTCTGCTCATCAGCTTCCTCTCCTAAAAACAGCTGCCTTACAATTAACACTGATGTGAGCTTCCTCTTTATTATTTTCTGCTGTAGTTATTCATTCAGCTTTTCCTTAGTTGGTTTAAACTGAAGCCTTGGTTAGGTTCGCCAGCTTCCACATGCTTGGAGATGAAATGCAGAATTTACCTATGTGTAGCACTAACAAGATAAGCATCTCATGTCCATATTTGTGACTGAAGAGCAAAAGAAAAAAAAAAGGCAGGGGGGGAGGAATTATTATTTTTAAAGGATAGAAATGTTTTTTCTCTAAATATATTGCACCACAGACATCCTGATGTTCTCAAGTAGGATATCTTTAAATGGATACTGGCAGTTGATTTATTCTTGCGTGCTGAGCTGTTTTTGAAGGGACATATGTGTAAAAGAAAATGTGAAAGATATTATGGCATAATATAAATGGAACTGTTGTTTTCATAAGTGACCACATGGTTTTAAAATTTAAACATCTCCCTGAAATTTTGAAAAGCAATAACATCATGCTGTTGCACAAGACCTACTGCAATGATGCTGGAGAGACACAGAAGTAAATATTTTTGCCTAGGTTATCCTACAGAAGGGGGAAAGAGACTGTAGGTTATCAGACAGTGGAGTTCTTCTCAAAGCAGTCCTTACCACATTCACCTGCTTCAATTGCACTGTTCATCTCAAAGAACTAAAGGATGCATTTTAAGATGATGGCTTAAATGTGGTTTTAAACAGCACAGCACTGCAGGCTGTGAAGCAGCACAAACATCCCTTGGAGGTCAGTCAAGGGGCAGGTATGGACCATGCATAACTAGCAAAAATAAGTCACAGCACATTTTTTTGTATCTTAGCTGCTAATGCTACTGAAAATGTAGTAATTAGAGCTGATAATGGTGAATGAGGATTTGTCCATCTCAGTCTGTAAATTCACGTTACCTGCCTGGACTGCTGCAGGGCAGCAAGCTTCTAGCAGCTACAAGTAGTGCAACACAGGAAGAGCAGAGCTGCACCGTGAAAGTGGTGATGCAAGGGTCACTGACTGTGTGCTTGGGAGATTTTCCTTGGACAAGGTGTCAAGGAGTGGCTGGATTACATTAGTTGACTTCCTGGACTGCACTTGCTGATCTAGCTTTTCCCCAAAAGGAACCATTTGGTGACCTCTGGGACTGTTCTTGCCATGTTGAATCATTGGGTGGGAATGGCAGTGCTCTCCTGACCCTTACCTAAAGCACTAATGTAAAAGACACCAAAATGTGCAGATTAATGAGAGTTGAACACATAGTCCCAAGGGCAGAGGGGGTCCCTGCCTCACAGTTATCCCTGTACCACTCTGTCCCCCATCACATCCTAGCATTCACAGGTTGAAGAGCCCATCCCCACAGCCCTGTGGATAACTGTTTTGCTCCTGGTAAAAAATAGTGACATTTGG
Source organism: Cisticola juncidis (assembly GCA_013400215.1). Lineage (NCBI taxonomy): Eukaryota > Metazoa > Chordata > Aves > Passeriformes > Cisticolidae > Cisticola > Cisticola juncidis. The sequence continues at coordinate 49,500 of VXBR01007147.1, read as the reverse complement.
TCCAAAACTGCCTGTTTCTATATGTGTGCAGCTTCCTCCTTATCTCCCAGGCATTTTTTAAATTCTCAGCACTGTACCCTGCTCTCTTGCTCTCCCAGGCATCTCACATAACTGTGCCTCCCTGCAATACAGTGCTAAGCAACCAGTTACTGTATGTCTGAGGGAAAGTCAGAACAATCTTAATATTCTGTCTGAAAAGCAGCAGCTGGTCTCAGCAATTGTTCTAAGGAATGCTTTATAGTTGATCTGCATCCTGATGTGTCTAATATTACTGAGGAAAGGATAAGTCAGATCTTATGCCTCTGTATAATACTGTATTGTGAGAGACTTCCACCTTTTCTTCTGTGGCAGACAGAAAGTGCATACTGCTGGAGAAGGCAAGCCTTTCAATTAAGTTCATCAAGTGTGTGTTTTAGTTTTAGTATCATATCAGATGTGCTTCTGAAAATTGAATATTTAAGGGTTTGGGTGGTGGTTTTTTGTTTTTTTTTTTTTTTTTCCAGAGCTCTATTAAGGGATTAAAAAATACTAGCATAGTTAAAACATGGACACATTTGAAAATGTGGGCTGTTGAAAAGCATTGCAGCCCCAGATAAATCCACTCTTGCTTTGCCCCAGACATTGCTTTCCTGTAACTCAGGGAGTTGTCAATGGAAGAGTCACCATGACAGCAGGAGTGCAAAGGTAAAATGGTAGACTGGTGTTTCATCTTTAAAAAGAACATAGACAAGCACATGTTGGGAATTATGTCCTTTGGTGATTCTTACCATTAACTGGGACAAGGACTAGGCACCTTGGAGTTTCCTACTAGCCCTTTGGATTTGTGATGGGTCTAGTGAGGTAAATATAGGCACATTGAGTCACATCAGGTAAAATTCAACCCTAAAGTTTAAAAATTGAGCAAGATCTCTAGAAAATAGTTTTCTATTTTTCTATTATTTTTAAGATTGTATTGGTAAAAAATACTTGATTAATTAACACTTGCTTTTCACAATTGTGCTTCATAATGAGAATCTCTTTTAAAGAAGAGAAGGTTGTAAAGGGCAAAATAACTGCCTTAAGTGATAGTCTAGCACCTTTGTCTTTCATAACATTATGCTTGTAAAAATCTGCTTGGTATTGCATCTGTCCTGGGACAAGGCAGTGCAGAAGTTTGTAAGGGAAATCTAATGTTCTTCATGGTGGAGAAAAAACCTCAAACAAACCTCTGTACAGTGAAACTGGAATGTAGAGACTGTTAAACTGGATTATATCCATCATCCATCTAGTCTAGCATCCCGCATCTGAGAGTGCCAGATGCTTCAGACAGAAGTGCAAGAAATTTTCAGATATGGGATTGTCTTGATTATTGATAGTTGTAGCTTTGCTAAAGCTCTGAAGAGTGTGTTTTAATGCCTCTTCCAAAATGCTTGTCCTTGATGTTTTCAAAGTTTATACAAGCATCTAGCCCTTACTGGTGACCTTAGAGTCTGCTTATGGGAACAAATCCAAGGGTTCAATTCCATCTTGCATGTAACTTTTTCTGTAACATTCTGATCATTCTGTTTCATATAAACTTTCTTGTGAGGGAAGATAAAGAACAGAAGCTCTTTACATAATTTCTTCCTATGAGCCAGTGCTCTAGGTGCATTTTATACTGCCCTGCTATTTGTCACAGCTATGAGGTGAAAACTCTGAACCTTAAAACTAGAAGTGAAAGAAAAGATTTAGGAGGGCAAAATTGCTCATATTTTTACTCAGTTGAACTATTTGAAGCAGACAAATATTTAAATATTCTTCTAGAATAAAATTTAAATCTGTAAAATTGAATTATAAAAATGTGAATCTTTGCTCAGTAGCAGTTTATAAAATTATGAATGTTTGGCTTGGATTTTTTTCTATTTGAGAATCTGACAATGCAGTAAACATCTTGTTGATCAAAACTTGATAGCAATAATTTTTTGCTTCAGCTTTGCTTTATATGTAAAAAATGCAAGAGGATTTGATTTTGGAGGGGAGCAGAATTGCTGTGGACCAGAATGTTTGATATTTTGTTAAAAGGAATGTTAGTATTGTGTTTTCCACATTTTTTTCAGAATAAAAAAAAGGTTTTGGGAGGGGAAGCAAAATCGGTGCATATACTTTTTATGTTCATGGAGATTGCTTAACCTGTCATAGCCAAATGGCTTAGAAAATGGCAAAGAGGGAAGAGAGAATGAGATGTGTGTGGAGGTTTTCACATAACAGAAGTGTTCTCGATATATATACTTGCAGATTATTTCTAGAGCATCCAAAGGTTTAAAATACAGTTGTATGAGGAATTCTCACTGCCATATACTGTTAAATTATAATGCTTACAACTCTTGTGGTTTGAAAATGTGTTTTTGTTGTTTCAGGGGGGTGAAGGGAGGATGGAGATATTTATTTTTGGCAGGATATCTTTACAGTGACTAGAATACCCAACCAACTAGGAAAAGTAACAAAAAAAAGCAGACAATAAGACAGAACTGAATAAAATAAAAAACTTAAATACTTCCCTTTTTTTATCTGATTTTTTCTTGAAATCATGTCAACGACAGTAAACTTTTCTCTGGTTTTGCAAACAGCTCAGTAAAACTCAAGCTGTTAGACAGATCTGCATGTGTTTGGAAAGTCAAGCTATCAACATTTCATTGTTAACACTTTTTTGAATATTAACTTTGTTAGTTTGAATGGTACATACACCTAAGGGCACTGACTACATCTTGGACTGGGTAGAGAAGCTATCTAGGCATATGACAGTACTGCTTTTTGAAACAGGAAAGGGTGATCTCTAAAGATGCTGGACATCTGAAATGAAAAACAAGGACATTTAAAATCTGGAAATTGAATTGCACTCCTAGAAGCCTATAATTGTTTTTTTCCATGTTGTTTGTACTTGTGTGAGGTAAAATTCCACACATTTTTATTGCCTTTATTTCAATTAAGGCACTTTTTGATCACAAACAGCCTGGCTTTCATCCAAGTATGGATATTTTGAGGGTGAAAAACCATGTTTATTGTCCAGATTTGACTGACCCATGTAATATTTACTAATTCTCTTGTCAGCATATAACAAATGGAAACCAAGAAAGAGTCCTGATTGCAATGTTAAAAGCCCATGTCAGTCCCACTAAGAAAGTAGGTAAAAAAAAAATGCTACTTCATACTTCTTCCCTCAAGGTATTGTTCTTTTAAACCATCTTTAGCTACTGGGAGCATATATTAAAAAAATAGAAATGTTAACAATATGTAAGTAATAGTTTCATGGGGGTACGAAGAATATTTTAAATGAAGTGAGTAGTTAACTTTATTTTTGCACACTGTGGAAAGGATATATAAACTGTTTTGACATGTCCAGATGCTTGTTTTAGAATTACTGTCTTTCCAGACATTACTCAATCTACCTGACATTGGAGAAGTAGGATTTCTCACTAGTTCCTGACATAATGTGTTTTCATGCTGAATTCAGAAACTCTTAATTCTATTAATGTTGCGTCATTCATGCTAAAAATATATTTTTTCCACAGTCCAGTCTATTCCAGTAGACATTACTCAAGGGAGAATATGCAACCTGATACAAATGGAAGAGGTTGGGAGTGGAGCCATTAAGAGATCCTTCTATCAGTAATTTTTAACCACTCTGCCTTGAGGAGAACCTTACTGTTTCAGAAATTTACAGTTCTGTCATTGTTAAGAAGCAATTTTCCATGCTGGTTTATGGGACTTCATTAGAGGTTATTACTAAGTAAAGATTGTATTCCTGCTCTCCTTCAAAACTGCACATGTATACTCTTTTAACAAATTGAATTTAAACTGATATAGGTCAGATCCATTTAAGGCAAGTTTTGATTTTCAGGAAGTCAGATCTTGTCTTACTGTGGAACAGCTATCCTCAGTTGTGCTACAAAGTCACAAAGAAGCTGAGGCTGTCCCTGTGCCAGCAGAGGGGGATGGACAAGACCATCACCATACATGATCTAACACACAGGAGGATTATTGCCTGCAGACAAGAGGCTTCTTCCAATTGACAAAAGAAGGTCTCATCTGCCTCTTCATTACCAGATGGTTCACAGCCAATATCATGAGAATATTGCACACACTGGTTTATTGACTAATCCTAATTTATGAACCCTTTGCTTGTGACTGTGTGTCATCACCACTATCCCCTGTTGTTCCCTGTTTATAGCTCTCAGCTCAAGGTTGGTCTGCCTGTATCATATGACATCACCATATCAATGTTGCAATCATAGTTTTAACTGCTGTTAAATCAGGTGGAGGTAAACCCTGGATTCCCCTTTAGGTCCTCACATGAAACTCTATTCTGCTTTATATTTACACTCATTTGAGCCTACTATACCCATTTCTTAATGAAGGGAGATATAAAAATACGTGATGTTCATTAAAAAACTCCATTACTTCATCAACAAAAGATGTTAACCTCTGAGGTGAGTTAGTGGGAATGTGGATATGAATGACCCTATTGCTGTAAAATCCTACCACTTGGGTGGATTTTACATCCCTTCTGATGGTTGCAGAGACCACTCTGTGAAGGTATTGATACTGAAATTGATTGGATAGAAACTTTCTATCCAAGTTTTGAGTATTAGAAAGCAGGCATTCTTAATTGCAATATCCTGGTCACTTAGAGAATCCTTCCTCTAACTGAGTGTGCCCAGTGTCAGGTAAACATACTTTTATCATACACACTGATTACATATGTATTAGCTATACCCACTTCTTTCACCTTATTTGACATAGTCACATCCCTTATTGGAAGTCCTTATATGATTCTTTGGTGTCTGTTTTCAGTGTCCAGTGCCCTTTTAAATGTCTGTTCCTCAACCCCTGCATTTGAGTAAGCTCAATATCATTGTTTTGCATAACTTCTGCTTTGTCAGCCTTGCAGAGCTGAGCTGGCACCCTGATTGTGTTTTGCATGACTTCTGTTTCCTAAGTTACATCCTTTATCTGTTTCTCCAAGGCTGTTCTGTTCCTCTGTCCTTGATAAGAGTCAAATATTGTTCTGTTCTACTATCCTTATCAAGTAAATAAAATGCTGTTCTTTCTGGTTTTCTTATCAGTATGGGCATGTAGGAAGAGGTATAGGATTTCCCTCAAACAACTATATAACTGTAGAAATTATCTTTCATTCAATTTGAGGATTTTGACTTATTCAGATGTAGGGCTTTGTGAAGTTGGTTTCTCTATTTCTAATTTTTCTCCCCTGAACAAAGAGTCTTTAAAGTCACAAGTGGTGAAATAAATGTGTCCAATTTTCTTACATTCTTCTCTGAATAAAAGTGTTGCAAGGGCAATCTTCAGTATTTCACCTTTTCATGGCTTGACATCCCCTCCAGTTTAATCTCCTTAATCTTCATTTGATTTTGCAACCACTTTGTGCTAAGGCAAAGAAATATCCCTTCCCTTCCCTGAACTTCCCTTCCCTGAACTTCCCTGAACTTCCCTGAACTTCCCTTCCCTGAACTTCCTTTTCCTGAACTTCCCTTCCCTTCCCTGAACTTCCCTTCCCTGAACTTCCCTGAACTTCCCTGAACTTCCCTTCCCTGAACTTCCCTGAACTTCCCTTCCCTGAACTTCCCTTCCCTGAACTTCCCTGAACTTCCCTGAACTCCCCTTCCCTGAACTTCCCTGAACTTCCCTGAACTTCCCTTCCCTGAACTTCCCTTCCCTGAACTTCCCTGAACTTCCCTTCCCTGAACTTCCCTGAACGTCCCTGAACTTCCCTGAACTTCCCTTCCCTGAACTTCCCTGAACTTCCCTTCCTTGCCCTGTCCTTTTTCTTTTGTTCTTTTGTTTTGCTGGTGTGGTTTGTGGGGGCTTTTTGTTTGTTTGGTTGTGGTGGTGGGTTTTGTTTGTTTGTTTGTTTTTAACAGTAAATTGCTGTGGTCTTGTAGACCTAGCTACTCTAGCTTGTACTTGCTGTGACTACTATGAACCAATCCATCTTCTGGGCTGCCAGAGGACTATGCCAGCGACCTCTGCCTAGCCTGATGGATAAAAAGGGTTGCTTGAAGCAGAGCCTCATGTGAAAGGCAAAACAATTCCAAATGTGTGTGGAATGTTTGCTGTTGTTTTAATTTCTTTTTTGTTACTGCAACTTCTTTACAGCTTTTCCACAGTCTACATTGCAGCTGCCAGCAGTTTTTCATGTGAAATGCTTCTGATTATGGTCAGTGTCAGCAAATACAGTGTCTGCAGCCTGTCTGTAGTGTTTCCCAAAATGTATTAGCTTGAACAGAGGACTAATGGGTCAAAAATGCTTCCTGAATTTGTGATGATAGGGACGGCTACAGATGGTGTATCACGAGATGCTGAAATGAACCATTCGCTGAGTGGGGGAGAAAGGATGGTCTGGTAAAGGTGATGTTGTCAAGGAGGGCTGATATTATATAGCTACCATGATTTTTGGCAGGGCTGAAACGGTCCCCTGCATTTTGCTCCCATGGTGTTTTTTGAACAGGCAGGTAGATGTGCCATTGCCTGCTGAGACTTGGGAATGGGGAAGGCAGAAAAAGGAGCACTAGTCCCTTCCCAGAGGAGTTAGGCTCTAAATCCTTGCTCTACCAAAGACATTTCTTCATCAGTGATGTCTGAGCAGATCCTGAGAATGAATAAGAATACAAATGGGAACAAATATTAACTTGCATGGTTACATTAGCTGCTGTTTAGTCATGGTTCAGGTTTCACACAGAAAAAAGCAGGCTCTAATCCATGCACCTGGGTATGTTGGGCCAGCACAACCAGACAGGCTGCAAGGGACAGAGCTGGCTAATGTAGGGGGAAGGTGGGGCATTTAAGAGGAGCAAACATCAGTAAGCAAGGAGGAGAAGGATCACAGGACTAGGGGGGTGATAGTGTGAAAGGAGGCAGTAGGTGTAGATCAGCCTCTATGAGAGAAGGAGTGCAAGCTTGCACATGTGGGATGGCAGAGCACACAGCATGTGGATTTGTCTGGAATACCTGAACTATTCTGAAGCCAGGCCCTGAGTTCCACATCCTTTATGATGCTACACCATATCATACACTGGTCTTCAATCCCTATTTGGCATTTAACCTGTGGATCTCAAAGCAAAACCTTGAATGAGGTACCAAGGTCCAGTTATCAAAAAGGATGAAGGAAGGCAAAACAGCTCACCTCCAGAGCAGACCTAAGGTTCAGCTGCCAGCCACCCACTGCCTGAGCCACAGCTCTCTTGTTGTGGTGACTGAGGGTCACAGGAACAGCCCTCAGAGCTATAACCATGTGATTCTTGTACTTATTTCCTGTTCCTCCCCTCCTGTGCTCTTGGACAGAACAGGAGGTAGAGTGTTGGGCTAGTCCAGTACATAGGTAGAAGCTCTGTTCTTGCATCTTTATACTCTGAGTGATTTAACTGCATTCACAGAGGAGTCATATGCACAGCTGCCATCAGCTTAAGCAGGTCTCTACTTGCCATATGTATCACCTGAAATCCTGCCCTGGAGCCCTCCATAAAGTTGAGGGGTGCCAAGCACAAGTAATCTCACTCAGCATGTCCACCGGTGACACTGGGACAGTGTAACCCCTGTTTTCAGTGCAATCTCCATTCTCTTCTATCACCTATATAGATGTATTTATTTTTGCCTGGTGATATGCTGCTGTGTCTCTCAGGTATGCTGGAAGCTGCCAACAATGTAAAAAAGGAATGATTCAGTGAAGAGTTGTCCTCCTATCCATGTGCACTCTTTCTTTCTCCACTGGTTCTCATATGGCTTCAAAAAAACCCTGCCAGTGTTGGCTTCCTCCATTCTCTTTATCTTTTATTATTACTTCCTGGAGATTCAAAGGGACAAAGTGATGATTACCAGCATAGATCAGCATAGGGCAGGTAAGACTCACAGAAAGACTATATATATTTTTACTAATGGATAATAAAAATCTTAGTTCCTTCCAATTTTTTGTCTCATTTCTAGACGATTATTCTGTCTTGAAGGAGCTTGTACCACAAATGTGTGAGAAGGTGGTAGCAGCACATTTGTTATCCTTCAGTTACAAATGAGAACCTGAAGTGTAGCAAGAGTCATGCAGGAAAGTATTTTTACGTCATTGTCCTGAGGTCCTGTGTCAGCAGCTCCAAGGAAGGACTGCCCATTCTTCCCATGTCAGCTGTTGCTTGTCCTTGGTTAGGGTTCTCTCTGGGTCTGTGGGCCATGGTTTCTTGTTGGCCTTGCTGCGTGTGATAAGAGGAGCTGCCTGACTGCACTGAATTACAGTTCCTCAAAAAGAGACAGGAGTCCTAGGGCCATGAACAAATACCATCCTGATGGCTTCACATCCTTATACCATATATGAGTACCATAAATACCCTGCTCATGAGATTTGTGGTCTGGAATGCTATATGTATTACTCTCTGCTAGTCATCCCACTTTTCCCTTTCTTCTGCTGTCTGCTCCCACCCAACCAAAATTAATCTCCCAGTAGCAGGAACCTGAATCACTGTGAGGACAGTTAAGACACTCAGTTGCCCTTGGTACAGTAAACCCCTCAGAAACATGTGTAAGTAGAAGACAGCTACATGGCAGATGTTTATATATATGCACACATACACATATACACACACTCTCTCTCTTTCTAATGTCTTGACACGTGGAGAGCAGCTACACATGCAGCACACTTCGTATTGTACATCAACTTCAAACATAACCCAAATCAACCGTGGAAATGGCAGCAATTACGGTAAGCTGAAACCAAACAAACTACGGCAACCTAATAGTTTCAATGGCAGGAAAAATGTCCCTCCTCACCCAGCTGTAGAGGCTGATAGGAAGACAAGCCTCAAGGCAGCTTATGGTTTCCTGGCTGTCATCAGGTCTCAGCTCGGATACTTGATATAATGAATAATCAGTGTTTGAACTGATGGAAGTGACCTTAAAATGTACTGGGGAGGGGGAAATTTGCCCAGTATGCACTGGGCAGTGGTTGAAATACATTTACATATATTTAAATGTTTGTACTATGGGCTAGAATTCAAATACAGTGAAAATAAAAACCCTAGTCACTAAATGGTTGAAATAGCGAGATTTAGGAAACTAGGGAAAGGGCTCTTTAGAAGACAACAACAGTTAAAGTACATGTAGCTGGGAATCTGTCCTTCTGAGGCCTGTATTTATTTACAGATGGCAAAGGAAGCCAGTAAGAAGCATGGGAAAAGGTCTTCAATGGACATCTGAAAAATGGCATTGAAGTTGTCTTCTTAGCAGTGTTTTAAAAGCACAGGGAGCATGGCTCTCAGTGTTTTAAAAGCACAGAGAGCAAGGCTCTCAAGGAAGAGCTTTGCTTCCTCTTAACCTGGAGGGAATGTCAGAGACCTGCCCAACATGGTGATGGCAGGACGAAGCTAGCCAGCTCCAGCTGCCTCCATATTTGTGCTGCTCAGTGCTTCATCAGGGAAGGTGGGTGTCTTTCACTGACCATTCTTAAGACCTCCCATGGGGTTAGGGCTGTGTACAGAAAGTGGGAAGAACCCTAGGGGCTGAAAGGAGAGAATTGGCTTGCTGTTCCAGCTACCACTGCATCTGTTGCAGGCATCCAGCTTTGAGGAACCTGACAGAAATATGCTTAACATTTGCCAAGATTTCTTTGAAATTGTATTCCTGTGTTGCTTTGTTCCTTTTAGCTGTCCTGGTGACTTGCAAAAGTTGGGCTTTAGGGAAAGAAAAACCCACTGTGCAGATTTTACAGCTGGGACAGTTAGCATGCAAGATAAGCTTTTCTGGAATTGCAGATGCATGAAGTGGCAACAGCAGAGAGGTACGAGCTTTGGGAAGGGCTTTCATCATGCATCTCTGCGCTCCTCTCCAGCACTGCAGTCCTTTAATTGAAAAATGACCTCTCTGGAAATTTGGAACATGGACAGATTTTTTGCTAAGAGACTGCCACTCACTTATCCCTCTTCTGGCTCTTTAATTTAGGTTAAATTAAAGGAAATAACTTGAGGTTTGGAAACAAATATCTCTAGGGAGCAAGTCAGTAGTATGGTATGGAATGAAGCCAATAGCTGTAGAGATCGTCTAATTTGAATTGAAGTAGGTGAAGAAAAGATAAACCCCAAACCTTTTCTATATGCATTGTTAGTGCTCTGTTTTTGTACTGCATTGTGTCTCACAGTGTAGTGTGCAGCCACCTAGAAGAGATCTAAGGTTTGCAGATAAATACAGGCAAGTTCTTAGGCTCATGGATACAGCTGCTTACTGAGTGCCCTTCTACCTGTTTTACATCTCTGTGATCTGGGGTTTTTTACTTCTCACGGGAAAAAGGGGATCATGATCCTCACAATGACCACGAGGCTAGCAAATTGGTAAGCCGTAACTAAAGTACCATGGAACAGCAGGTGCAGTGTATTTGCACTTCTGTTTGCCCAAATGTAGTTTTTTCATGTGCCTGACTGCTGTGGCAAGAGCACTACTGTACAGAGACAAAAAGATCTTCTTCCTCAGGGCTGTGGGAATGGTGAAAATAATCGTGTTTGTGCCAGAACTGAGAGATACTCTTTTAAAGAGAAACAAGGCTACAGAGTTTGTTTTTCCCTTTCTGCTCCCTCCTTACCATCATAAAAATATTTCCTATCCTTACCTAGTGGTAACATTATAATCTGTGATGTGGGGCAGGAAAGCTGAGAAATCAAAGCCCCCTTTAAATCTCCAAACCACAGCAGGAGCACCAGTGGAAAGCCACAGTGCTCTTCTACTCCACTTCCCGCCTGACCAGTCTTGGTTGTGGTTAAGTATATAGCCCAGATTTTGCATTACTCAGACACAGCTCTCTTTTAAGCAGGAGTGTCTTCATATTTCCAGCAGTGGTAGTGATTGATTTGGTGAGGACCACAGACCCTTGGCAAGGGGGCTGCACCTGCACTTGCCAAACCTTCTGTTGTATTACAATGAAGTGAGGTTTTTGTGCTGTAGTCATGAAGGTGCTGATTTACAGAGAGGCTTTGGAATGACCAATCTGCAGAGCAGGTTTGCCTGGTAATTTTAAAGGACCAAAAAAATTTGAAACAGGAAATTAGGAATATACGCAACTGAAATTCCTCTCTGCTCCCTTGAGCTACCTTAATGGTACTGTTTAACCTCTGTATGGCCACTCTTGGCTTTCTCTACAAGTGGTGTTATTCTGTCAGAAAGAAGATGGTATGTTACCCCAGACAACCACAAATGAACAAGAAAACAGAATTCTGTATTTTGTTTTTCACTTTCTTAAGCCCGTCTGCTCAAATATGACAATCCTCTGATGTCAGGGAGTTCAGTCATTCTGTATCTGGCCGGTAAAAGTCATAAAACATAGAAGTCCCTGGACAATTCACAGCCCCTGTTTCTGTAAAGAACAAATTAAGCAGAACAATGAGACTATTTGCAGTAGACACGTGGAAAGAGAGCAGCACCTCTCTTTTTGTTCCAGCCTCCTTACCCAGAGAAACGAGGCTTCAGATGCATTGGCAGGGAAAGATGCATGTGCCAGAGAAGACAGGGAAAGATGCTGGGGAAGCTGACTACTCGTTATCTTAATGATGCACCAAGCCTGGAACATTTAAAAAATAGATGTAATCTTTGGAAAACCACAGAACAGACAAAAATATACGTGCTTATCTTCCAATGTGGTCAAAAGAGACAAGTCTTTCCAAGCACTTCTTCAAAAGTATTCTTTTTCTCTGTAAAACAGAATGCTGCAATTCTGGTGAAAAGTGCCCATGAAAATCAAGTGCTACCAGGATGCTATTTTTTCTGAATAGTGAAAGAAAGCCTGTTGCTTACTTAACTGAAATCTCATGTTTTCACAGAATTTGTGGGCTTGGCAAGTCTTTCATGAAGTAAATATTTACCTTTCTTACCACAAAGTGTCAACACTACTTTGGGCCTAACTGTTACCTGGAATATAGTTCATTTTTATTATCATGATCAATTAAAAAAAGTAAGAAATTACCACAATTTCAAATTAAATTTGGTAATAAAAATGAGTTAATGGACATATATGTCCAGGCAGCTCACACTAGTCTTCAACACTGAGTTACTTAGTACACTCATAAGTCTGTCATTAAGTCCCTAAGTGTATGTATCACATCTAAGCGTTTCTTTCAGTTTCAAAGCACAGGATAAGGCACTATTTTTAGAGTTCAGATTTGTCAATGCAGACTTTATTGGACCATCAGTCAGGTGAAGCAACCAACAGTAAAAGAAAAGTTCTGGCAAACACTCCTGTGGATAAGTATGCGGTAACTGTGATATGTGGTGACAGGGTTTATATTAGATGTAAAGAGATGGAAGCCACAAATATGCCTAGATCACCTATAGGTTGAGTGAATTTAAACAGGAATAACTATTATCCTCTAATTCCTATCAGTTGCAAATCACCTGGGCTTTGCTTCTTAATGCCTTTGATACTCATAATTCTCCTAGTAAAAACATTTAGGCAGCCAGTTAGAAGGCAGAAACGATAACAAGTGATTTAGGTGACTGGTTGCCCACATGAATAACAAAAAGAGCAAATTCAATTAACATTTTCCAAATAGCTCGAAGCATGAATGTAATTCTGCCAAGCTATTTGGTACATACTTGCAAATAATACATTTGGGGAAATGCACATCTGGTTTCTAAGTAATTTGCTGAGGAAAAAAAGTATCAGCAACAAGTTTATGATGTAATTTAGGGGCTTAATGATACAGATAAGCATCTAGTGGGAGATTTATGCCTGTGTTCTTTTGAAAAATCAAAAAGTATGTCCAATGTACAACTTAAGGTTGCTAAATACTTTTAAGATTTGGTCTTAGTTTTAAAATAACTACACATTTGGAACAAAGACCTTGACCTGGGTGAGTGTGTAGCTGCACACTTTTTGCCAGTCCATGCAGGTGTGGGCTGCAATGTGACACAAATTTTGTGTCAGATTGGTTCATATCCTTGCAATTAGAGCAAGACCACACTGAATGATTAATAATGGCTTCTCAGAAAAATAGAAATAAATTCCTCCACAATAGCACTGTGGTTTTGAATTGAAGGGGGAACCTGGAACCCTTTATGTTTTGCAATCTTACATAGGGAACATTTGAAATTTTTATGGCAGGGCTATACATAAGAGGAAAAAACCAGGAAAACATTTTGTGTTCTGTTTATATTAAAAAGGGAAAAAAAGAAAAAAGAAAAGAGGCATTTCTGCATCTTTGGAGGAAATATTAGGAAAGAAATTATTCCATAATATAGACATGCTAAAAAACTGAAGGGGTGCAAGAAGAGCATCACTAGAAGAATGAATTATTTCCTTCAGTAGGAGGAGCCTGATCTTGTCTTGGAAAGAAAGGAATCTTTCTTACAGCAAATTAATTCCAGTCTTTACTCTAGAGGTTAGTGTTCAAATTTTTTTTTTCACAAACAGAAATACCTCAAAAACACAATTTCTACAGAAAATCCTACATAATACTTAACAGGAGTTGACTGCACACAGAAACAGTTATTTGGTACTGCAGATCCTGATTATTTCAGCATTGCTTTAGCTAATTTTTGACATGCAGTTAAGGTAACCTGAACCGTGCCATTTAAAATCAAAATAGCTATCTATGCAGACTTTTATATCTCTTCTGACAATGCCATCATAAAGAAACAAACCAACACAAAAAGATCCAAACATTTGCTTTCTTTAACAGCTTCTTTCAGAAAGGCTCTTCTATAAGAGAAAATTCACATAAGAGCACGCATTCTTTTCTAGCCTTGTGGGCTTTTTGCTGAGGTTTTTTTTTCTGTTTTGTTTGTTTGTTTTGTTGCGTTGTTTGTTTGTTTGGGTTTTGGTTTGGGTTTAGTTTTTTGAATTTTTGTGGGTTTTGTCTGTTTGTTTGTTTCCTTTTGTTTTGTTTTGGGTTTTGTTTTGGTTCTAATTTTATGGTTAATTTTTTAATTAAAGAAACCTTTCTCCTGCAACAAAAATAGATGTTTTCCCCAGCCAGCTTCTCTGGAAAACTTGTAGTTTCCCTGATCAAGTCTACCAACACTCTCTGGGCTGCTGACTGAGCCACCACTTCCTCCCACTCGGTGCCAGTGTTGTCCAGTGTGATCAGTAAGGGTTGGGCTGTGAGATGGAGGTGCATTTGCAGCACATGAACATCTGGAAGTCATTCCCAGCTGGAGTGGACCGTGAACACACTAGGCAGACAGGATCCTGTAACGTCTCTCCTGTCTCAGCCTTTAGCTGCCTCCGATGGCAAGATAATGACAGCACTACTGTGAGTGAAAGTGTTTATGTGTTTATGTGACCACAAGTATGAGGGTTTTTTGCTGCTGGTTTGTTGCACACTCAGCAGACATAGAGTGAGTGGGGATATCGTGGGGACAGGGCAGACCCTGAGCAGTGTGACGGGGTGGTGTACTAACCACCATCCCCAGGACCGTGATAACGTCCTTTTCTCCTGCTTGTTGGAGCAATGTGTTCCTGTCATCATTAGGGCTTTCTTCCTGGAAAACAACTTTGACCTAGAGCATATTTACAAGAAGAAGGGTGTCAGCTAACACCATCTAGCCAAATGGAGTAATTCTTTAAGGGTTTTTCTCTTCCAATTAGTTTTTGAATAAGATTAGTGTCTCTTGAATTAACTCACCAAACAATTTGAGGTCATTGCACAAATTTAAAAGCCACAGAAAACCTTGCCAAGATTCACATAAATATAAGCACTTGCCTGTCCCACTGGACCAGAGCAGTGAACATAGGAAGTACATGCACCATGCAACTAAAATCTCAATTTTAAGGGTTTGTCTTTACCAGGCAAAAAGGTGCAGCACAGAACCAGACATTTTCAAATGCGGTGTGATCCTTGCAGCAATTTTATGGGTACACATGCAAGCCTCAAAGCTGTTTTCAGAGACCAACTGTACCAGAATGCCATGAGGGTACAGTCCCTGTTGCTACTCTCTCACTATCCTTGCCATTGCTCAGTCATGCTGTCTGAACTGGGACTGCAGCCCAAGCTAAGATGACCCCTCTCTTAGTTACTTCTTTGCTCATGACTATACCGTACTTAGTGTCATAGGCACTTCATATCTCTTCCTCCCCAATCTCAAGTTGCTTTTTGCCTTTTTGTGTGCAGTAGTTTCATGTAATCAGTCCATCTCTTCAGCATCCTTTCCTATACCTTCCTTGGTGTGAGACCTGGTTGCAGGAGCCACCACTTCCTCAGAGCATAGCTAGTGAATGAGATCTTAAAACATCCACCATAAATGTAAGGACTTGACAGGTTAGGAAGGACTTGACAATAGGGCCTATCCCTTGAATGCCTGGATTGAAACTTTGGGAGAGGCATGGTTTCATCCTTTATGTCTCTATCACATGGTAATAAATTCTTCAGTTACATTATAAGCCTATACTATTTTTCAGAAGGATTCTTTCCATACAGGTCAAATGAGCACAAGTAAAATCCAAGAAAATCCATGGGAAAAAAAACTTTGTGTATATAGACATTTCCATAATGTTAACAAAATTTCATTTGACTTTCTGATGCCACTTTCTCACTGTCTCATCTTTTTTATCCTGATTTTCTAGAAACATCCTATGAAATATAGAATTACAGAATCATTTAGGATGGAAAAGACCTTTAAGATCATTGAGTACAACTGCAGACTTACACTTGCCAAGTCCACCACTAAACCATGTCCCTAAGTGCCACTTCTGTACATCTTTTGAATATTTCTAGAGATGGTGACTGGAGCACTTCCCTGGGTGGCCTGGTCATATGCCTGAAATTTCTCACTTAAAGTCCCATAATCATCCTTTTTCTTCTGAACAGGTTGCAGTTTAAAAATATCCTTTTGCAAAGTGGGATCATTACATGAACATCTTCAAAGTACCAAGCCACAATTTCTGTGCTGAATCCAAGATGTTGAACTTGAATTAAATGCGTTGTAGCACATTTTTACTGAATTTATTTCCAATGGGCTTGAAATAAACATGCTTTGGGCTATAAATATATTCCCATCCTCTGAAATCTTGACATGCTCTAATGAATCTTCTAGTCTGTGGCCATCTTGAATGAAAGCTTGGAAAACCACATCAACAACTGATTTAACAAGAATCTTTAGACCTAAGAATCCTATAATGTTCAATAACATTAAATCACATGTTACAAAAGGCTTTTTTATTTACTAAAATTATTTAAATAAAATAAATTTAACGTGTAGGTTTAGGCACAAATGTTTGTGGTCCAATGCTTCTTGTTGATCATCATCTCAAAACAGGAGTACAAACACATCTGCAGATCAGACATGAAGGCTTGTATCAATCTGATGTTGCTTTAAGAGGAAGTAGCAAACATTTTTTTTGGCAGAAAAGAAGCAAAATGTCTCCTTTAAACCATAACTAGAAAGGTTTATTTATGATCTTAACATGAGTAAAGTAGGGATTATGGGAATTTAGTTCAAAAACTGTTGTAAAAGACTTGTCCTAATAAGCAAAGTGCCTGAAGTAGATACCTACAGTAACGGCAGATGTCAACACATCATAATGAGACATGTTATTTTGATTTATACTTTTCATTTTTGCATTACTAGTTACAGTTGGACATTTAAAAAGCATTTTCCTGTTTCTATTGCCAGTGAAATTGTTTAACAAAATTATAAAACAATTGATTTTTATAGTATCTGTTATTGTTCATGCACACTCTTGGAAGTTTATGAGTTTCATGCCAGAGTGGTTTTGAAGGGAGAAAGTTATTTTCCTGTTATTTATGTATAATCTAACTTCAATTGGAATAGAAAATAATTAGTCTGGAATAATAATCTGTTTAATTGCTGACAAAACAGATGGAGTAGTTTCAATCTAATATCTTTCCATTTTTTATTGATTAGAAAAGGAAAAGTGTGCAAGCTAATGCTGAAAGGTAGATATTTTGTTAACAAATATGAAGTGTTTTATTTTATTCTGTCATGGCTGCTAGCAGGTATATCTGTGTTTCAATTTCTTTATTTCAAACCACCAATAAATTTCATTCAACCCATTGTAATCTGGGCACCTCTCTAGGAAATATCAGTGGATAGTTAAGTAGCTAACAAAAAAGTAATCAGCATATTACTGTGTGGGGGAAAAAAACCCTGTAATCATTAAAAAAAACTATCAGAATGTGGTTAGCAGAATCTTCATGAAAATTAGGATATAGGTTTCTTTAAAAACTGAAATTAAAAAAAAAAATTAAATTAAGCCAGGCCAGTTTCTTCATGATTGCAGCTAGTCCCTCTCATTCCTTTCTGTGCCTTTGGGGCCACATTTCTGTAGTGCTCCATGTTGCACCTGGGCTTCCTGATTTTGCAGTGGGCCAACACTGCTGTGCAAGCTCCAGAGCACTGCTGGACTTCCTGCCTCCAGATACGCTACTGGTTCCTGGTACAAGGCACCTAATTGGTTCTACTAAGTGTCTGGATTAAGATAGCATTAGGTTCCTGGTTTCTCTTCCCATTGCTTCTCCTGAGCTATGCTGGGGTGACCCTGGATATAACTGCTACGTGGGTGAAATGGACCAACGAGGTGATGGGTCCTGCCCCTGGCTCCAGGCTGTATTTACACACCAGCCAAACAGTGTGGTCATTGCATTGAACAGAAGGACTAATGACAGTGGCTCCTGAAAGATATTTTAAAAGACAAAGGTGAAGTCTGTAATGTGCTCAGTGGCTGTGGTCACAAGGGTCATGAATCCTTATCATAAGCTAAAACGACTTTTCGATGTGCTCCCAAGCTGCAGCCTTCAAAACCTGCTCAGTAATAATTTTTTCAGTGCTGCTCTCAAGATGCTGTTCAGTAATCCGTTCCAAAAGGTATATCCAAACTCCTTCCTCTCTTGGAGCACTGGCAAGAAAAGTGTTTTGCTGTTTTTTGGTCTTTTTTTGAGGCCTACAATGTCTCCTCAGGCAGCTCCACCACATATGCAATTTTTGTTTTCATAATCCTTCTTTCAAGTTTAACAGCAACCACAAAATGGAATTATGGAATTAAAATTAGTTTTTATTTTATTAGTTTTATTTTTCAGATCTAATAAAAAGCCAAATTTCTGTTTGAGTGGATATAGATTATATCTTACAGAAAATGCATTAGACTTAAGGAAGTGTTGCAAATTCTTCATCATAATGCTGAAATTTTGTCTTCATATCTTGTGTTATCTGAATCCTTTTTCCAACTGGTTTCACACCAAGGTGAAAGCCATTATCAGAAGACAGGTTTTCAGATTTTTCAGTGAAACAGTGTGCATACAGATGTTACAGCCAAGGTGATGGAGGATGGACCTATCTCTATGGTGACACACAGGTATTATTGCACTGCACTGGGCTCTCTGTAACATATGGAGGTAACTAAGCTAACCCCTAAGGGATGGGCAAACATTTTAGCCATCTCACCAAGTGACAAAACCTTCTGTGCTTCTCTGCGTTTTATTGTGCCAGCCGCAGCAATTAATCCTTCAGCAGCATTTGCAACATACTGGGTAAGTTGAGTATGGTGTGTGAAGGGTGATAAAAGTCCATTGTATGAACAATACAGGCAAGAAGAGAAAACCCCACACTTAGAACAGAAGTGAGCTTGAGTATGAGTAGCTGTTTTTAACTTTGCCCTTTTTTAAAATTTTTTTTGAGAATCTGGAAGAAGAGTGCTTTTCTCCCTGTTCATGTTTGTGAATGTGTAAAGATGATATTGTTCCCATGTCAAGGACAGTGAGAAGCATCTGAGCTACAGAAGGATCACAAAACAAGGCTGTGCAATGTCACACAGTTCAGTTAACCTGGGTATTGTTATACGGATCACTTCTTGAAGCAACTGAAACTTCTCACTGGGAATTTTATTACCTATGATAATGCAAATGCTATGCAAATATTTTATATATTAGAATCTAAAAAATTAAAGGCTGTATCTTTTAAGGCTTATTGTGGTTTTCCCAAGTGTGTTGTCATTGCTGTAGCAAACCTTTCCTGACCTCATGGAAAAGGAGGAAATAAGTCTGCTCAGTGGATGAGTGACCCAAATGCTTCATATTCATCAAGCATATAGTGCTCCATGACAACCAGTATGATTGCCATTGAGAACAGTTTTTGCAGATGGGATTTTCCCTGGCTTACAACACAGTTTCTGTGTTGAATACTGCTAGAATCCCTGCCCCACCCTGTCAGCTGGCTGTCCCCACTCCTTTCACTGCTAGTCTGCTTGCTAAAGCAGTTTCAATTTTGCCAGCATTTTGCTTGTGGCAGCCAATATTTGCTTGCAAAAGTTCAGACTGTTGCTAATGGTGCTGAAGCCTGTCCTGTGTTGCACTGATTGGAAATTTCCAGGCTGTGGATAGACCTTTACAGGCCCCTAACAGCTGCAGCTCATAAATGAACTGTATTTGCTGCTGGTCTGGCTTGTCGCTGGCAAGGAAGAGAATATTAAAATCCTATAAAGATACTATCAAATTGGGAAATACTGCACAGTGTGCTTTTGTTTCTTTTGAGGATGAAGAAACCAGACGAGAGGGGACTTAAGCTCCCTCTGTGCATCTATGCAGAGCGGAAAGAAATTAGATTTAACTGACCCCTTGATGAGAGTACTTGATATTTGACTATATTTAATCACATATAGAAAAGACAGTTGCACTTTTCAACAGCTGCTGTTGCTCTGGGCTTCAAGGGGCTAGCGAAAAGATTAGGTCTGGGAAGAGATTTAGTCCCTCTCTCTCCCCCTCTCCTCCAAAATCTGCATTTTTCATGACTTTTGGAGTTCCATGGGGAAAACAAAACAAAACAAAACACATTCTTGACTGTGTCCAAAACTTTTCTGCTCTTCCAATTATGTCGTGGCAGTAGAGGTGGAAGCAGATGGCCAGGAAAGAAAGCGAGCTCTGCAGGTGTGAGAGCATACATCAACAGCTTTGGGATCCCACATCAGTGGGGCTCATCTTTGCCCAGATGTGGAGGAAAGGCTTTACTAACTTCCAAGGTTAGACTGAATAGCAGCATGGTGTTTTTTTCTTTTTCAAAGTTTCAGCCCAATTTCAGGAGGACAACTGACCACAGGACTGGATACCTTTTAGCAGTCTCAGTTTGCAGCTAAAAGCAGCAAAGATTTTAGCAGTCTCAGTACACAGAGAGCAAGGTGGGATGATTAATGAATTGAACTCTCTCCAGCCCTAAAAGAGATTGTTTCTGAATCCTGGTACCAGGTAATTCTGATCTGCCCAGATGTGCCAAAACCCAGGCAGCATGTTAGGGGTGTGGTACATGTAAAGACTGCCTTTCTAACCTAAGCATGGAGGATGATTTCTGATTTTGACTTAAGCTTCTTTGTATTCCTGATAATTCTCTAAATGTGTCCACTTCAGACTGATTTAGAAATATAAAAGAAATTCGTAACATTACCAGGATGTGTTTGATATTGCCATCAGTATTTTAATTAAAATATTAATTAAATAATTACTTGTCTTGGTCCTGTTTCACCAATAAGCTTCAAACTGCATTGCACAAATTCTTAGGCTATCATTTAAAAATGATTAAAATTTAAAACCAGTCTTCTGGAGGGAAACAGGTAGAATATTCCAAAACTACTGCTACACTTTACACATATTTTATGACATCATTTTTTAATGTCCAGGTTGGAAAGTGTTGTATGATTGTCTTGGTTTGAAAGACAGGTGTCTGCCAAGGAAGGCAGGAACCTCCCTTGGAAGGGAGAATATGACCCCCTTTCCTCCAAATCATTAAAACTTTGAAATAAGGGCCTTTCATGTGCTGACATGGGACAAGGCATACCAGTTCTTTACCAGTGTGTGTGTGTATAACCAGGCAAACACACGACAGCAGTGCCAACACAGCAAACAGCAGCAGACCCAGGCAGGCTCTTCCCGCTCTCCGGGCGCTTTCCCCCGGTGCAGTTCCGCTCGCAGCCGGCAGGGGGCGCTGCTGGCTCCGGGTGGGCGGGGCCAGCGCGGTGACTCCCCCGCGCCTGCAGGGGGCGCTGTGGCGCAGCGCCCTCACGCAGTAATGGCGGATGGGATGGGCGGAGAGGATGGAGGAGGGACTCCTTTACAAACCCCCAGGGGAAGCCAATCCCAGGGTCCCTCTGGACAGCAAAAGGAGTTGCAGCAGGGGTGGGAGCTCAGAGCAGCAGCTGGAACATCAGGCCAGGCTCACTCATGGCAGAAGAAGCAGGACCAGGCCGGGCTCTTGTGGCAGCAGCAAAGTGCCACCCCAAGCAGCAGTTTGACCATCCTCCTCAGAAGCCAAGAGAGTAAGAGAGGCAGGAGCCACCTCAACCCCCTTTTCCTCAATCCAATTCTGGTGGTATCTCTGCCCCTCTGAGAAGAAACCCTCAGACAGGAGAAGTGTAGCCAGGTACCCTCCTCCCCTGAGCCTGGCAAATTCTTTTCTCTCTCCTAAGTTGTAGTTCTTCTAGTTTCTTAGCAACAAAATTAGAGACAAATTACCTAAGATAAAGAAAACAAAAGGAAACACCCTAATCTTCAACAATGACATGGACCAATATTAGTGATAATAGCCCTTTTGAAAAAAGTTATTGAAAGTATTAGGTATTTTAAAAACGAGCTTTATAAGGAAAAACAATTTGCACAAGCCCTAAAGTGCAAATGCAAATAGTAAGGGAAGGTGTCTGGTTTCCCTTGTTAGATGTGTGTCATCCATGTTAATATTAACAGCAATTGTGCATGGGGAGTATCTCTTTTAAAAAATTTTAAGCTTCAAAATGCACAAAAAGAAGTAAGCAGCTCGACTTACTTTCCCACCATAACACTGAGAAGGCCCAGTGGTTGGTGAAATAGAGCAGCCAGTGTCTCAGCCTTAGGGCTTCTAAGTAAAGCTACAGAGCATTTAGTTCTCACCGAAACTCACAAACTTGCTGTATTGCAAGTATTAAATCATCATTTAATTTGTTAAGCTAGTTAAATGCTCTTTTAAAAATGATCACTGGGAATATTTGTCTACAAATGTGGGTTATTCAGAAACATCACTTATTCTACTTACTACTGGGAGTTTTCATTGGATAAAGGTGTATGCACAAGCAGCTTTGCTTCTTTCGAAAATGAACTTTGTGGTTTAAATTGTGCTCATAAGTTTTCATGTAAAATAGATGCAGTTGCACACTTCACACCCATGTAGATATTTACATGCAGCAAAATAACTTGACATGAAACATTTGGTCAAGAAACCTCCCAGCAATATTCCCATGCAAATATTTTTATGTATGTCCATGTGTCCTCAAGTACATGCTGGCATTTTGTCCTGGACTGTGTAATTGTGTAATTAGGTTTTTATATAAACCACAACTCAAACTTTATTCTTTCACAAATGCACTTTAATTTTTACTTTTATAATTATGAGATCTTCATAATTATTAAAAAGTGCAGGAGCATTAGGGAAAAAAAGTATTTAATGATCTTAAAACAAACTGGGAAAATAATATTGGTTCAAGAAATACCTTTTGACAGCAATGCATGATTCAGTTCTGGTGCTGATTATCACAGGAAGTTCCTGCGGCCAAGAGCATGCCAAGACCATTTAAAAAGACTGGATATTAATGCAAATAAAAACCACCCCAAATGGTCGGGTTTGGTTATTGTCAAAATATTGGAAGAGTGTTTGATCTCTTTTTCCTGGCTTAAAAGAATCTCTCTTGTAAGAGCAAAAGGTGAGCCCTATGTTTGGAAGATGCAGTCTAAAGATGAAGTGTTTGGTTGCTTTCCACATCAGCTGCTGGGAAAACACATTTATTCTTCTATGAACAGCTTTCCCAGGACAACCCATGAGATTGGTTTTCCTGCTGCTTTTCCTTCAATCACAAAAATTCCACTCCTGAGGAAAAGAGAACCATTAACAAATATGTTTTCAGTTTTATCAAATGCTCCAACACAACTCATTACAGAGAAAAAAAATGTTTTGGTAAAGCATGGGAAGCTTAAAAAGCTCTATTTATGCAAGCCCTACATAAATCAGTTGTGAAAGTCAAGTTCATAGTAATGTTTACAGCTGAGCCAAAAGGTTTACTTTTTGTTTTGTTTGTTTTGGTTTTGTGCAGGTATTTAAAAAAGTCTGCAGAGTTTTGAATGAAATGTAATAGATATGAACACATGAATAGATATCTAGATTCAAATATTGGTTACAGTCTGAAATTTCAAGACGGAAGAGAAAACATTTGTAAGGCTTCATTTTAGATCCCAAGCCTAGATATCTGACCATATATTGCTAAGTTTCTGTCCAGGAGTGGTGGGGAGGAGTGGATGCTGTGAGCAGTTGAATGTCCAGGGCCTAGCTATACTCTCTGCTAGCTTTGGGATGCTCCAGGCTGGTGGTGAATCCTCCCATGCTGCTTTCTGCCTTCACTGCATGCCAACATAAATAAAACACCACCACATGTGGTTTACAGGTGGAAATAAAGGCTGCCCTTGCCTCACTGTGACGGTCCTTGTGGCCCAGTCCCTAGAGAACCATAGTGAAGCATGAGAACTGTTCTTGCTTCCCATCCTGAGCTTTGGGGCTGCTCTAATTTGCGGTTTAGTTAACTCATACTTTGTCCAAGTTACGCATAAACCACATGAAACTATACAATCTCCTACCTAATTGCACTAGACAAACCATTTTGGTTGGAACTTGGTAAATGGAAGTACTATACAAAATAAAGACAGCTATTTGGTGAGTGATTTTTTTTTTTTTTGTGGTGAATGACTGTATTCCTTGAGTAATGCTTTCATTGAAAAATGTGCAGTAAGATTTACGTTTTTAATGATTGATCTTTGTTTCCATGCTAGTGCTCATTTTCCATGTTTTCCCTGCTCATTTTTCATTTTTTCCTGTCTTCATCACAAAAATTTTCCTATGAGCAAAAATATGATGGATGTGCTCTGACTGAGAATACACAAAAGGCAAAAAAGGTAACCACAATTCAGCAGAATTTGATATAAGAAAAAGCTTATTGAAGTTCAAAGAATTCAGTTAAATTCTAATTGACATTCCTAAAACTTACTTTATTTTTGTCACCTGCTTTTTCGTGTTGTTACTAGCCATTTTAGATCCAGGATATCCGTCTCTGGTGAACAGAAATTCCTGGCATTAGCAACTCTGTCTTTATTGGAATTTTTAAATTTATACATTCACATATGAGACATAGTCTTGCTTTCAGAAATGGACTGTTTCGCTGGTATTTACATGTCTGAACCAGAACAGAGAGGAACAAAAATCTGAGCATAGATTTATAGTTTCCACCTTCAGCTTTGTTCCTGGAAGCCATCACTTATTGTCTCCTCATGCTATTCATGTGATGATCTAAAGACAACCTGAGTAGATATGAGCACATGGGAACATATTGCACACTGAGGGCTGTGTCACCTCAGCTTAGTGTAAGCTAACTGTAACCTCAGCATGGGGAAAAGTGGAAGTACCACTGTCTGAGATGGCCTCTCCCTGACATTTCATGTTTACAAGAAGCAAGTTTCTCTGATCTGATGCTACATAAAAGTACAGTGCTAGAGAACAGATCCTTTCTGCAGCTTAGTGCCTTGGATGCTTACAGAAGGCTTCAAAAAGCACCAGAATTAATTAAACTTTTGAACAGAAGACTTCAGCTTCAGACATAAAAACATTACATGGTGGAGGACATAGCGCCACCTACTCCCACAGGAGCTGAGCCATACTAGTTGCTTTGGCTGACAGATGAGGCTTTTGAGGATTTTTTTGCTGTTGCTCCTCACCTCAGGTATCAGCATGTGGCCTTGAAGACCTCCTTTCTCACTGCTCTGAGAAAGGTTGCTAAGCTGTGCTAGGATCACTAGAAAAAACACAGTGTCATTGTAGAACAAGACATGGCACTAGAATATAAGGCTGTGAAAACCTGTCATTTGCAAGGCTGTAATATGCCCTAACATAGTGAAAGAGAGAGCAGCTTAGATGCTACGGTGGTAATGTGCACTTAGCATATTTCTCTGGTCTGGAAAGAGACCACAACACTTTATTTTGACAAGGGATAATATGCATCTTTGAAAGTGACTGTGAGAGAAAATTTAGCTTGAGATGTCACGCAGTACAACATGGAACAGAAAGCTGCAAACATCTGCTAAGGTGTCATGTTTTTTTATAAGAAAATTACATCTCAGATTGTAGCAGCAATCTTTGAAAGAGTAGCACTATTTCAGAAGCAAAACACCACCTGAGGCAGAACATTGTCTGTTTATTTAAAACAAAACTTGGAACCAACAATGTATTATTCACAGTCTTCAGGGTATCCTGAGAATCTTATATGTTTCTTTAACTGCTATAAATACAGATTCAACTTGCCACACACAGAGAGCTTAATCTGAATCTTGTCAAATGAGTACACTATTTACATTTCATTCTATCTTAAAATGTGGCTTTCTCTTTTGAGCTTCTAAATGCAGTAGCAATGCCACACCAACACAATCATGTGTTACTATATCATGGCCCCCATTATTTCCTGACTACAGTGGTGTCCAATGGGAAAGTCTTTCCTCTTATCAAGTAGCATTTGGACCTTCCTCAAAACAAAAAATAGGATCAGTCTTCTTATATTGAAAAAAATCAGGATGTCAACCTGCATCAATTAATCAAGTTTTCTCACTTCTCTTGCTCTTTCCCCTTTTCTGCATGAGTAATCTAAAATCATGCATGTAATTATTTGAAAGATATTTCAATAATACAAAAATAATTTTAGCAATCCCTCCCCCCTTTTATGACTGGAATCTTGTCCCGAGTCTATGGCTACATCTCAGCATGTGGAGCATATATATTAATACAATTTTTAGCTAGACTTGGTGTCTTTTATTTTTTTCGCAGATACACAAAATGAAGAAGTCTGCTTGTTTCCATCTCTATTTTTTCCAAGTGTAAACTAAACAACTGCTTTTACATCTCTTGCTGGTTAGCAGCCAATGTAAATGCTTATGCTAGGAGAACAAGCCCATTTCCTGCCGTTAAGGCTTTTTTGTTTATCCTAGAGCTACTCACTGCCACTGCCTGCCCCTGACAGACTATTAACCCCTGTTTCTAGCAGGAATACCAGATGTGGGTTTCTTAAGCAAATTATTGGTTATTTCACCACATGTCGTTTTTACATTTAAGTGTTTCCAGCCTCTCAGAACATTCCACAGAAACAACATCACATTTTCCTTTCAACCTGTTAATTAGCATAATTATTTATCAGCCTGAAACCACAGCTAGGGTTTGTTAAGCAGCAGACAGATATGCACTGGATAGTGGCCCAAGAGACTAGAGAGAGTGATGAGAAGAGGGAGGCTGTGGGAAGGCATGCTGTTTGCATTTGTCTCCACCACCTCCTCTGAAGACCTCTCCAGCTGATATGACACATCCCTCTTTCATGCTGCAGGCAGAGGAGATTTCAGGGTTACTTGTCTGCCAAGTTCAACCCAGCTGTAACAGGGAGATCTGGCTCCAGATGATCACCCCAAAAAGAGGTGATATGAGAAATATGCACCCTCTGCTATCTCTGGCAAAGTCCAATCCTCCCCTTGGGTTGACATGTTCCTTGTGTATTTATCTAATCTCCCTCACTGAAAAGAATGATAAGATTGCAACATTTGTAAAACTTCTAGGATGTCATTTCTTCAGTCAGCATGTAAAATAACCAAGAGGGTCTTTGTCCAGCCTTGTGCAAGCAGCGTTCATCCTTAGGTCAAAAAAATTACTTGCAGAATAATGTATTGGAAGAAGCAGGTCCAAACTAGTCATTAGATCCAAGGATAGACAAAATAAAAATTTGCTTGATGCATTTAAAATGCTCAGGTAACCCCTTATGCAGAGGGCATGAATCTGGGCAAACTAAGCCTCTCTTGCCCTGAGCCCCATATGAGTTTAGCACTAGATGTGTTTCCATAGGTCCCTCCATGGGATGAATTGCACTCAACTTTTGAAAGGTTAGGCACGGTAATTTTCTACCTGAATATGTCTAGGCTGCTTTTATAGCTCCAGCAAGTCCTGTACTTCTGCCAGCAGCTGTACTGTGGTTTATGCATACCTGGTAATTGACAAGATTTAATGTAAAAATTATTAATGGTGGTGTGGAACAGTTATGGATAAGTTTCTAAGTGGCTACATTTGGCTATGAGCTGCAGTGGATTCCATTTTTTTTTTCAATCAGACCTCAGAAAAATATTACTTGGCAAATGAACTAGAATGTTCTGTGACTACAGTTCAAATATGCTGGTTTTCCTAAAAATGTTCAGGACATCTAATTATATTCCCAAGCCTTCCAGTTCATTTGCAAGACTAGAGATATACTAGAAAGTATCCGAGAACTGGATTGATCTGATCACATGCTTCCATAAAGTGATCTGTAAACTCAATTACCTGGGCTGTCAGCAGAATTTCTCTCATTGTTTGCCAGTCTTTCTTCCATAGCGACCCCTTCCTAGCTGTTTCATTATATGTTGCACTTTATCTTGTAGCTTTCTATGTTCATGAAAAAGAATTGAAGGGTTTTTTCCATAGAAAAAGCTACAGCTCTGATGTTATTACTCATCATGAGTACAAAGCTGTCTAGGCTTATATTTTAATATACTTAAATAAAGCAATAAAACATTAATCATGTTTGCTATTCAAGATTAGTTTAATGAATACTGGTATTCACTGCAATATTTCAGCTAAAAGGGACAAATTCACTTTGACTTTCTTTCCATTTTTTTTCTCCACACCAACAAATGATTTAAAATATTTTTAAAATTAAAATCTTATTCCAAAAATCTCTTCTCTGAAGCCTTTCAGAACCAGTAGAAAAACATCTACAATTATTTTAGGTCATCCTACTCAGATGCCATTTTTTTTTTGAGGGGGAAGAGGGTTTTTGTGGACATTAGAAAGAGGAAAGCCAAGACAATTTAGACTTGAAACTCATAGCAGCTGGTGGCAAGCCCAAAATATCCCCTAACTCTTATTGTTCCAGAGAGGTTTGACTAGTTGGTAGGGTTGAAAAGTTTGAAGGAGGCACTGTGTTATTTGATACAGTACAAATTACCATCCTAATGAATACTCCTATTTATTTGTGAAGGGTCCTAAAATGTAGTTCATAATATTTAACTCTTGTTTTGCTCTAAGAAGCCAGACAGGTGGCCTGCACAGCCTTGAGCATACTGGGGGAGCTGTCTTCAATGCCCAATGTCCGTTTTAGGAGGGGGCTGGTCCTTGACCCTCACTTTTGAATAAGTGCAATATTGTTGTTTTGGATAACTTCTGCTTTGTCAGCCTTGTAGAGCTAAGCTGGCACCCTGATTGTGTTTTGCATGACTTCTCTTTGCCTAGGTTACATCCTTTATCTATTTCTCCAAGGCTGTTCTGTTCTGCTGTCCTTGATAAGAGTAAAATATTGTTCTGTCCAACTGTCCTTATCAAATGAATAAAATGCTGTTTTATTTTCTACTGTCCTTATCATCTCAAAGCTATTTAAATTTTGGGGTTTGTGTATGTGCTTCTAATTTATTATTGGTCCCAATCTCTACTGGAATGTTAGAGGACAACATTGTTGCAGCAACTGTAATGAAGGACAGTGGTTACACGCAAAGGTTTGCTGCTGGTGCAGGCACTCAATCCCCATGTCGTAGCCACTCTGCCAGCTCTGGCACCCTCCCCATCCATCCCTTTGCTGCATGTGTCAGGGGTTCTGCTTGAGGGCCAGTTATGAAGACAAGTGTTTTTCAGATGATTTTGCAACTGAAGTAGAGGCTTTGCTCTTGGGAAACCTGAACTGATGCTTGGTTAAAGAGACCTGCAGTTGTCAAACTGGTATTTATATGCTAGATCTCAAGTGAGTTCTTCTTATATTCTTTTACATGTCTTCCTGCAGCACTTTCCCAGCAGAGGAGAGCAGACAGGCAAGGCTGGGTGTGCTACATCCCCTGGTTATCTGTGTGCCAGAATCCTAATGGCACACAGAAAACCTAATGGCAATCCTAATGGCCAGCCTTTTATTTGTGAGCCCACAGGGGACCTGACTTTAGCATTGCACAACACCTTTGAATTTATCCAGGAAGGCAGTGAATTAATTGCATGAGTATTTAATTTATCACTATTTTAAAATTCAGATGTACAGAGGCATAAAGAAAAAAAGAAAACAGAGAGTTCTGAACATGGTTTTATATCTAGTTGGACAGGTGTGGCAGGACAGATCGATGAGGGGAGAGCAGTGGATGTTGTCTGCCTTGACTTCAGCAAGGCTTTTGACACTGCCTCCCATGACATCCTCTCAGGTAAGCTCAGGAAATGTGGGTTAGAGGACTGGACAGTGAGGTGGATCAGGAACTGGCTGAATGGCAGAGCTCAAAGGGTCATGATCAGCAGAGCAGAATCCACTTGGAGAGCAACAGCCAGTGGCATTATCCAGGGATCAGTACTGGGACAATTCTTGTTCAATCTGTTTATCAATGACCCAGATGAAGGGACAGAATGTACCCTCAGCAAGTTTGCTGATGGTGCTAAGCTGGGGGAGTGGCTGATCCTCCTGAAGGTTCTGCTGTCATTCCGTGGCCCTTGATATGCTGGAGAGTTGGACAGAGAGAGACTTAAAGAGTTCAACAGGGGCTGGTGTCAGGTCCTGCACCTGGGCAGGAACAGCCCCAAGGGCCAGTACAGGTCAGGGGTTGCTCCTACAGAGAGCTCTGTGGAGAAGGACCTGGGACTCTTGGTGGGTCACAAGCTGTCCATGAGCTGGCAGTGCCCTCGTGGAGGGCCAAGAGGATCCTGAAGTGCATTGGGAAGAGCATGGCCAGAGGGTTGAGGGAGTTGCACCTCTACTTGGCCCTGTGAGGCTGCATCTGGAGTGCTGTGTCCAGTTCTGGGCTCCTCAGTTAAAGAGAGACAAGGAGCTACTGGAGAGGGTCCAGCAGGGGGTCACAAAGATGATTTGGGGTCTGGAGCCCCTCACTGCAGGAACTGGGCCTGTTTGGTTTGGAGAAGAGAAGACTGAGAGGGGATCTCATCAACATATAGAAATATTTTAAAGGGACGTGCCAAGAGGATGGTGCCAGACTCTTCTCAGTGGTGCCCAGTGACAGGACAAGGACCAATGGCCATAAACTAAAACACAAGAAGTTGCACCATTTCATGAGGGAGAATTTCTTTACATTGAGGGTGGCAGAGTACTGGAACAGGCTGCCCAGGGAATTTGTGGAGTCTCCCTCTCTGGAGACATTCAAAGTCCACTTGGATGAGTTTCTGTGTAACCTGCTCTAGGTGACCATGCCTGAGTGGGGGGTTGGACTGGATGACCTCCAGAGGTCCATTTTGACTCTAAAAACTGTGTGATTCCATGTTTCTGTGATGTCTATGAGAGTGTGAAAAATCAAAAATTTCCTTCTGTGATATTCACCTTCACACACATGTACGAAAACAGCAATATCAGTTTGGGTACAGGGAGGTGTGACATTAAGGTGCAAACTCTGACTGGCAGCACTTTTCTGTTGAAAACCCTTAGGGGAAGATGTGCTTTATGCCAGCAAATTGATCAATCTGCCAGAACTATTCCTTTACTCAAAATATGTTTTTGGCACTTATTTGCAAGCACAGTAATTGTCTCTGTGTCAGACATGATTTAGTATACTTCCACTCATGCAGGTAGTGAATTCTTAAAGTAATTTTCCATGAAACTGCTTCCAATATTTTCTATAGACCTGTGGAGTTACAGTAGTGGGTGCTCAGGGAGACATATTAGAGTCAGACCTTTTTACATATAATATTGTCTAGCTTTATTTTATTGTATTGCAATATATTATGCAATATTTTCTTTTCTGGATGGAGACAGGAAGTATAGTTCAGACACTGAGGATGAAAACCTACCCTGGCCAAGAAGCATGGTTTGCTGTATTATCTCCTGGCTCTGTGACAAGAGATCCCTTGTAATCTACAGGCCCATGGTAGTTTAGAAGTGAAATATTATCTCTGCAATATTTAAATTTAAAGTTAAATATTCAGATTAGTGTAAAGAGGTCTCTTTACAGCAAACATCAGGGTCATTCTGATTTTCTTTGTCAGGAGTGTCACAAAAATGTCTCAATTTTTTAACCCTAGAAAAAATAACTGAATGACCCCCAAAAAGATGCAACATTTTACCTTATCAGCCCTAGTGCTGTGACATGAAACACTAAGGCATTTTAGATTAATGGGAAACTTGTAAAAATCATGTTTCTATGACCCATGTGGAGAAAAATAAAGTTACCAAAATTAGCAATGAGTTGCACTTAAAAATTTAAAGTTTTCACACCTTTGCTCTCATTCATATTAGTGTGTAATGAAAACACCATGTACTTAAAGAGGAACTTATGGAAAATCTCGTCTGAATTTTTGTTAGACCTCTTAACCTTCTTCACAGCACTTCAGAAGATTGCTGCTAGCCAAATCCAGGGAGTACAGAACAAAAGGATATAACAAGTTCACTATAGCCAGTTTCAGTGGCATCATTGATTTTGGGGTTGGATCAGGGTTGGTCATTTTTTTTCTTATTTATTAATCTGAATAGTTCAAAAATTCATAGGAAAATTGACACTATTCTATACAGAGATAAAAGAATAAAATCAGTTCCCCATGCAAAAAGAAATTTAGGAGCATTGCTATGCAGAATCCTAAGGAAAGTAGAAGCTTGATGGCTAAAGACAAGATGAGAGATTTCTATCTGAAAAAAGTAGCAATAATTTTTTTTCAATTCAAACACAACTCTAAACTCATCTGGGGTTTAGAACCTTTTAGAAAGTTTGTGGTGTATCAGGGCAAGCCAGAAAAAAGTCAAAACAGATTTTAGGAAATATAAAAAGGCTTTGTGGATTTAAAGGAGTGATATCTGTGTTATCTTTTTTACAATATAGTAATATTTGCTGGCATAAGCAGGTCTGTCATGCTTAATGACATTTTCTTACAAACATAAAACTAACCAAATTATGCCTCACTGGGGAAAATTCAGAGAGAAGCCTGTAAACTCAATAGAATATCCTATCAAATCAGCAGAATTGATTCAGATTTGCCTACCAGTAATTTAGCGCGGAGGTTGAGTACAGTTGACTCCAATTTATGCAAAGTGACAGTGTGGAAACATGGGAAACCAAAGTCTCACCAAATCAATAGAGTGACTCAGAAAATACTGACATTGAATTATGATTCTCTAAGCAGGCTACTCACTGTAAAAGAAATTCTCTCTAGCCAGAAACAGTGCTTTTGCTTTAATTCCTCTTGCAATGACCTCAATGTTAAAACAAGTTTCTGAGGTAGAAACCCAGGGTATTTCTTTAGGTTTCTTTTTTTTTTTTTTTTTACTGTAGGACTTGTACAGCCTTTCCTTTGTGTATATACCTTAAAAAAAAAAAACACCAAAAAAACTTTCATGTGTTTTCAGGAAGTGATATCATATGAACATGCTGGTAAAATTAGCCTGAGGCTTTTACTACATTTATATACAACAAAAGAAATCTTTGTCAGTAATTACTTGCAAATGTATTATTGGTCTCTTATAATTGTGTAGCCAATGATTATGGCAGAAAAACAATAATTTTATGTAGTTATGACTAAATACCAGTACAAACCTTATATTATCAATAATCAGTGTAATAAAGCTGGCTTATTGTTCTAGCATTAAAAGGTCCCAGTATATACTTGAAGCTTTTGTTAGCTGGAGCTGTGTTTCAGCTTAGTATAATTTCTGGTAATACTGAGATAATAAAAAAATACTGTTTTTCATATGATACACATATGCTGGACTGGACAGTCTCTGTTTTTCAAGCTGTCTCATTAGTAAAGCTGGCTTCTTCAAAAACAACTTGGATTTTAATAAATCTCAGTACCTGTGTGTATACTTTTCTCCAGAGAACTTTCAAAAGATATATGGCACAGTGTATCACCATTTTTCCCCCCAGTCGAGTGCAATGGGATTTACTGGACTGTATAAAAGAGGCTACTTTTAAACATATACATGCCATGTATAAGACAAATAATGTTGGTTAAAGGAAAGTTTGATTGTTTGCGGAACTTCAGAATCTGAGCTTGAATTTCATGTTCATGTACTTCCTTTTCTGCAATACAACGATATCTTCTTGTAGTGGGTAACAGCCAATTTTGATAAATTTAGCCTTACATTGGAAGTTTTTCCAAATTCCCAGGGCAAATCTAGATTTATTTTTTGTGGGGAATGTTAACAGATGGTTTAATTTACACTTGCCATGCTTTAAAATGCTCAAAGAGGACTGCTGAGGAGCACAGTAGCCCAGACCAGCTTTTCCAGAGAGACCAGTCCCTAGGCACAGCTACCCTGCTGCTGAAGCCTTGCCCGTGCCTAGAAGCTGCCAGCATGAGCACTGCTCTGTGTCAGCTCTCTGGGCTTCCAAGCACAAAAGCTGCTGGGAGCTGGGCAGTCCTCACCAGCAGTGCCCACAGAAGGTTTGCAACAGAGAGGACAGGCGGCTCCTGTAAATGGCCAAGAGCCTCTGCAGGCTGTGCAGCTTGTCTTTACCAAGTCTCTGCCAGACCCGAAAAAAATAACGCTGTCTAACGATTTGGGCACAAGCCCACCACTCCACTCCTGCTTAATTTAAAACTTCAAAACTTTTCTTCTGCTGCCACATTGATATTTGGCCATGGTACTAGATTGCCTGTTCCTCCACAGGTAGGAAGTAGGCACAATAATGTACTTGGTATCAGCTTGAGAAGGAGGCATATGAAGGAGAGACTGTCATTCTGTAGTGACACTAAAGAAAGTATGAAAATGATAAAATATAATTCCACCTGTCTTTTGCAACTTCATTGGAGCCAGGAGTTCACTTTGCACATCTCCTCACATGACATACCACGGGGTAACTTGCAGGAAGAGACACAGGGTAGGAAATGACATCTGCAGAGTTCCTCAGTGAGACTGACTGCAGAGGAAGTTCTCAAAACCAGCAATTCCATCTCAAGAAGGCTTTTCCTTCCGGGCAGGTCCTTGCCCAGGAGGAACAAGGGAGATACATGCCTGAAGGCAGCCATGTGCAAGCTGGGATACAAATTGGACTAGACTGTATTACTATAACATAGCTATAATTTAAAAAAAAGTAGTGTCTTTACAGTGCAGGATAGATGCATAATGTGGCTGCAGTGAGAATATTCTACATCATTTGACAGTTAGTTTTTCCCTTCTCAACCTATTGCTCAGTTTATTAGCATGAATCAACATACATGCAAACAGAAGATTTCCTGACAAAGTTTGTTCATAGTACAGTATTCCATGTCAATCAGAAGAATATTACTGTCTTTTTATTCTTATATACTGTGAGGAGGTTTCAGTAATTTCATTTAGATCCCTCCAAAACATTCTCAACCTCTGAAAGCCACTGATTTCTTTTATATGCTATAGTAGAATGAAAAGCAATGAGGAAGGCATGGAAGAATGTGCTTGCAGTTAATAACTCTGCACACATGCTGAAAATTAAATGTACACTTCGTGTTTTCCTGGATGTGGGCCAGAGAAGGCAGCTCACAAGACGAAGTCACTAATGAGTATAGTGTACAGCTCACGGTACACTGCAGGGATCTTTTTCTCCTCTGCTGTATAGCAGCTTTAAATGAAAAGACTGGAATCTTCCTTCAGTGCATTCGTGTTCTACATGAAAGGAAAGCATAATCTTTGAAGGCTTTTTTTGTCATGACTCTTGAAAAGAGTCACAGGGACTGTGATAATAGCAGTAAATTGACTTGCCCTGGACAAACACAGGTAACACCTACGTCCTATATAGAAAAAGAGCAAATGGAGATCCAGCTATACTTCTCAATACTGTGCTGTTTTTCAGTGTTTCTGCATTTCTTGGTTTTATTGTGTAAGAAAAGTGACACTCAAATGGCCAATCACAAAATCTTGTGCTCCCATCGTCCTTCATTGGGCAATAAAAGTAGAGAAAATTGGCCAACCCTTTCCAGAAATACTGTAAGCAATTAACAAGGAAATGTGTGTATTTCTTGCTCAAAATGGAAACCTAGTCAGCTTGGAGGTTCCTTCAGGTTGATAAGAAAAACTAAAATAGTTTTGTTCATTTAATTTTTTCTCACCCCGGGACAAAACCCCCCAAAACAAAAAAAAACCCCACATACCAAAACCCCCAAACAACAACAACAACAACAAAACCACAAACAAAACAACAAAAACAACCAAAAAAACCAAACCAAAACAAAACAAACCCAAAGCCACACAGTATTTTTGCTTTTGATTTAATTTGCTTTCCCTGGATTACTATTTCAATGCATTATGGATTACATGAAGCATGAGAATTTGAGAACTTGTATTAATGAGAAGAGGCAAGGATTGATCTTGCCCAGTTTTAATTTGTGTTATTCCTTTGTGCATAGTCATTCTCATTCCTGCAGACTGTAGCCCCACAGAACATAATGCATGGTAAGGAACATGGAGATCATATGCACAACACTTTTGTGCAGAGGGAGAAAACAGCACATACAGAAAATATATGAGATTTATATTACCTTTTGGATCCATCTGTTGACTTCAGGTGCATTAACCAGTTTAACCAAATCCCAAGTAGGATCAAGCAGTGGGAAGAACACACTGGGCAGCTGCAGAGTTGAAGCTAGACTCAAACTCAGGCAGCTGTGCAATGCACAGCAAATACAATGCATGAAAGTAAGATTAATGGGAAAACAGAAATGGAGGGGAAACATGCCTATGATCTGTAATTTATGGATCATGTCTCCTACAACAAAAAATCATGTTGAGTCTATTTACAATGCCTGTATGGAAATTGTCTCTAAAAAGCCAGTCCCAGAAGCAGAAGAGAAACCATGATACAGAACAAAATCCTTAAGACAAAAAACCTCACAGTGCTGCCCTGCAGTCTTGACGAGCACCAAGGAATACCCTTCCCTGTCTTTGTTCAACTGTGACATCCTATCACCTGCCACAAGGAAACTCATTTTTGTACAATTCAGCTTCCTTCTCCTGTAATCCTAAGGATTCAGAGAAGCGAGGGGTAGTCTTACATAAAACAAAGGTCTTCAGACTACAGTCAATTTTTTAAAATGAAAAGTACTCCAAGGACACTCTGTGTGGTTAGCAGGAAGAGGCTGCAGAGCAAAGTGATGTTCTAGTTTTTATTTTAGTCTGATCTATCAAACTGGAAATCAGCATAATTACATGCTAATAAAATGTCTCAGCCTGTAGCTGCAAGGCCAGGGCAATGCACTTCTACCATCTGAATACTCCATGTTAAATGATTTTCCCATCCTTCCCCATCCAGTTGCTCAAGTGTGCTGGTGCTCATTTTGAAATAAGCCTGCATATGTTTGTTGTCTTAACATCCAGTGCTTCAATTCACAGGTTTCTTTATTCTCCTCTTCTGCTGTGCCGTTTGTGTCAGGGACTACCTTGGGGACAGTGACCAGCTCTGGTAGTTGGAATCTTTACTCTGGCTTTGAGGCTGCTGGCTTGGTGCCAAGCATGGGCCAATTCAGCCTTGGCACTGTCCTCTGGATGAAGTGGAAAAGTACTTCAACTTCAGAAACTTTGTTTCCCTTCCAAAAGCTAAAGATTAGACAGAGGAAGAAATTAAATGCAAAGAAAAAAAATAGTGAAGGAAAATAGTAGGGAAAATATGCTTGTATATTTATATTTAATGCCCTGTTTAGATAGTTGATGTGGTAGTGGAAATATCTGTCATTTTCTGGATGCAGGAGAATTTGGCTTTCTTTATGGTGTTACCTGTTGTAGGACTGTAGTATAGCTGCAGCTACAGGATGGGTCAAGCTTTGCTCTTAGTGATATTTTCCCAGCTTTGTTACTGGCTCTTCCTTTTCCTGTTTAGAGTCAGTTTCAAAATGCTAGCAGCAGTCACATTTTCTTACCTGTCCTTTAGCCCTGCACAAGTCCCTGACTGTCAAGTGGCACTGGAGAAGAAGCTTTTAACAAAGGTTTAGAGTCACCCATAATGTCTTTCTTTTCATGTATTTTGATGGCAGGCTAGCTGTTTCTCAAGGCTCCACAGAACTGTGGGAAGGAGGTGCTATAGTGATCACGTAATTTCTGAGGGAGGACAAAGAGAAGGGGAAGACTTAATTCTCTTATCTTCCCCTTGCATGTGGCTTTCACCATGTTTATTTTTCAATCTTTTTTTTTTTCTGGCTTTAAATATTTTAAAATCATAAACAAATAAATATTAGAAAAGTCAAACAGTCTGAGTCTGCCTCTGTGCTATCATAATGGATACTTTCATAATATAAAAGTTTATTTCTAAAAAAGGCAAAGATGAGTTCTGACCACATAAGCTGGAGCAATAAAAAGAAAAGAAATCATTGCTGCTGTTGTCACTGGTATGTTCTAGGGAACTTTATCACCATCTAGCATGGGTTTGAGGCAAGGAACTGTTTCTGAGACAGGCAACTGAAATTTGCAGCATAATGCCAGGCCCCTACGAACTGTCATTGTAAAAATGAGTTAAAGCTCTTTTCCTCGATTCAGGCAGAAGCACACCCTCCCTCTGAATATGGTCATGGGCAACTTGAAATTGATGTCCATGAAACCACAATTTAAAAGCTGGTCCCCGTTTTAGTCCTCCTTTTGTCCTTTTTTGACTAATCTTTTTCTCAAAAGCTTTTGCCATGTATCTTGTTTTTCCTGGGGTGAGCAGAAAGATCCTGTTCAATGCAATTGCAATCACCATAATCACACTGAATTCAAATTACACTGTCCACCTGGATCAGCCAGAGATACAGATAGCATAGAGTGGTTCTTTGTGCCCTGTGAAAGGTCTGCAATCAGCTTCTATTTCTCTGTATCCAAAACATCATTGTCTCTAGGTATTTCTTTGTCATTCCTCTCTTTAAGAGAGAAAACAACCTCTCTTTAAGATTTTTCCAAGGCCTTCTGAAGAACACTGATCTCACCCTCATGATAAATGTTTTGTTGTGGCAAATACCAGTTACAGGACTCAGACAATGGCATTCTTCTCTGTGGTACTTACACATCAACATGTGGGACCAAAAAGTATGTACTGATCATTATACTGTTCCACATACCCTGCCACTATTTTTCACAAACATGACGGAAACATTTTCCATTAATATTCATTGGCAAAGTATTGTTGCTTTGATTATATGAGAAGATTTTTCCACAGATGGTAGATGAAGTAAGAGGAAATCAGATCCTGCTTTGCAAATCATACAGCCCTGAATCTGTGGGGGGATGGAGCTGCGGCATTTGTCACAGCTATGAGAGACTGTGTGTGTGGAGCTCCCTTGTTTAAATGTCGGCAAAGCATTATTGATTAGCACCTGCTCCGCATGTTCAAGTGGGACATTGTGAGTTTATAGGTCATAATGTTTCCTCAGGTGCAAGAACTGAGGTGGTGTGTTTGCACAGTTATTGTTAAGCTGGGAATGAAATTAATTCAAATGACTTGTGAATCTCCAGGGAGGCAGGAAATGGGAAATACCAATTTCCATGAGGTACAGTACACTTGGCCAAAATGGGTTCTTGGTTACACCTCAGACTTTTTATCAGTTCCAGAACCCTGCAGAGACAGGAGTGGAGTCAGGATCTATCCCAGAGTCTATTTGCCTGAGCTTGTGTCCGAATATGAAATGCCGTTTGCTTACCTTGCTTTTCTCCCCCTGCAAATTTTCTCCTCTTCTGTTTTAATTCCAGCTAACTTATTTTTGGCCTGTGTACAGTGGGAAGGTATCCAGACTTTTTCCACAGACCTTATTCTCTACACCAGCAATCACAGCTGTCATGACTTCATAACTATGAAACAGTACTGCAGGCAGGGGTAACAGGCCCTGAATTGTATTCGTCTGGCAGGAGATATAAAGTGGCAAATGCAACCTGTGTAATTCTTGACCACATGCTGTGTTATTGCAGAAAAATACTTTTATCATGCCCACAAATCACTTTACTTCTTTTTTTTCTTTTCCTTATTTCATTTTCCTTTAGCTCAGAAGGTCAGTATTTTCAACACACTCCAACCACTAAAAAAAAAAGTACTCAAAATAAAGTCCATAAATAAGAATTGGTTGTACTGACTTGGACTGAATACATGTAGTAACAAGCTGGTCCTCTAAAGGCCGTGGCAAAACTCCCACTGATTTAATTTGGGCCAAGAGTTCATTCCTAACTTTCATTTTCTCTGCATTAAATGTGATGCTGGTACTATACTTTGATTAAGGACACATGAAGACATACTTATACAGAAGTATTATTATATTTTCCTGTTTTCAGTGGAAACTGTCAGAAGAGAATAATTTGAAGAAATTATAGTTAAATGTACTGCTGATTTTTTTTCTTATAGTTTCCTGGACATTGACCTATGGTCAAAGTTGTGATAACCAATAACAGCAAAAGGGTCAGAAGTACTCCATCCACGGTAATTAACTGTACCACCCCAGAGGGCAAATTGAACACTAAAATACTTGTCATTTGCTGACATGTTACATGCTACATGCTACAACTCAGAGTTAAACAAGGATGAGCAGTTTTCAAATTATTAAAGTGAATGTATCAATCAAAAAAAAAAAAAGTATTTTTTCTTTTTCATTTGTATAGCTAGAAGTAGCCAAAAAACCTCAACTTAAAATAATTTTACTGTTGCAATGACACAAGTGATCATCTGTAGACAAAAGTCCTCGTAATACTTCTTTTAAATATTTATTTTAGATTACAACTCCTTTGACTGAGGAAACATTTTGCAGCTATAATGTGCTGATTGTACAGTTGCTGAAGGACACACATAATGGCAAGGATGAGGTTTTACAGGCTCCCCAATAATGTCCAAGGTATTAAACATCAAGCAATAGCAGGCTTTTTTGTCCAATCTGAGAGCTCTCCAGGGAGAAGCCATAAAATATATCCCTTTACAACATGTCATACACCGAGTTTTTGGATCACACTGTACGTGATTAACCCTGGTGTCTGCTATCTACTAACAGTGTTAGTGCAGATGGTAACCAATGTAAGAAGATGAGTTAAGTTCCTTTGGTATGAACACAGAGTGAATCAGCTCAGAAGGATAATAATTGTGAAGCCAGACCTAAGATTGTTTACCAGTACTAAAATCAAGTACTCCCAGGTTTGGCTGTTTTTTGAGAACTTGTTAGAAGAATCACCTGTGCAGTGACCACATAGGTCTGTGTTGTTGTCTGACAACACAGACCATAATGGAAAATCCCTTCCTAGACAGGAACAACAGAAGTGAAGTACAAAGAACAGACTTGAAGATTCATCAAAAGATGCTTTGGTTCAGGTCATAGCCAGAAAATCCAGCCATTAGTGCAAAGAACAGAAATGAAAATGAATGGAAGAATAGTCCATTATTTCCTTTATCTTCAGCTTATAAATTGCTCATCTGGGATCAACAAGCAAGCTCTTGAGTCAAATCACAGACTGTCTTGCAGTATTGGGGTGGTAAAGGTAAGTACAGTAAGATGTCACAGAATCACAGAATCAACCATGCTGGAAAAGATCTCCAAGATCAAGTCCAACCTATGACCCAACATCACCTTGTCACCTATACCATGGCACTGAGTGCCACATCTTTCCTTAAACACCTCCATGGTCAGTGACTCCACTGCCTGACTGGGCAGCCCCTTCCAATGCCCAGTCACCCTTTCTGTGAAGAACTTCTTCCTAATGTCCAACCTAAACCTCTCCTGGTACAGCTTAAGACTATGTCCTCTTGAACTGTCACTGGTTTCCTGGGAGAAGAGACCGACCCCCACCTGGCTGCACCCTCCTTTCCAATAATTGTAGAGACTCAGAAGGTCTCCCCTGAGCCTCCTCCAGGCTAAACAACCCTAACTCCCTCAGCTGCTCCTTCTAGGACTTCACCAGCCTTGCTGACCTTCTCTGGACATGCTCCAGCATCTCTCTTTCTGAATTGAGGAGTGCAGAAATGGACACAGCAGTCAAGGTGCAGCCTCACCAGTGCTGAGTTTAGGGGGAAAATCACTTCTCTGGTCCTCCTGGCCGCACTATTGCTGATCCAGGCCAGGATGCCATTGGCCTTCTTGGCCACCTGGACACATTATGGCTCATGTTCAGCCTGGTGTTAATCAGCACCTCCAGGTCCCTTTCTGCCTGGGCACTCTCAGCCACTCTGATCCCAGCCTGTAATGCTGCAAGGGGTTATAGTGGCCAAAGCACAGGACCAAAGCACTTGGTCTTGTTGAACCTCATATAATTGCATTTAGCCCATCTATCCAGCCTGTCCAGATCCCTTTGCAGAGCCCTCTTACCCT
The DNA here is from genome assembly GCA_013400215.1 of Cisticola juncidis. NCBI lineage: Eukaryota > Metazoa > Chordata > Aves > Passeriformes > Cisticolidae > Cisticola > Cisticola juncidis. Next base: position 8,262 of record VXBR01007147.1, on the reverse strand, counting down.
CCAGCAGATTTTCACAGCCAGGTTGGTGTCATCTGCATATTTGCTAACAGTAGACTTGACCCCCTCATCCATATACTCACATGAAGGACAGATTACACATATTCTGCAGTTCAGCATATTAAACAGTTTCCTCTCAAATGGGCTTTGGATACTGTACATCATGGTCTGGACTCGGGACCATGTACATTTTCCATAAAAACAAGCCTATGTGGAAATTCTTTACTAAATTAGGAGCACTGACTATTGACGAAGAGAGTTTTATGATGCCAATCTTGTTTTTGTTTAGTCAGTCCTGAGAAAACAAGCTAGACTGATTGCCTTGACAAGAGCAAGTCTTAACTGTTGCACATGCACTTATTCCAACAAAACCGTATTTCAAGTTTCTGCACATCAGCCAGCTGATTTCCTTCCCTCTTTCCCATAGATTGCAGTGTATTTTAAGAAGTATTATCTGGAACTCATGTCTGCAGCACTGGTGTCTGCATTCATTATTGGTGGGCTTAGAAATTTATAACTGAAGCAACCGGATACCTAAGCCTATACACTCACCTACACGACACAGACCCCGTGGCACCTTTTGCCAAGGAAGACAGGGAGGTCATTGGAAAAAACCATTGCAGCTTCACCAAGGGCAAGCCCTGCCTGACCAATGCAGCAGCATTCTATGATGGAATTACTTCATCAATGGACAAGGGAAGCATTACACATGTAATTTATCAGGACTTTTGTAAAACCTTTGACACAGTCCCCAGAAACATCCTTTTCTTTAAATTGGAGAGGGAGGGAATTGATGAGTGGACTATCAGATGGATAAGAAAGTGATTATGTGACATCCAGAGAGTAGTAGTCAATGGCTCAGAGTCCAAATGGTCAAGTGGGGTCACTCAGGGGTCTGTATCAGGACCTATGTTATTTAATATCTTTATTAATGACATAGACATAAGGATCAGGTGCCTCCCCAGCCAATATGCAGATGACACCAAGTTGAGTGGTGCTCTTGACACACCTGAAGGACAGGATGCCATCCAGAGGCACCTGGACAAGCTCAAGAACTGGGCCCATGGGAATCTCATGAGGTTTAACAAGACCAAGACCAAGGTGCTGCACCTGGGTAGGGGCAACCCCCAGTACCATCACAGGCTGGGGATGAACAGATGGAGAGCAGCTCTGGGGGAAGGACTTGGGGTGCTGGTGGATGATGAGAGGCTGGACATGACCCAGCCATGGGCACTCCCAGCCCAGAAAGCCAAATGTGTCCTGGGCTGCATCCAGAGCAGCGTTGGCAGCAGGGGAGGGAGGAGGGTTTTGCCCCTCTGCTCTGCTCTGCTCTGATGAGACTCCACCTGCAGTGCTGCATCCAGCTCTGGGGTGCCAGCATAGGAAGGGCATGGAACTGTTGGAGTGAGTCCAGAGGAGGATCACTAAGATGATTAGAATGATGGAGAACTTCTACAAGGACAGGCAAAGAGGTTGGGATTGGGATTGTCCAGCCTGGATCCAGAGGATTCTCTGGAAAGAGAAGCCTGGAAGAGATGGATGGCCTAACCGTGGTCTTCCAGTACCTGAAGAGAGCATACAAAAAGGATAAAATGATACTTTTTAAAAGAGCATGTAGTGACAGAACAAGGGGAAATGGCTTTAGACTAAAGAGAGTAAGCTTAGATTAACTATTCGGAAGAAATTCTTGGCTGTGAGGATGGTGAATACTGGAACAGGCTGCTCAGCGAAGTTGTGGATGATATTCCCATTCCTGGAAATGTTCAAGGCAAGGCTGGATGGGGCTTGAGCAACCTGGTTCAGTGAAAAGTGTCTCTGCCCATGTCAGGGGAGATTGGAAACTAGATGAACTTTTCCAACTATAAGGTTTCTTCTAACCCAAGCCATTTTATGGTTCCATGTCAACACTGTGCCATCTACTTCTACCCAGATTCTTGATTATGTTATCCATCTAGACTTCTGTAAACCCTTTGTACAGTCTCCCTGCTGACATTCTTGCTGCTTAATTGGAGACATATGAGTTTGACAAGTGGATTGCTGATGGGCAAGGAGCTGTCTGGATGACTGTGTCAAAAGGTTACAGACAATGGCTCTATGTCCAAGTGGAAATATGTGGTGTCCTTGAAGGGTCTGTTCTGAGCCCAATACCACTTAATGTTTACATCAGTAACATAGGTAGTGGAATTCAACAAGACTGTGGATGACACTAAACTGAGTGGTACACTCAGTTCACTGTAGGGAGAGGTATTGTGCAGAGGGACAATGACAGATGTGTAGAATGGGCCTGTGTGAACCTCATGAAGTTCAACAAGGTCAAATTCAATCTTCTGCTTGGTCAGGGCATTCCCCAGCATCAATACAGACTGAGGGATGAAGGGATTGAGAGCAGCCCTGCAGAGAAGAACACGGGCATAATGGTGAATAAAAACTGAACATGATCCAGCAATGTAATTTATAGTCCAGAAAACAGCATCCTGGGTTGTATTGAAAGGTGTGCGAGCAGCAGGTCAAGGAAGGTGATTCTGCCACTGTAAGCTGCTCTCATAAGACCCCACCTTGAGTGCTGCATCCAGCTCTGGGGCCCAGCATACAGGAAAGACCTGGACCTGTTGGAGAGGATCCAGAGGAGTGCCACAGAAATGATTAGGCATATGGAACACCTCTCCAATCAACTGACACATATATTTAAATTCAAAAGTAGGGCTGTGGCAAAATCAGTCCATAGTTCCTAAAGAATTCAATGCCAGCTCCAACAATTGCACAACCCTCCCTGCACTCCCTCTCATTTCAGTAGCCATGCTATAGTTAATATGTCTGACTGATCCCATTCAGTTTTATGTATTATGAATATATAATGTCATACCTCTGTAAGAAATCATCCAGTAGGGCATTTTCATGCCGTGTCTTCTTGCTTCATAACACATAATATTGAAATCTGGATCATTAAATATTGCACAAGAGAGTGAGACAAGCAGGTAGTAAGAAAGGACAACACAGAAGATACATTGCATTCAAAGTGCAAGGAAAAGTTTGTTCTTTTAGCCAGTGGTGGTGATGACCATATTTTAGATGTGAATGCGGTGGAACTCCCTCACTTGTGTATTTTTAAATTCTTTTTATATTAGGTAACTGTGCCATCCCTTTGCTTTTTTACAGCAGAATCTAAAGAAATTAGGTACGGAAAAATGTCTTCCTCATCTTCCCAACCATCTGGCTATTCCTAAAATGCCTTCTCCTTTGTCTGCAATCTGGGTTTTATTCCAGCCTTTTACACTTAATTTATATTCTGTATTAAGTCAAAAACCAGAGATCACGAGTCTCCAGTTTATTTCCTCCTCCTAATGTAGCAGTTGATTGCTGGTAGTTAAAATCTCCCATTACTGCCACTTGGCCTCTTTTACATGCTTTTTTTATTTGTACAGTCATTTCACAGAAGATAAATCACAAATTAGTAAACCCACAGCACTGATAACACAGTGTTCTTTACTGGATCATCAGCATGAGAAATGAGATGTATGTTTGTTAAGTCTGTCCATGTTCTGCAGCCTTGCTATCAGAAGGATACAGCAGTGGAAAGAAGCCATTCAAAAGTCTGCCTAAATGTGCTGGTTATCTATTTAGTATTACTTTGAGTTTACTGGCACATAGCTCTGAAGGCATGATAGGT
>VXBR01007146.1:0-134295 GCA_013400215.1 Cisticola juncidis | reverse complement strand
ACCTCCCCCCCAACCACGACACTGGTGCATTAGAATGACCTGTTATACAGATGCATTGCTACAATTTCCCCTTCCTTTTCTTGCATCAGACAAACTCTCTTTATTGTATTTTTCCGTCAAGCAAGTCACCAACTCCACAATGCATGGAATAATACAAAGCAACAAAACAATGACTACTGGTAACAACAAAGCTCCCTTTGTAAGATCCTTCAACCATCCAGTGATTCCCCATCCCTTAAACCATTCATCCAACCCCCAGTTAACAACAGTCAACTTCTTCATATTGTCTTGCAGTTGTTAGATTTTTCCTGTGGATGAATGCAGAATGGTCAGAGGTTCATACAACACATTCCCTCAAAATCCTCACTTCCATGCCCATGAGATAATAGCAAAACCCTTTAACAGCTCTTACAGTGTGTTGTGTCTAATACTGTCTACATCAGTGAGCATCTGATTTGAAATAGCTAAAGTTATATTTAACTACTTGACTGTTGAGCATCCCAACTTATTAAGCGTAGCTAAAGCTTGAGCAGCAACATCTAGAATAAGGAAGGATGCTACATAAAAACCCAGTTACAATTGTGAAAAATAAGAATGTTTAATTCATGTTTTTTTTTAATTAAACTGGAAACTGTAATATATTGTATAATGTATGATAGAAGTGTACGTGCTCAGTCCGCACTTCTCACAAACTCCTGTTAAGCACCTTGATAGTTTGTCCCGGTACCCGAAATAGAAGGCGAGGATAGAACATCCAAAAATCCCTGAGAAGACAATTGACATCGCTGCTGCCTCAAAGCCAGGACTTAATCCGGACATTAACACTTTGCCCATGAAAAAGGACTCTATTCAAAACTCACTGGGAACACCCACAATAGCTGTGACTCAATAGGAAATAGGGGAAATATTGCCGAGGGTGGAATAAAGGGTATATAAACTGGGCCCCGAAACGGGCAAATTTGTGAACCCAGGGAAGACAGCAGGCAGCCAGGCACTGCATCTTAGGTTCACCCTTGACCTTTTTCCCGGGTAAAAACTGTCAAGCTGGTTACGCTGTTTGTGGGCGTTTTTACCTAAATTCTGTGATTCGGCTTTGTTACTTTTGTCTTTAATTCTTGTAATTTGATTTTGCTGCCTAAACTCTTTGTCTTGTAATTCTGTGATTCGGTTGCATTACCTAAATTCATTTAATCCAGTTTATTCTAATTCTAAATTTATGATTTGATTTGCACTAATAAACTAAATTATTAATTATAATTGGAAAATTGTCCTGGCATTTATAACACAATCAACAAAACTTATTAAATCAAAGCATGTCACTGACATGGGGTCTCGCATGAGAAAAATAAAAATAATGTCCCAAGTCTCTAGGGAAAATCGAGATAAATGTTCATTGTTTCAAAGTCCAAATAGTTGAAACTCAGGAGAAAGTCGACTAGCTGGAACTGTTGATCTTGACATCATTGAATGTCTTTTTGAGAACGTGGAACAGGAAATAGCTGAAGGTTAGTAGGAACACTCTACCATGATGGTGACAAAAGGCTTTTGTTGTCAAGTTTCCTCTGTAAATCTCTAGATACAGCCATCTTCTGGCAGTCCTACTTCTGCTCCTGTTCTGATCATGAAGGCTGGGAGGTGATGAAGTCACTTCTCCTCTCACTGAATCTCATTCTCTCAGAGGCAATTGATGTCTGATCAACTAACTGAATAGATGACTATTTTTAACCTGTTGATAAAAACACATGCGTATCCTCTCTTTAAGTTAACAAATCAATTGGAAAAAATATTTTGAAAAAATTTGCCATCTTGATAAAGTGGATTTTCCCTTAAAAGCGTGGAAACTCTTTTGGGAAACTTCATACAGCTAGTTTACAGCATGGTTTTTTCACTTACTTGTTTTCTAACTGCATATAGATTACAACCAAAAACTTGGTAAATCTGAACATGTAGAGTCTCTGGCAGATATGATCTGAGCTCAAATTTGAAGTTTAGATTTGGTAATTCTTTTTCCAAATTTCTAATATAACTATTTCATTATTCCAACTCTTTTTCCAGACTTCTAATCTAAATAGTACATTATTCAAAATTATCTGTTGTCTAAAGTTCTAATGTACATCTTACATTATTCAACCTTCTTAAGGCCCTAAATTCCTCTTTTTTTTGTGTTGTTTTTGTTTTAAAAAACAGCATGCGTGACTCTTGCTAAGAACATAAAGGGAATAACAAAACAAAACTATATATGTAGTGAAACAAGAAACTGACAGCAATCAGGAATAAGTCAGGTACAACCATTAGGAATATTTCAGATAATATACACAACCATCAACACATGTGAAATTAGGTAATTAGCAATCTCTGAAATACTGCACCATCATCCCAGAGTCTGCAAACAGCTGACAGACTGCAAATCAGTGAAGATTTGGACAATCATTTTCCAGATACTGATGCTCCAAGCTCTTGCCAAAGATAGGTCCAGCTGACATTCATAGGGTCGAACTGCCAAGTCAAAGTGACTTGGATATAGTTTTGATACAGAAAACACCTGGGTCTGTTGGCAAATTTCCCATCTACATAGAGCTAAGGCCTGGCCACTCTCTGAGCTCTGACCTGGAGGAGAATTCCCTAGACATATTTCAGCACAAGGCTCTTAAGACTCTTAGGATGAATGATTAACTGAACCATCTAATAACTTGTTTCCTCCCTCCATGAAATTCCCTCAGGATAGGGATGCTTTAAACACAGCAAACTGTTGTACTGCTTCTGTAACAAGAACTAAAAGTCACAATATCATCAGTTCAGAGGAGGTCCTCAAGGAAGCTCAGATATTGTTTCTTGTAACTCTGAAAAATACTTAAAAATTATGAGACAGCACTGGTTCAAACCACAGAGCTAGTGCAGAAACTAGCATAAACAGCTAGAGAATGATTTAACTCATATTTAAGACAAGATCCTTAACAATAGCAGTTACAAAATACTTAAAGCAGCTAAAAATAAATAAATAAAATATTGAAACAACACGTGTTTTTTAAGAAGCCGGCTATAACACAATAGTATCAACTTATGCCTATTATCATGTCAGTAAGTTCACACCATGCAATTAATGTTCAGACCTCATGTTTGAGATAGAAACAGTCAAGCCACAGACTCTTGTCTAAAAATGTGAAAAGGTCCTGGTTTGTTCTTCTTTATAATTCAGCCATCCTGTAGGGTTTCTTTTGCAGACTCTAACTACTGGTTATTTCTTACCAGAATATGACTGTATTCTAGTAGGAATAGGACAGTAGGATATGACAAGTATTCCCTTGCTGCCTCTGACCATGGGCCTTCACCCAGCTCGACCAGGACTGCGACAGACTCCCACTGCAGGGTCCAACTGCAGACCAGACTGACCTCACAGCAGATTTCCTCACCACAGGGAGCGTCTCTCTCATTTGGTCAGTCTTCCCAAACTATTCTTGCACTACCTTCAATTCCTTCTTCCTCAGGATCTCCTGACTAGCTATCCTATTCTTTTATCACACGCAAAACACAGCTGTGACTTATCGGGGTAAAGTCCACTGTTCTTCAGACCGTGTCCTGCTTCTCCTCGGACACAATGTATTTCCTGGTTCTTGGGCATTCCCCATGGTTCAAGGCTGCGCTCTCCCATGTAATGTATCAGTTGTAACTATCTGAAAAAGTTCAGATAATATATTCCAAATTTTCATGTATTTATAACAGTAAAATGAAACAAAAGGGGAGATAAAACCATGAGCTCCTTCACCAAATGAGTTGGAATCCAAAAAACAGGATAGAATCAAAATGAGACTGCACTGACAAACCTAATCCAAAGCTGAGAAGACACATAGCATCCCACAGCAAGGATGGACAACAGTACTCCATGAAGAAAAAAGATGGAGAGTTTGTCTACCATTTAGAAGAAGGTCCTCAAGAGCTTCCACCTTCTGCTGAAGTTCAGAAACATCAACAGACCCAGAGAACCCGTAGAAAACGCAGAAAAGCCCAAACAGCTTTGCCTCCTGCCCAGCCTGCGTGACCACAACCCATGGTATCAGGAAGCATGAAAAAGAAAACACTGAACAACTCACCAGTAATATTTACAATAACTCAGACTGAATAACACTCAAACTTGGTAAACAAATGTTGACAGTAATAAAGCTTAACAAAATGAACTCAATAAAACTGCCCTAAAAGGACTTCAAATTAATAGCTCAATTATTACCTCAGTAAAACAGAAGGTACCTTTAAGAAGACTCAAAGTCAACCATTATACTGAATACAACTGTGGTCTATATAAAACTGGAATAAAACCTTATCTAGACTTACTAATATCGAAACTTAGCAGACATGAAATCCACCAAAGCAACCCATTAAAACTTAGCCTTGCTCAATTTAAGAGAAGCATTATACCCTTGGACCTTATGAAAATACAACTGCAAATTAGTACCTCCAAAAGTTACAGATGCAATGAGATGTAGCTTATTCTATAGGTATAACATTAAAAAAAAAAAAAAAGGAAAAGTGAAAAACCTGTAAAAGAAGTAACAGCATGAGGATGTACTGGAAGGATAAAGGTCGCAACAAGCATATTAAACTCCTAAGTAATTTAGTTACGAAAAAAAATCCCTGGCAACTGCAATTTCTTGGAAACAGAAATTCTGAAAGGTTTCTTAGAGTGTGGGGTTACTGAAAAAATAAATATAATACTGAGTCATTTGGCACACTGCTGAACAGTGTGTCAAACACAATCTCGCAGTTCTATTTTGTGTAATTTCATCTGGCAAATTCATTTGCGCTCTTGTTAAAGAGATCAGACTATGTTAAAATCTTTGATAGGTAATAAGGCACTGCATTTACCGCTTTCTAACTCTTCAGTCACCGTAAAACTGTAAAAAATCAGAGATCAGATAGAAAGCAAAACCAACCCAGAAAGAAAACAAACAAACAAACAAACAAACCCCTTGTCTCAACACCTTTAAGGCACACAAACTCAATACGTAAAGCCTCATTAAACAGAGGTAGTCAGAACCCCCTCCGAGCTGGAGCAGGGGAGGGTTATGCTGCCCGCAGGGAAAAAAGACCTCTCCGGTCGCTGCAATCTTGCAGTCGCTGCGGGGAAAGGAAAAACAAACAAACGCCGCGGTGCTGTGCTCACATTCGTAGGGATTAGATCCTTATCTCTAGAATGCCCGAGCAGCGGTGGCGGTGGGAGCCGTGCAGAACCAGCGCGACCCACGACAGCTCCCGGGGCTGCTGCATCCCCGCGCCCCCAAAACGCCCGCGATAGAAAGGCGGAGGGGAAAAACAACACAAAGAAAATCTTTAAAGACCGCACGCAGCAAAAAAGGGAAAACACCAAAACCAAATATGGAAAAGGTTGAAAACACACAAAGCCCTTGTGTCCCATCTCCTGCCCCAGAGCCCGTGGAGCTCCACAGCGAGGGTCAGCCGATCGAGGGGCCGCCCCGGCAGAGCCGCCAGCTCTGTTGAAAAGCCCGCGCAGAGACCGGGAGGGAACGGCATTGGAGCCCGGAGCTCCGGCAAGGGGCTGTGAGCAGGAAATGTGCTCCGGTCCCTGCCGTCTGCAGAGCTCCAGCGTTCTGAGTGGAGCTGCGAACTGACCAGAGCTCGAGGGGTTCTTGAGGATAAAACTCAGCCGCGCGGACCTGCCTTTTTCTAAAAAAAAAACCCCAAACCTATACTTTGAAATCCAGACAAGCATCTTTTAACATAACTTAGAACAATTTTAAATTGATCAACATTTCTAAACTCGATAAAGTTAATTTGAAGAGAATTTAGCATTTGGATACTGAAGTAATAGCATATAACTTAACAGTACTCTGACCTAAACGTAGTAGCTCAGTTCATGCTTAACTCTGCCAACTCTTAATTTATACTAAATGTAACCTGGAGTATAATTCAATATTTGCAGCTTTACCAAAGAAAAAGAAACAACACTTATAGTTCGTTAAAACTGCTATTCAATTTTACAGCATTTTGGAGGTGTCTGTACAATATATTCAAGCTTCTTCTATTTCCTTGTGTATATTCTGGGTTGTTGTATCCCTGTTACTGTCTTCTTTGAGATTTCTGACAAGGTATTTTCATCTCTCTGCGAAGCTGACTGCTCTTGGATCTTTCCAAGTCGCGGGTTACCTGGGATTGATCACGGTGTCCTTGGGTGGCTGCGTTCCCTCGGCCGGGCTGGCAGGGCTGGGGAGGAATGCCAGGCAGGGCGGCACAGCCCGCGGGCGCGGGAGCCGCTCTGCCCCTGCTTCGCGCCTCTGTGTCCCTGGCCGCCGTGGAAGAGAAGGTGAGCGCTCTCTTCTGAGTTTCTCGACAAGGCATAATCAAAAGCTGTTCAGTTACTACGTCAAAATCTCTCTCTTTAATAGTTTTTCGTCTCACCTCAGTCCAATTAATTGATTTTAATTTTTTTCAGAAGAATCGTGTGATTTAAAATTTGAGGGGTCTCTTTCCGGGTTCAGTGAGCCAGCATCTTGCGAATCTGTCCCTTTTGCTGAGATAAAATAATTTCCTCGCTGTTGTATCCCTTCTGTTTGTGTATAACCTTCTGTTCCATTCTTCTCTCCCTCCCGCTCCTTGCAATAATAGATGTGGCCAGAGGTGGCGCTGTACTCGGAGGCTGTGAGCCTCGGTGGTCACAGAATGGCGTCGGCGGTAATGCGCATGCTCCAGATACGGCGTTGTACGGAAAAGAACAAGAAGCAACCCTTCTGTTGAGAAAGGTCTTTGAAGGGCATCGCCATTTTGTTGTACGGACGGCTGTGCTGCACATGCGCAATGCTGCTGAAGGTCACGGCCCGATTCCGCGCCATGTTTAAAATGCGTTCGCTGGCCGGGGCTCCCTGTATGGCTGAGGGAGACATCTGCACCGCTGGGCGAGCCCTGCGCGGGTCGTGGAGCCAGGAAAAGCTCAGTGGGACAGAGCGCGGGGTCGGTCACGGCTCACTGGAGCCGAGCACGGCTTCGATTTCATCGGGGCTGCCCGCGGTTTCTGCGGGGGGGCCAGTGGCGCAAGTGCCCGCTGGGACCTCTAACTTGCTCATAATTTTATTTAATACCCGGCACGCAGGGAGCAAAGAAGCTGTAATGCAAGCCTTTCAAAGTCTTTAAATTATAATAGACATCCCGTTGTAATTTCAAGAATCTTTGCCGTCCTCCGCGCCCGCGGTTTCCCCGGGAGCTGTGTTTGTTTCTGTGTTTGTCGCGCCGTGCACGGCCCCGTGCGCGCACCGCTCCCGTCCCGCTCTGCCGCCGGGTTCGTATTTTTGCGTATTTTGTGCTGTAGCCGCAGCCTTTCGCTACTTGCATATTCTGTGCCTGAATTTCGTTTCACTGCAGGTTGTTCGTCCTGCATTCTCTTGATCCCTTTTTCGGGTCATATTTTACCTCTCTCTCAGAATAAGTTAGGGGACATTTGATGTGGCCTGTGTTTCATTGGAAACAGTGCCTTTCCCATCCCCTAGCCCCGGCCTCTCACCTGTTTATCGGCGAACCTGCTGCAGCCTTAAGAATTTTTTTTCTTCTTTCTTCCGGGGTGTGTTCGGGAGGTTGGTGCCCGCGTACTCCGAGCCGAGTGTCTGGACTCGCACCCGCGGCCCGCCGAGGCTGCAGGCTGGCTGCCCTCCCTCCTTCCCCGCAGGCCCCCTTCGCACCCGAACGGAGCTCAAAGAGCTTCGGTCCGCAGCGCTCTTAGCGCCCTTCGAAACTCGTCGTGGGTCACCATTGTGCAGCAGGATATGGGCCACTAAATAGCCAAATCAATATGATTTCACCAGAAGCGCTTTATTGTTTTCAATACAATCCAAATTATAGATTCTAAGTCTGTGGTCCATGTGGGCACACATCTCTGGGTTGGCTAAGTCCCTTGCTCGTGAGACAGGCACACCTCTTTCAAGACATCTAATTGGTCAGAGCCTATCAACACATTGTGCCTCCTTTATCTAGGTTTAGCATTCTTGATACTCAGTTTCTCCGGCTCTTCTAGCCCTGTTTTTCTCAATAACCTTGATGAATTCCTGAGGGTTCTAATAGCAAAACTGCAGGTATTTTGATAAGATTACTCAAATATTTTGGCTGGTGCATTAGAATGGCCTGTTACACAGATGCATTGCTACACCCTTCTCAGCTGAGAGCCCTCAACACCTGGGTAGTAACAAATGCTCACTCCCTGTGCTCCAAGCAACCTCCAAGTGCAGAGAGTGAGTGAGAGAGAAGATGCAGCACCTCTGGTAGCTGTGTTGAATGAAGGGGTTGGCTATGCCACAGGAGGAGCTTGGTGCCTGGTTCCAGGTGACAGTTCAGGGCTGCCTCCAGAGGCAGACACTCTCCCACGGTCCAGTGCAGCACTGAAGGAAAGAAGCCTTGAAGAGGAGTTAGGCTTCAGGTATGCATTTTTTATTCCGTGAGTTATCTAGGGCCCATTAGTAATTATGGAAATATTTTTCTATTATATGTGGAATGATTTTAGGGCTATGATGAGGTGCTGAAAAGCTTTTAAAATGCTTTTTAATGGTGGGAAAAAGCACCTGCAGCTGTTTAGTTTAAGCTGGTGTAGTAGGACCTTGCTTTTCAGTGTCTTTTTTGTAGGTATTGAATGCACTTCAGAGGGCAGTCAGTTTGTTGGGTATGCTAATTACTAATTGTAGAGTCAAACCAAGGGTTTTGAACATTAGCACATATCAAAATTGCTGGTTTTAGTGAAAAAGTTCTTATAGCTTGCCAAAAATGGGTGGGATGCAACTGAGGTGGCACAGACTAAGTGCTTGAGATAGCCTTATCAGTGAGATCCATATGTTCATAAGGAAAGTGCCAGCTTTCACATTTCATAAAATACTGGGGAAAAAAACTGATGCATGAAAAGGAAAAGTTTGCTTTTTGCATTGTAAGTGCCAAGGAGGCAGAAAACATAAGTTTAATGCATATATTCTACCTAGGAAATTATGGTTTGGGGCAGATGGGATGGGGAGGTGGGTGAATCATTCAGAAACAGCAGTGATCTTCTGTAAGAATACCTGGAAGGGAAAGATCTCTGAACAAAATCTCTAGGGAGCACAATGAAGATAGATGTGCTAGTACACCTCTCTAAATTACCAAACAAGGGAGTATGTTTGCAAGAGTCTGTGGGTTCCTTTCTTATTGTCTTCCGATGCAGATTTCTTGCTTTGTTCTCCTCCCCCCAAACTGTACTTCCACTCAGATTTTTCATTCCAAGGAGCACTGACAGTTTATTTCTTTTAAAAGTTCCTGAAAGAATTCCAGATGTTCATTCTGTTTGTTTTGAAAATCAACAGGCTACAGATTGTTGGAAATGGGACTGAGACTTTTTTTTCCCATTGATAATGATGAGCATTTATTCTGTTTAATGGCTTTGGCTCCACTGAGTAAAGCAAAACCTAAAGGAGTGTTCAGATGGGTTTCATTTTTGGCAAGTTCAGATAACAGTTACATGCGCCAAAAAACCCTGTGAGGAAATAGAGGCTGTTTCACCACTGGATCTCATGCCAAGCTCATGTGTCTTTAGAACTATCTGTGCAAGTAATTTATGTCTAGTGTTAAAAGTAGACCAAGCAGGATGTCACACCACTGAACCTATCTGCTACTAGAAAACTCTTATTAACAAAAGAGGGCAATAAAAATGTCTTCTGTCTCTCGATAAAAATCAACTTAAACCAAAATAAAAGCACAGTATAATCTGAATGTGACAAAAATTGCAATGCTGCCTGCAAGTTTGGGACATGACTTTCAATGACTTTTGGTACAGGCTCTTCATGACAAAATCTGCACTGGCAGTCTGCATGGCTCAGCTTCAAGCAATTTCTGTAATTGAAATTAATTAAAATACTTATGACCTGCTGTGATCTGAAGTGTCTGCCTCTGCCTTTGTTGCTGTTGTTACTGCTCATATAAGAGGGAATGCCTGATCTTTAATAAACATGATATATTTATAATACATGATCGGCAGGAAATTTGAAAGATTCTGGCAGAACAATGTTAATTTGGGAGACACCGATCAGCAGTCCAGCAGGTGAATTTTAGCAAGGAATAGGACTGACCTGTCCTTGCTAGTGTTTTTGTGAGCATTAGAGCTTCTTCAAAAACATGCTGAAAAATCAGAGGGCCGAATTTTGGGGATTGCTGCTAGCTGTTCAGGAGCAGCTCTGTTTATCTTAAGTAAGTGATCCATTGCACACAGCTGAAGCAGCCTGATGGGTTTGTAGTCGTGATTATTAGGGAGACACCTTCTTTGCCCCCTTAACAGATATCCAGTGTACAGTACATTTAAGGCGAGGCTGCTGACAAGGTACTGGTTATCTGCAAAATGTTATATATGTGCAAGTGGCAGATAAGTACTCTTCTGAGGCTGTGGTGGATGTAACATTTCCTTCTCCCTCTGTCGTCCCTTCTGAAAAACATAGCCTGGAAGCAACACCCAGAGTGATAAAACTGTTACCACTCCAAATGGCACTGATGGGAATGTGGGATTTCCAGTCCCACCAGGTAACAGGGCTGATAGAGGGAATCCTTTGGGCTCCAGAAGGGTGGCTAAAGGCCTAAAGGAGACTTGTTGAGCAGTCCCCACATAGTTTGGCCTGTGTTCCTGAATCTGCACCCAGAGAACATCTGTGAAAAGAATTAGATTCTTTTCCACTTCCTAGTGGAAGAATCAGTGAAAATCCCTCTTCTGAGACTGCAATAAACAAAATTTCCTCCAGAAAAAGTGTTTTGTGGGACCTTTCAAAAGGCACCTTTCAAAACAGGTATTCTAGTGTCTTCGTTCATGTCTCCTACTTGAGCATCAAATGAGCCTCAGTGGGGCTTTCCTGGCAAACTGATAGAACACATGCTCCTAAATAAATCAGTCTGATTCCATTTCTCTCCACTGTTTGTGAGCAACACAGATCATTCTGATTCGAGTAAATATACCTCACTGTCAATGCTTGCCATGGTGTGTTACACCTGTGCCAGGACCTGAGCATGGGTTCTGAAAGATGTTTTCCCTGCTGAATCTCTGCACCTGAATTTAAGGCTGATAAAGCAGTTGACAAAATGAAAAAAAAAAACCCTCTAATTTTTTTCAGGGAGCTCAATTAAACCATTGTATAATTTGTATTATTAAGAGGTAGCTGAAATGTTATTTCTCTTGGCTTTGGTTAGTACCAGTGTCTATCTCAGTCTGCTTTGAAACTAATTAAACCTAAGTCTGCAAGGTGATGTGCGGTAATTAAGAATTAGTTAATAAATTAACTAATAAAATCAAGAAAAATCTGCTTGAAAACCAAGACTTGCTTGGTTTAAGGCTGTGACAGCTGCCACTGCTCTGAAGGTACATAGATAAATTTGGCCATAACCAAGCCCAACTCAGCTAGCCTAGCTCATTAAAGAGTAGAAGTAACCAAGTCCCCGGGTATGATAATGATAGGTTGGATTCAAACTCAAACAGGGGACCCCAGCCAATCCCATCCAATTCTGAATGCAGATGTATGACTGGCCAGGGAGCTGGGTGGTGCTGAGACCTTGACCTATCAGGTGTGTAAGTGCAGGAATTTTGAACCCCCTATAAAGGAGAGCAACCATCAATAAATCTTGGCTGTTGTTGTGTGACCTTTGGTGTGTTCAGTTGTGTTCCTCTCTCTGAAACTGCAACCCTAATGTAGCACAAGGCAAAAAAGCTATAACTATCTGTAGTTATTGAGAATATATTTCTTCTTCTCAGAAGAAATGGAAACTCTGTATGGAAATTGAGCAAAATGAACTTCCAACATTGTCACGGGAATCTAAGAATCAGTTGAAAAGCCAGTTTTCTGTATTGAATCAACACTAGTGTTGATTCGCTATCAAATTAAGACATTTTATTTGATAACAATGGAAAGTTAAGAATGTTTAAATGCTTCTTCACTCAGGTTTCCTCTTATCCCACCCAGCCTGTTACGCTTTTTTGGTACTTGTAGCAGCTTTGTTTAATAACTCCCTAGAGAAACACAAAACAAAAGATAACACAGAAGTTTTGTTAAAAAAAAAATCTAAAACCACCAAATAAAAAAAATGAAAAGTTATAAAATGTGATGTACTTTTCAAATCAATTTTTATGCAGCTGCTTTTAATCAAGCTTTCATAATGTTTCTGTACAGTAAACTTTCCCTGTACTTAATAGCAACGTACAGCTATTGCCAGCCAAAAGAAAGGTCATGTTAATGTCCTAGTATTGTTCTAATTGTATGAAGTAAAGATTTTCTCTCCTTACCAATTTTTCTTTCTGATGACTACTGCAGCTTTCTTATGTTCTGCTGAAACAACATATTACTGAAACTGTTCTCAGGCAGTACAGTTCATGCCAGATGAGTGGTTTGCACCCGAGCACGTGTTAAGTCTTAAGTACTTTGCAAGTGACACACTGTCTACTTTTGAATTTTGTTCAGTAAAATTGTAAATAAGACAGTAATTTTGAGGGCAGTGACTTCAGAGAAAGTTATATGTAGAGCTATAAAATGTTAGTCAAGATCTCTTCTGATCCAAATGCTAAAGATCAGCAGAGTTGAGATACAACGTAATAAAATTGTATCTGGTCTTCAAATGCCTTAGCTAATTAACACATAATAGAAACTAGGAAATTTGTTACAGTATTCTATTTAAAATCCCTTACCGTGTTTGTATGTGGTGCCTGAGCACTGTATAGTTGTGGGCAGCTTTCAGAATGGTGTGAAATATCCTCTAAGGCTTAGCAAGACACTGATCAACTTGACTTTTTTTTGTCACGTAGGTTTTTGCTCCCAAAGAATGAGCATGTTCATGAAAAGACTAGTTTCATGCTTATTTTTAAATATAGGCTTAAGACCTTCTTAGTTTCTCACTGAACTGTAACTTAAGGGGTGTTAAGCATCTGATCACTTCATAGGCAAGATACAGAAATTATGACTCACTACTGTGAGAAGTTGCTGGGCATTTGCTACCGATCCAGTATCCCAAAATGTGAAGTGACATTGTGTGTTTGGAGGTGCCCCATGGTTGGCACCATGTCAAGCTGCAGTGCAGATGCCCTGTGTCTTTGTGCAGGAATGGCTGCTGGCCAGGGCAGGCTGGCCCGTTTCCCATGGCACTAATTGCTGTCAGCATGCCTGAGCTGTTCCCTGCTGCTCCGCTGGGATCCAATAGCTGTCCTTTGTTTCCTGTCCTATATTGTCCCGCAGTCCTTCTCCCATGTCACATTCATATGTCAAACTATTGTGCAGCACAGCCTGATTCTCATGCTGTAAAAAGCATTATTTTCAGATAGAGGAGAATATCTAGAACTGAATTAAAAGTCTGACCCTGAGCTCTCTGAAGGACAGGGTTATGCATCTCTACCAGATGTTCTTCTGAAGGAGCTTTGACCTATGCCGTGCTCTTTCTCTATTTAGATCTAAGCATTCCTGTCTTTGCAAAGCCTGAAAATCCTTCTCCATGGCCTGCTTCAAAGGAAGAGACTGTGTCTGTGCTCTTTTCATTGATGTAGACTTTCTATTTGACCTGTCTCAGTTTAGGCATGGCTGTGGATCCTGGGGTATGTTAGAGCAGCCAGGAATGGAATGAACTTGGGTTTGAAAATTCAAAAGTCCCGCATCAGTGCCTGGAAAGATGGACAGGCAGATACCTGCCCTCCATGTTATTTCACTATTGTTTTGTCTTAATTGTCTCCCTGCTCCATGTGCTTGACAGCCTAATCTCTTCTCCAGTGCCAAGCTCCGGCACAGTTTCATCCCCATAATTCCCTGGCAGGGCATGGGATCGTAAGATAAACCCTAAGGCTGGGTGTGCAGGGATCCTGGCAGAGGAGTGCTGGAGAGCATCACTACAGGCTTTCTGCCCAAGAGTTACCAGTCATGGATAACCAGCAAGCAGAGTGCTCCGGCTTGATGGATATTGTGTCAGGGAGCTTCCTTTTTGCCCAGGCCACTGGGACTACACTTCTGCTTTTGGAAAGGCCTGGTATAAGTGATCACTCTCTCTTTTCACTAATTGTACCAGTGTACTTATAAAAATATCCTGCTTTATACCTTGTCTTTTGATATGTGGAGGCAAGACACCCAGCAAGGTTTCTTTCTGCTATCTTCTCTTTCAAATCCTGAGCAGGGTTTTCCTCTCAGCATTCTCAATCCATATGTCCCAAATTACTTTCCTGCAAAACTGCTGCTGTTGTGAACAATACTTCTGCATTACCTTCCTGTAGTGTTGATTCCTTGTTTTCACACTAGCATTTCACCTTTTGATTCAAAGAGGACACCCTTACATGAAGTGTGAAAATATAATAGAAAGTGTTACCCATGTTGCTTTAACTGCCTTGCTGTTTTTGGTTTAGCGAGGTCATGACTGTTGCATGGCTTCTAAACTGTGGCCAAAGTAAAGG
This sequence comes from Cisticola juncidis, assembly GCA_013400215.1. Lineage (NCBI taxonomy): Eukaryota > Metazoa > Chordata > Aves > Passeriformes > Cisticolidae > Cisticola > Cisticola juncidis. The sequence goes on along the minus strand of VXBR01007146.1, from coordinate 119,888 downwards.
ACTGGGTTTTTTTGTTTTGTCTTCAGTCATGAACTTTAAAAATAGTTCTTCCAGCAGCACATGAACAATAATATTAATTTGTATTGTTTTATTCAGCTGCTGCACGACAGGATGACATCAGTTTTGGTTTTAATTCCTTTTGCGTATTTTTCTTAAGACATCTGTTACATGGAAGAAGAGCTATAGACATTTCTTGGAGTGGCATCTCAAAGTATTAAAATAGTTTGTTCTCTGTTGTGTATGGCTACACATACTACAGAAAGCTTGTGAATGTTGGTGGGCCAGTCAGATTCCATGCATTGAAAATGTTATTTTATTGAAAATTAAATACCAAACTGTCTCACTCCTGTGCTTCCCCCAACTTCTGTTGTACCCAGCTGATGCTGGAGCCTTTCCTCTGCCTGAGGCTCATGTGAACAAGCACTGAAGTGGGACGTGTTGCCTTTCCAAGCACCAGATCACAGAGTTCCACTGAAGCTCCTCTGTGTCAGGCTAAAGGACACAGGTCCTCTGGCAGTGCGAGGGAGTGTCTGCTGCACCAGTCACGTGTGCACTGAGCAGAGGCCAGCTAGAATAAAGTGTATTTGCAGGCTGGCTGGCCTTGCAGTGCAGGGGCTGGGTCACATGTTCACATGTTGATGAGAGAGAGACAAATTGGAAAATGTCCTTAAAAAGGGGAGAAAGGGTAGTAGATGAGAGCAGCAGGGGAATGACACTGAGGAGAAGCTGGGAGAGGTGGGGAAGGGTCACTGTATTGGACAGAGCGGGCAGCAAACATTAGGGGAGGTGTAGGAGATGGCAGTGGGTGTAGGCTCATCCACTGTCCTTAGGCATTGTCCATGTGCCACCTCCTGCTACCTTTCAATATAATAGGAGTCTTTATTTCTGTGACACCCCACAACAACAGAAAACAGATGGCTATTGTCATTCCCACGTCACCATGCTGAAATGAGCCATTCTGGCACTCGTCTTATCAGTATGTTTAATTCCATAGCTTGGACTTTGTTCTTAGCACCAATATTCAGCACTGGATAACCTCACTGAAATACAAATGTGAAAGCAGGACCAAAAAGGATCCCAAAGCCTCTCCTTGCTCAAAGGCTGGCACAGCAGGTATCTAATTGTACATTGATATGGTAAATTCTATCTGTGATAGCAGAGAGTAGGAACTTAGTAAGTGCTTCAGCTGGAAGCAGAAAACTGACATAATGAATTTCTAAGCTAATTCAAAAAATGATCCGTTAATGTTCAAGTAGGGGTAATTTACATCCCACCCTAAATATGCTAATTACTCAGAGGATGTACTGATGGGCTGTTCTTTAGGACATCAGCCTGGTTAAACACGATGTTCTTTGCAGCCCTTTTTGTGCAAAGGGCAGAGCTTTGTATTCATCTAGCCAAACATTTCTGTATAGTGGAACTGCTTTCCATTTCAAAGCAAAACTTGGGATTATTTTATGGTTTTATTTTTCTGTAAGGAGAATACCAGGCTTTTTTTTAAGCGAAAAAAAAGAGAACTACCAAGGTGTATTGGGTGGTAGTTTGGTTTCACTCTTGGCAAGATGAGTGAAAGGTTTTTAATGTTACTTTTCCATGTGATTCTGTAATTAAATTGATTTAACACTTTCTATGTAGAGCTTGATATAGTCCACTTGGAGAAAATTCAAAAGTAGGTGTAGGATGGGGTTTTAAATGAATTGTCTTTTGTGTATTTGCCTTGCTCTTTTTTTACTTCCTTTTTTTTTTTTTTTCTTTTTATCAGTTTTATCAGCTCCTACCTGTTTTCACATTTCTCATTGTAGAATTGGCTGAAGTGTTTATTAGTGTTTCATTATATAAATATTTTAACTCCTTTCTTTTCTGGGAGATTAAGGGCTGAATTAGCTATGTCAAAGAGGAAATGTCTCTTGGTTGCTCTGTGATTCTGTCGAGCCCAGGACTTCATTGCACATACAAATCCAGATATGTGTGGAACGAGGTCTGGGCTTTTGGGTTAAACCCTGGTTTTGGAAAAGTTGCTCCATCTGTCTAGGCTTAGTTTTTACCTCTCTGAAATGAAGATGATGATAGCACTCCAAGTGAAAGATTTCTTTCCAATATGCATTTGGAAAGTGACCTTTACACTTCTGAGTCTCCCTTGTCAGTGGGCGTATTCTTTGCCCAGCAGCTGGCAGGTGTTGTAGTGCAAGCAGCCCAAGGAGCTGTGTGCGACAGGAAAAAGCAGTCTGGAACTTTAGCAGTCCCTTCTACACAGACCGCTATGAACGGGGTTTTTTTGAAAAAGGAGACTATTAGGTAACATGCTGAACTGAAATACAGCCTGTGCTAGACATATTGGGATAACTCTATCCCATTTGTACCGTCGTCCCCACCCCCTTTCCATCTAAAAGAAAGAGAATTCTTTTTGAAAAATATTGTGAGATCTCAAAGGGAAAGGTGTGCGAAGATATTTTTTGTCTTGTGGTGTTTGCTGGAAAAAAAATTGAATGCAAGAACAAATAGAATGAGAGGAAATGTGAAAACAGTGGGAAGAGAAAAATTGCTTTTAGCCTTACAGAGTAGTCATTGATTCATGAAAGCAGAAGGATAATTCTTCATTGTACAGCTTTCAGACAACAGCTAGAATATTCACTTTGAGTTAAAGACTAGAAAAATGTTAATGAACTGACAGAAGCCAAAGAAAAGTCAGTTAAAAAAAAAACTGGTTAGAGGACTAGACAAATAGCTGTTAGGAAAAGAGAGGGACAAGTAGTGAAATAGTGGAATGGAACCATGAGCAAGGAAGAAACATAGCTGTCAGAACTGAAAAGGAAGAAAAAAACAGAGAAAAATCAAAATTGCTTTTGTAGCTCAAGCTCAGAAAGAGGAATTCTGGGACAATAACAGAGTTGTAAGTTTGGGGGTTTTGCAAAAATTTTTTTTTGAAAATCTGTTTTTTAATTTTTATCTCATTTATTCTGAGGAATGATCTGGATGACATGGAAAAAAGAAATTCTTTCTAAAAATGCTAAATAATGCATTTGAATGTGCTGTACAGACAAAAGGTTTTACAGTATCTTTCAGGCCTTCATGCTTCAATTACCTGAGTACTGTGAGTAATCATTGTCTTGGAATGTTGCTAATTTTGAGAACAGCTCTTATCTTTTTTCTTCATTTGTATTCTGCAAAGAAAAACCAAATCCCAATTATAAAATAAATTATAAAATTATTAAAAAATGCTTTTCCTAGGTTTAATTTATAAAATTATTGTATATTCTGACTTACAAAATAAAATTCTTGATGAAAGAAATGATGTATAGGATCCTGCATGGAACAGTTGTGGTTAAGAATAATAATATTTTGCATTCGTGCAAAAAGATTAGAGCAATTTGAAAGCAGGCCTGTGGCAGTAGTTAGATGTGTAACTTATTTCAGAGAGAAATAACAAGGAAGGGGACTTACTCAAGGTCAGATGGTCTCAATGAAAAAACGAAAGCCCTCTAAATAAAGGCTTTTTTTCTTGTTATGCAAAAGGGAACTGCATCACTGCTGAGCTTATGTATTGGGTAAGCTTTAGTCTTTCTTTCCTAAATTTTTCACCTGTCTTGGATTCCATTGAAGAAACCAGAACAGTGCTTGCTCAAAACAGCTCAAGCATTCCTTTGCTACTGAGCCCAGTTTGATGTTATGCAACTCTCTGTGAATATTAACTGGTGCGACCCTGCGGGTGCTCCCTTTGGGAGGGCTCTGAGATTGCTGGGGATGGGCACAGCTCTCGAGTGCTACATTTGGTAGAGCTTGGGTCCATCCCCCTGTGTCCCGCCAAGTGCAACTGGTCCGTTTGCTCCTGTTGCTCCAGGGCCATGGAAGCTGGATAACCTCTCCACCCAAAATGCAAAGGGTTAGAATGTCTCCAGGAGTAAGCACAAAGGAATTGTTGGAGCTCTGTGCTGCCTTTTTTCCATGTTTCCATTCAAAGGAAGTCGTACTCACTGGGTAGGAAAGACTGCAGAGTGTGGCAGGGGAAAGCAATTGTGACAGGCACTTTTCCTGACTGTATTGCTAAAAGCATGGGAAGTGCAGACACACTACAGGGTTGTGCAACAGGGGTTTTTAAAGGACAGCATAGTACCAAAATTCACTCATGAGGCCCCAAAGGAATTGTGAACAACCCATAAGAATGCAGCTGAGAATGGCAATCCTGTGAGTGGTACTTTGACCACTGGTCATTCTCTTTTGTTGCTTAGTTCTCTCCAGTATCTTTATGCATATAGGTGTTACTATGACACAGTATTTAAGCTGCACTGTGCCTGTGCACTGGGTGTTACCATATTGAACTAATGAGAGTTACTTGTTCTCTTGAAGACCTAGTAACCTGCTTGCCACATATGCTCAAAATATTTCATACCCATGCATAGATTAGTTTGGAATTAGTCTTGTATATGAATTCAGTTGTTACTTAGTTGTTCACATGTAATCCTTTTAATTTCCCTGATACGTTATCATTTATTGTCTTCCAGTGCAAATCCCTCTTGTTTCTCATGTGTTTTCCCCAGCTGTTCTTTGGAATGTTTTCTGTCTTGGCCTGGCCAAGGGCATTTCTGAGGTGTGGAACCTTGATACAAAGCTAGGCTGAGCAAAACAGTTTGAAAAAGTTACTGGCTAGCTAAAGAAAGGGAGAGATGGCCATGGATTGAACTAGATCTGAAATCTGAGGTTACTTCAGACTAGTTCCTACTCCGCATTTCACAGCTGAGTCCAATAGTAGAAGTGACACGACTACCTGCAATCCTGAGCTCTGAAACTGCTGACTATGTGTGTGGCACTGATTATTTGTACTGGGGCAAGAGCCAGCTGGCCATGTAGATGTGGCTTTAGATTGCTTTCTAATAAATAACAGTGTGGCTCAGCTTGGTGTGAACAGGAAGTGCCAGGCAGAGGAACTCCAGAACATGAGTCAAAAGATGAAATTAAGGACTGACACTGATTCATATATTTCAGTGCCTTCATATTTGGCATTCCTGCACAGGCAAATGATCTAATAATAGCTCCCCTCACACACCTTGGATCTACAGGAAAAGAGCCAGTGTTGTCATGAGTCACATACAGAAGACAAGTGAATAGTAATTTAAGCCTAGCTAAAAGAATTTTTCCAGGCACTTCATAGATTAATGTAGGTTTGCTTTTGCAACTGCTCTGTCCACACCTCTTCAATGACTGCCACAAGCTCTTTTCCTCATCTTTTAATTGGCAAACTCGCCTCTCTTTTGCTTTATGTAAATTGTGAGCCATGAGAAGAGCCTTGCCTTTGAAGGAGCTCTCACAGAGATGATGGCTTTGAGACTGTTTTTATTGGGGGAGGTCCACAATACAACACTTCTCATATTTCTAAACACTAAGAATGTAACTTCTTTGGGCAAATCTGGGTTCTGCTCTGGTTAAGTAACTGCCCAGGCAGATCACTGTGATTTTAATTACTCTTGGGGGTGATATAGCTATACACACACAGAGACCTAAATGCAAGAGAGGGTCACAAGTAATAATTTGATGTCTTCTGTCCAATCAAGTTTTATTCTGTACCAGTTGTTCTTATTTGGGATCTTTCTTTTTTTTTCCGTTTTTCCATTTTATTTATTGACTGGTGGCACAGAAATATTCAAAGTCCTTTGTTCTAATTGTTGGCCCATTTCTGTGTAAATTTTTTTCTGAGTCACATCCCAAACCATACAGACTTCTTTCATTGCCATAGCAACAGCAAGGCATGCCAATGTTAGCAAAGTCTGCTGGAAAACGAGGAGTCAGTAAAATCAAAACACAGTTAATTGAGGTATTTCAAATATAAATTCCCATTTTCTTAAATGATCCAAAATTATCCTGTGTTGTGGAAAAGTATTTAAGAATAAGCCCTAGATAAACAGAATAGCCTCATGCTGGATGTTGGGTCTTGTCCTAGGGACTGCGTTATAAAAAAAGATTTTACAAAAATAGTGAGACTGGAATTGGTCATAGCCCTGGTGAAATGTTTGGATCAAAAGAGGACGAGGAGTTAAATGTGGTTACTAAAAAAGTAAAAGATAATTACTAACAGTTTCAGAAAAACATTTGATGTTAAATTGTGCATTGTTCTGTCATTATCATGACATTCTCTTTATTGTTTAAGATTAAAAGTACCTTTGATGGGATTATGTAACAGTACATTTTAAACTAATAAATAATGCAGTAACTCATGCAAAGTGATAGGGAATCATTGATGTAAAACAGGTCTTGTAGAGTGAAATGCTGGAAGAAACCTGCCTTAGTCCAAGTGAAGCTGGGAAGGAGGAAGACTGTAGGTGGGACTTGAGAGGTCTGCAGTCATTGTGAAGGATTATTTCTGTTTTAAAGAAGAGGTGAGAGCACAGAGATAAGAGGTACTATCTACAGCCGCCTTTCCCTTGAAACCTCCATGATCATATGGGCTTTCTCTTGGCCTCCCTCTATGCTTTGAAGCTAAGATGGAAACTATTTTGGAAATAGAAATGGAGGATGAATATCCTGCAGTCAGGGACATTATGGGCTGAACTCTGAGATTTGTAGTTTTGAGTCACTCCTGCTTATGCTTGCTGTGAAGGATGGGGAGAGGATGAATGATGTTACCCACTGAAGAGCTGTGATTCAGGTATTCCTGGCCTATGTCTAGGAAACTTGTCCCATAAAACTCTTCTCAACTTTTTTTTTGTTACTTTCACTCTGTTAATATATAGCTGCAGGTGGCTGGAGGGCTCGTCTTTCCTCTGGTATGTCCTCAGGGTACCCAAATGAGTTTTAGGAGCCTCTGCAATTTTCAAAGGATGCAAGTGCCATATTTTCTTTTAATGACAGTTGACTCTCAGATGAGGTGGCTGAATTGTGCTGATAGCCATTGGTAGTGTCAGAGCAGATGTAGACTTGTTCCCCTTATTTATCCTTATTTTCAGACCTACCAGAGCTACTAGTAGTTTGGGTTCTCAGTAATCCTGACAATACTTGTCTGCTTAGTACAGGGTGATGGAATAGACCTCCTCATCCTGCATCACTTGTCACGCTGGGTTTTATTCCAGTTCAGAAGCTCCTGAGCCCCGCTGGCTGTAGATGCAGACAGTAGTTCAGGCATTGGGGGTCCAGCTCTGAAGGAGAAACTGTGGAAGCCACTTGACTTATCAAAGATTGTAGTTAATATCAAATTTTAACAGTTGCTATCTAATAAACAAGCTTCATGTGAGAATTCACAAAGATGAATAGCAATGGTCCTCTAGTGTAACTTAAATTCTGACATCAGTGAGCCTCTGGAAACAGCCCCTGCACCCATCTCCGGCCCTGCACCTGCATCCAGGCAAGTGGCAAGGGGAGAGCCCTTGACTCTCAGTACTGCAGAGTGATTGATGGGCTGGGTCAAGACTTGACAAACAAAACAGAAAACCTTGCAGTTTTGTCAATTTAATATTTAAAAGTATATAACTTTAAAAGCATTAGACATTTGCAAACCTAAGAAATTCCTTGAGGCATGTAGAATACTTGGCTGCAAGTGGAGCCTGTAAGCCATAAAAGCTGCAGTTAATGATAAGGTTTTGTCTTTGTGTTGCTAATGTGTGTGGGCATGGGGCATGTGAGCATGGAGAAGAGCACACACTGCTGAGTGTGTCTGTTTTTTCTGCTTTCTCTTCTGTGGCGTGGTAGATCTGCTGGACATGTCTTGCATTGAATGTGTTTTCATGTATCTGTTGATTTTTTAAAAGTTTCTTTCTTACACAGCATCCTTTAGCTGACATATTTGAAATACTTATGGAATGCTTTAAAATGTGTTTATGATTTTACCCCATTTTTGGTTGTATTTGTTAGCACAGGTGGTCTCATCAACAAAGAAGCTGCTCATTCACAGCAGTTTGACTATGACTTTAGACCAAAGATTAGCTGGTACAGTTAGAGCTACAAAACTAAAACCTTACAACTTATTGAATAAAAATAGGTGATCTTAGCCATCATCCTATGGGTTGATATTACATGGGTAAATTGCTAACAGAGACTTTTTTCTTAGTCTGTGATTTTCAGCTTGGTTGGGTCAGACTTTTCAAAGCAAGGCATTGGGTTTTATTCTGATCCAAAATACTGTGCATCCCTGAGGCATTTTAAGGGGCAGAATGAAAAGCCCTTAATACCTGGGATGTGTCTCCAAAGTGGCCAGTGACATTTAGTCCAATTTTGGTTGGAACTTATGTCATAAAATGCAACAGTCCGTCCAGGGAGCTGAGGTCTACCCTGAGAGACCTCCCCTAACACTTCATAACTCAGAAAAAAGCATTAAGGCTTCTGAGGAGAGATCCAGGAGACAGGGGCTGTAGGATAAGGACATGAGGATGGGATCTCTGGTCCACTGGTACCATGCCTGAGCCAGCCATCAGCCCATGCCTTGGGAAGGAAAGGCAGGAGCAAGCAGAGAGTAGTGTCCCCAAATATTGTAGGACTTTGTGTGGGCTGGGACATTTTTCAGTCAGAGGAGATGTCTCTGGTACACTGACTTTTTTTTTCTTTCATATATTTTTCCAGTCTCTTTTTTGAGTCCAGGTAAACTGCTACTATATTTTGTCCTACATCAAGGTGTTCTGCAACTTAATTATATGTGAATGAAGAAATACTAATTATTTTCCTTGTTCTGAATTTTTCATCTTCTAGTTCCTCTTGTTATGTTCCAGTTCTTCCACTGGAAGAGCGTAAACAATCATTTTCTATTCACCTATTTCACATCACCACTCTTTGTAAGCCTCCATTGTATTCCTACCTTAGGCTGATGTACTGAGACATATCCAGTCCCTTCTTGCACAGTTTTCCTCTTGCTTCTTGTCAGTTTTTGCACTTACTTAGTCTATGAATGTCTACCGATTCAGTCATGGCACCCCTAATATTGTATGGACTTTACTAATTCGTGTGGGTATAACTGAGATTTCTCACTGTGTTGTTTCTTGTCACTGTGTCTTCGCTGAGCTTGATGTGCCATTGTTGCTGCCGCTAAGTCCGTGACAGTGTTCACTGTATACTTTATCCTTCTTTAGACTTGGAATTTCATTCCTCAGGGACAGTTTTACTATTTGTTGTTATGTTGTTTTGTTTAAGCAAACGCTTTAATATACTCCTGCTTGTCCACCGATGTGATTCGTTCTGCCTTTTCTGCACTTTTTTGTCCCTGCATACAGCATCCCTTTCTCTTCTTTTCACTAACCGTCCAATACATCAATTCCATCAGGATCCCCATCTAAATTAGGTGCTTCGTTTCCCTGACCTGTTTTCCGCTCGTTTTTATGCAAGAGCCTTTGTCTGCTCGTCCTCGCGCGTGCAGAACTCCACCGAACCCGAGCGCTCGGGCGCCGTCTGCGTTCCCAGGGCCGGGACGCGCGTGCCCGCNTGGTGAGCGCGCGGCCGCGTGGGGCTGAGGAGTGCGGGCAGGGGCGGGAGGCCTGGGCGAGCTCAGGGCCGCAGGGCTCTCCCCACGCACTCCACACCCTCTCCCCGCCCGACGACACCGCGGAGCAGCAGCTGCAACCGCGGGCGTCCGAGAGCGGGAGAAGGTGCAGGCGGCCGTGAGGAAAAGGGGAGGCAGGTGGGGCCGGTTAGGTGTCACTGCCCTGTTGCTGAGGGTGGGGCAAGGACAGGAGTCCTCCGGCAGCGCTTCTCCCTTCGTGGGGGCTTTTTGTGCCTCTTCAAAGCGGTATAAACTGTACGAATTCTGCATTGTGCTTCGGCTGAGGTCCTCGGAACCTGTGCTTTTCCCCCATGAACCTCATCAATGCGGTTGTAGTGTGGCCGCACATTTTCCTTTAAGTGTTAAATGCATCTCTGGCTACGTGCATCCCAGGTAGACCCGCAGGTGTCACAAAATTTAGTCTAAAATTTGTCGTGTTTGCCTTCATCCACTGTGTGCGTGACTGTAGGTAGGTGTTCCTTATATATCTCCAGATCTGTCATCTGAATTGCACTGTCTTGCCGTGACGTATTTACTGGCTCTTGCTTACAATACTGAAACATTATGTATACTTTTACTTAGAGATGATTTATTTTTTATTTCAAGTGAAGTCCTAGCAGGTGTTTTGTTGCTGTGTTTCGGGTTTGTTTTTTTTTTAACTGCATATATTTAATTTCATTCAGATGTTGCTGTACACAAGCTGCTTTGCATGTTTCTTTAAAGGGCAGATTTGTTATGCCCTCTCCTTTTCCCTGTGTATATAAAAGGAGTTTGGTGCAGTTGGAACATTTTCTTTGGTGTTGTTATATATCTAAGGTGATTGTTTCTCCATGGATGGTTTAATTTGCTGTTGCTGGAACCATATGCTCATACACATGTATACATATCCTATATGTATCTGCATATGTACACGTGTATGTTGTCTCATGAGGTTGATCAGATTTATAGTTATAACGGAGTGCTCTATACTGGTGTTTCATAAGGAAACCTCAGAGCTCTAAGTTTACAGGTACGGAATTTAATGCTCCTTGTTAGGGACCCCATATAAAACACATCTGCTCCACTGGGATGTGGGACTGCAGAGGACTTGGATTTCAGGGTTAAGTCTGACATAGTTTTGCGGAAAAATATAATAGGTATTTAATCTGGAAAGGTAGACTGTGTACCTGGTCAGTCTGCTACTGCTTCCCCCATTGTGAGAGGAATGTGGTTTTTGCATGAAAGATTAGAAGCTGTACAATGTTGTGTTACAGAACAGAAGGGCATTGCCAGTCTCCTGTATCCTTGCCCCCTATAAGGAATTTGTTAGGTGGCATTGTCACAGTGGTTATGTTTTAAAATGAAACGTTAAAACTTTTTGTCACTGAGTGCAAACCTGTACTGAGGTTTCCCTCTCTGCTCTTGTTCTTATTTAAGTATGTCATGTATGTTTTGTTCTTTGAACATTAAGACTAAATATGTTTTTGTGGTTGGAAGTGTATAAGCTAAAGGGGAAGTGAGAGTGTTGAAATTTTATTTGGAAATTGTGTAAAGGAGGTGTTTATCTAATTGTTAATTAAGTGTAGGGATGTAAAGTCTTTGACTTATTTTTGCCAAGAGAGTGCTTGGCATAGTAAGAATTTAACACAGCATTTTTTTATTCATTTAATCTGTGAATTGAAAAATAGTTTGCCAGTGAAAATTTGTTCTGCTGTTTCAGAACTGAATTAAATGGATAGTAGTTGATCAGGAAACAGTTTAAGTGACTTGACTAAAGATCTTGGTTGCCTTTAGTTTACCAATCTGAGATAGCCATAATCTTTATTTTTCAAAGAAAGCAGTACAAGAGTGCTCTGCGTATTTTAAATTATGGGTAATGACTGGAATAAGACCATTTTAAAGATGAGGAAAGCTACATGTGAAATTAGCAACAATATTTGTGTTTGAGTAGTAAAATTATTTATGTTTAAGTACTTTTATTTAAGACGTTAAGACACACGTAGTAGTCCAATCTTTTTTTCTGTTTTTAATGTAATTGTTCTTGTAATACTCATAGGGTAGAGATGCACTTATCTCCATTTTAAAAATAAGTAATGGAGACAGAAATTACATGTATTTCAGGTAGGCTTGGTGGAGCAGGCATTTGATTTCTGGTCACAGGTTGTTGGGGAGTCATTAGCTTTTCAATACAACAGCGTTAGATCCTGTACAGATACTTAAGCTTCCTCTGTTCATGTAACTCGAGATCTCGATTTTTATCTTGCACTGGTGTGTTCTAGTTAAAAGTAGGATGCAATACTCTGGTTGTTTTGACTTCCTGCTGTCAAAGTGTGGTAGTGAATGGTGAGTACTGTGCTGGTTGTGTTTCCCTGTTGATTTGTTCTCAGAAGTACTCAAACTCTGAAATTGCTGCCAGCTTTTCTTTTTGTCTGTCTCCCTTGTAGTGACTGACAGTCAAATGGAACATTCAAATCTAATAGTTGTTAGCTCTTTAAAAACATCTGAAATAACCCTCAGAAATCGAAGTTCTGCTGTCCAGGGCTGCTTGAAATAACTGCCAGTGTGCTGCAGCTGCTTGCTGTGCATTAAAGTAATTCAGAGTAACCCTTGTAAATTCTTATTAAAAAAAAAAGAAAATAAAGTCCACCTGGACCTCAGTGGCTATAGGATTTGCCCATCAACAGCAAGTGTAACTGTGACCTTGGAACTGGCCAGGTATATGCCCTGGCCTGGGCTGTCTGTTGTGATTGACCTGATGTCACCAAGCTAGTTGGGAGGATGTTCAGGTGGCTCAAACAATCATCTTCCCTGCTGGGAGCTGGAAATAATTTGCCACCTAAAGAAGAGCCTGCCGTTTGAGTCCTGCTTACTAGTAATAATTTTTTCATGTCAGGACTAGATAATACTGAAATTTCATCCTCAAAGCATTTCCTTACAGATGCATGAATTTACACAACGGAAGTTTCTTTTTCAATTAAGTTATAACAGGAGTTCTCCGAGTCAAGAAGAGCAAATATTAACAGGAAGTGTTAACAGAAAGGGGCATCCACAACTTAGCTGGGTAACCTGCTTCAGTGTCTCACCACCCTCACTGAGACGTTTCTTCTTTATATCCAATCTAAACATACCCATATTCAGTTTAAAACCATATTCTGTTGTCCTGTCAGCACAGGCCCTGATAACAGGTATCTCTCCATTGTTCTTATATGTCCCCTTTATGTCTGTCTGTCTGTCTTGTCTATTTATCTACAGGCTGTAGTCCACCTTTCTGCTTTACCTTACAGCTAACTTGAAAGTTGAATGTGTTTGAATTTGGATTGTCTGTACATGTTGCACTCCTCTGTCTGTTGCTGAGTTTCCCAATTTCAAGTCATGATTTCTAGTAAATACATCTTCAAGATTTTTGTAGTTTTTGCAAGAAAATGTCTCTTTCTATGTGTTGTGGTGGTTAAAAATACTGTAACTACACAGTAGAAGTATAAGTGATTGTACCTTTTGGGGAGAGCAGTAGTGCTAAAACCTCACCAGAGTTTACGTCCCTTTTCCTATGCTAGATCAGGCACCTTTCTTTGCTCAAATTGCTGGGATGTTTTTGAAGCATCGGGATTTCTGCTTCTCACTCCTCTTCGTGAGCTGCTTTTGATGATTGTGTTTGTGGAGTGTCTTGCATTCTCATTCTTTTGTTTCAGTAACCTTAAAGCATCTCAAGAAGTAATGGATTAAATTGATTTTTCTCTATTTATCTGCTGAACAATAATGATAACTTTTATTTCTTGTCTGCTTGGGTAGATTCTGTACATTGGGCTGTACATTGACAAACCATGATTAGGTTTTTGTATCATTTTCTTTTTAAACCTTAACGGCAAAAGGGCAAATAGCTTTAATTTCATATTAATTTAAAAATAACTTTGTCTTCCTTTACTCTGTCTGCAAAAAGGTTCTTGGAGTGACCAGTTGTGACCAGCTGAAAGCATAGGGTTTTATTGGTTTCAATACTATATATACCTGATAATGAGAAAATAAATAAATAAATAATCCCACAGGAACCTAAAATCATGTAGGAAGACTAAAACTAGAAAAATATCAAGTAGAACCTTACCATGGCTTACTTAACAAATACAAGGTTAGGTGGAATTCAATATTTGGAAAGAGAAGTTGATGTTTGTTTGCATAATAAGTCTTATTCTGAATGATGATGTCATTAATTTGGTTTCCATATACTTACTGAGCAGGAGGCTAATACAAGGAGGAAAGATAGTAGCCATTGTGCTCAATGGAGACAGATGTTCACGTGAATTAATGCTGGTGGGTGTTTCACTGCAATGTTTCAGGAGTGAAGAACAATCTGCTGTAGCTGCTGTTCTTGCTTGCATTTTCTGAGTTAGTTCCTTTTTTTCCTTGCTTCCCATTCCAGATTTGTATGAGATCACAACTCATTTTTTCTGCAATGTTTTACAGTCCATCTCCTGTTACTAGCACTGCTGCCTCTATCTTTTTTTGCCACTTCTAATGACACTTTTTGTCTCTTTTCTTTCAGTTCTTTGTGAATTTGTAGTAATTTGTCTGCAGTGTCAGTGTTTTCTTTTTTTATTCCCCCTGACTGTTTTGGATAGGTTTCATTCACCTTGCATGTGTCATGACAGTATGTCTAGACTACATGGACAGGCCAAAAAGAACATTTGAAGATCTTGCATAATGACCTACAGTGCTTTTTGGCACTAGTGAAATACTGAACAGATAGCTTTTCTAGGCAACATTATGTCCTGTTGGTTTCAACTGTTCAGAGTGTCTCCTGGCCATGAGCAATATGAAATGTCTAGTGGGTTTTTCATTTCTGTATATTTCATATCTTTGATGTGTGGCAAGGCAGGATTTTAATTACTTTTATATATTCTTGGTTTCTAAATCACCTTTCAAGTAAAAGGCTGTAAATGCTGTTTGGAGCTCTGATACCTGCCACTAAATCCTGTATATGCAATCCCTTATTTATGAAAAAAAGGAAAATGAATCAGTTTGGTTTAGTTGTTTCAGATTGTCAGATTCTAATAAGTATTGCAAAAATTGCTGCATTCTATAAGCTGGCAGCATGTGAAACAAGATTCTTACTGGGACTTTGTGGCTTCTTTGTAAGAAGTATGAAAGACTGGAATGATAAAAACTTAAGGTAATCCGTTGTTTTATGGAACATCAGGAATTGTTAGGAGTGGAACATGGCAAAACCTGAGAACAGGCCTTCTGTTGCACGAAATAACCGTATAGCCATATCTTGAATTCCACATCCAGCTCTGGCATCCCACAGGTTAGGAATTTGACAGAACATTGAGATAATAATTTAGCAGGCTTGGTTACAGACTTTGGTTTACTGGTAAGACTGTTACATGTATTTGAATTAACAAATAATTTAGAAGGATTCTAAATGCTTATGCTAAAAAACTAAAATCTTGCAACTTTGAAGAGATTCCACTTGTATAATGCAGCAGTAATACTGTCATCAGTGAGGCAGTAAATAGAAACATATTGCGTTAGGTTTTCTGTCATATTTTAAGTGAATTTCCTTTTCCAGAGCTGTGATTGGCAGTTAACTCAGAACACATACTGTATCAAAATTTATCTGAAATAACATCCCAGAATAAAGTTCTTCAGTAGTCAGTGAAATAATTGAATTATATTCTTAAGGAGCTTGTAGAATTACCTGATCATTCTGACTGTGAAATCTTCCCTGAGTTTTGTGTGAGCCACAAAATGCCTGATTTTTCTGGCCCATCACAGAAGTTAATTTCTCACTGTTGCAAATAAAGCTCAAACTACTTGTAGCAGTATCAAGAGCTGTAGTGTGATCTGGCTGCCATCTGTTTAAATATTAAATTTTCTAATCCTTTTGAGAAACCACCCAAGTGACATCATGCTGAAAGGACCTTGAGCACAGGAGGTAACCCAGGAGCCCCTCATGTTGAAAATAATAAATGGAACTGTTGCGGACTCCAGAAAGTTCATTGTCAATGAACACACAGTGAAGAGCTCTGTATATGTGTGTGGTACAACATTGCAGGCAGGCAGTGAATAGAATTCAGTTTCACAACCTCTATTTAATTTTTGTGTTTCCTGCCTGTGAGTTGACTGTACGGACAGATTCCTTGTGTTACAAGCTTTTGTAATTAGGTTCCCGTAAAATAAATGTAATCAGCATCTTACAAAGGTTGCTGAAATTGCTGATTGCAGAGAGGGAAAGGGTAGGTGCTTGTGAGCTTTATTTTTCCTCTGAGAAAAATTTTGATTTTTAGGAGGTACAATATTTATAGCTTTATAAGTACAGTTTTTCAAGAGCTTTGCAGAAAATAAAGCTTTCAGTTACTTTTGTAGGAGTTCCAAGAGCCTGAGCACTTGGCTTCTGTCAGAATAATTGTTTTTGTGTCTGCTTGATTTCTGCTGTAGTCAGGCTGTGTTAAATAAAAACATGGTTGTAGCTTTGTTAGTAGTGTGTAGCTTTGATAAATTCTGTCATTGTTATATCTTCAGTGCGTGTGCTAGTGTCACTGATTTAAGAAGATGGGTTTTCTTCATACTGATTTAAGATACTGTATATAATTTTATGCATTTTATATGTTTGAAAATCTCCAAGGACTGTGAGAAGTTCTGCCTAGCTTAAAGATTAGGTTAAAATACATTCCCCTTGTTTTCTGTGTTCTTTTGACAACACTTCATGTAAGATCAGTTTTGCTTTTTATCCCTGTATTACAATGTTTACTTCTTTGGGCCTTGTACAGGGAGGAAAGCACAAAGCTGTAAAGTAAAAATTAAGCAGGAAGATTCAAGTTTGTACAAGCAATGTGAAATCCCTGTGCTTCAAGATTTACCTGCATTTCTGAGCTGATTGTTCAGATTTTCCTTTTCACCGCCTGAGCAGCAGTTACACCTTCCACTTTATCTATGGACCTCTATTATTCTTGCTGGAATACCAGTGATTACCTGCATTTGGCATTGAGGTAGAGCCACTGTGTTGGGGATGATGATGTCTTGGGGAAAAGAGAAAAAAAGGCCGTAAAATCAGCTTCTCCCTTTCCCATATTTTGGTGTTTTCTGTCTGTTAATGAGTATGTGCGCTAAGGACTAAAAAAACAAAACCTGTTTTGTGGGAAATTTGTGCTGTTATGCTCTCTGCTTAAAACAACAAGATAATAATCCTGTCTTCTACTTTTTAAGGATCTTTTCTACAGCTTTCTTTAAAACAAGACACAACCCCCTCAATTTTTTCTTGTCATGATTCTCATACTGTATCACTTTCACAGGAATAAAAAAAAATGCACACAATTGCAGAAATTTTGTGTTACCTCTCTGGAATTGCCTAGAGCTGTTCCTGATCTTCCTGATCTCCTCAAAAGGAGCTACAGAGTGTGATGTAGCCACACTGTACAACTTCTGCCTGATTTCCACCTTTCTTTATAAACTGTTGCAGCAGTCTTTCTCTTAGACGTACACACAGCAACATCTGAGGAGCTTTTTTAAATTCTAAGCATTGCCTAAATCTAAACCCTAGAAGGGAACTTCCTGTTTACTTATATTAGGATAAATTTGTTGGTTACATGGAGGTGGTTCTTGGGTGACAAATTCAGGTATCTCCCATAATTTCTGAGCTGACATGGAAAGGGAAGACTATGGAAATTCCTTTGGGAAGTGTGTGTATTCTATCCAAAACCTGTCTTTTGTTCTGGACTCAGAAACAGGATCTTCATAACTTCACAGACTTTAACCTTCAACCCCATGCCAAAGTCCTTTGTAAATTCTCATTTCCCCCTGTGCCCTTGGAATATAGTAGTATTTGGGGCAGTTTTCAAAGTCCTCATTCCTTTGACTGTTGAAGTTGAGAACTTGCCTTACTAACTTCTTTAGGAATGATTTTTTCCTCCTTCGTGACTTCTTACTCTTGCATTTGAAGGTGATCAAAGCTGTCCCACTTACCTCAAAGCGAGAAGACCTAAAAACTTCTTGCTTTCCTGAAACTGTAGTAAAAATATGAAAAAAATTCTTTTCTTAGAGGTTTGACAGTCTCCATGTCTGAGCCAACCAAGTCAATTTATGAGAAATCTTCAGTGTTTGCTTTGTTCCCTCTCTAGAAAAATCTCTTTCTATAGCTAATTAAGGAGATGATAGTAAGTGGCTGTAAAATTTACTATTACTTCTCTGTACCATTTTACCTTATGTATGTCAATTTTTATATAAACACAAAAAAAATTTACATAATTTTCTTGATAATTTCCCTTTGATGTTAACTGAAATGCTTTGCAAGAATTATTTATTCTCCTTTGAAAATAAATAGTTGTGGCAGAAAAATTACTTGTGCTTCAGACACGTATACATGCAACACACACATTTTTAGAATCTAATATAAATGCCAAAATATATACATGTGTATATGTATGTATGTATATATAAAAATATTGAAACATTTGTAGTGGAATACCTATTTTTTGTGTCTCCTGGTCAGTTGTACATTAAGTTGTTAGTTATCCATGCAGTCAGTGACTAGGTATATATGAGATAAGCAAGCTGAGATTAATGACAAGATCAAATTTCATCTTTCTGTTTCTGTGATTAGATTGCTGTGGTGGCAGAGAGAAGGAAGGAACAGCATTCGTAGTTCATCTCCTAATAATTTATTTCTGTTTCATGGAAGTAACTTATAAATGTAGTTAGATGCATCTCCAGTCTCTTATTTCATTCTTGTTTGAGATAAGGGGATAATTTTCTTTCCTTAAAAAAGTTGCAGTTTTTCTTAGTGAAAGAATTGGCTGTTTGGTGTATTTAATTAGTGATATAAACTTAATTTTAATATACCCCATAGTCTGTTATATTTCATAATGACTTGCAACAGGCCATTTACACTTTTAATACACATGATTTATTAGTTATTGTAGGCAAGCTTCCACCACAAAAATTAATATTTTAAGTGACCTGTAAAAATTAGCTGGTGGTTTCAGGCTGAATTGATTCCTATTTAAAGAAAAACCAAACTCTAGTAACACAACATATTTTAAATTCTTTAAAATTATTTGCTAGGCCACTGAAGATTGCATGCTTTTCCTGAAATATGGCAACTTCCCTCTTTTTCCCTATTTTCATTCAAAAGGGAAGATCTTAAAGTGTATCAGTTATTGTTAGTGTTTACTCTGTCTTTCTGACAAACATGCAGACTCTTGGTTTTTTTTTTCCTTTGGTGCAGCAAACACATCTAAGCCAAAACTGCTCAAAAATCATCATCTAACTAAATAGATGAAGAGAAATAAGTTGATAGAGGGGTAAAGAAATTTGTCATCAATTTGCTTTCTGAGTTCTTAGCTGTGTGGAAATGCATGCCCATCATTTAATTATTATGGTTTCACAATCATTAGCGCTGCTTGTAAGTTGATTTCTTTGAATTTGAAATGCGTCCTATTATCTCCTGTCAATGCTTACTAGTTATTGCAAGATGTGGAGACTTGATTCTGAGCTTAGAATTTGAGTGGTAGTTTGGCCATGTGGTGTGTTTGTTTACATGGTGGGGAAAACCATGAACAGACCAGAAGAAGTACCTGGTTTTGACTTTTGAGCTTGAAAAGACGGAATCTGAAACCCAGGGGATCCACATTCAGTTTGCAGTGGGATTCAGCTTTGGAATTTATAGGTTCACCTATGGGTGCATTTAAAGAAACATACTGATAAAAGGAAAAAGAATCGTTGTCTCTGCTGCAGGTAATTACTGTGTTTTTTATGACATTAAATGAGCTCTCTTAAAGCTATTTTATTCCATAATTTAATTGTTCTACTCTCCTCTTAGCTCAGGCAAAAGCCTTCCCTGATTATATTCCTTGTATTTTCACAGGTTTCATTTTAAAATTCTTTTCCTCACAGTCCCTTTCATCTGAAGTAAGAGAAACAAATAGCAATTGGTGTCCAGTGCAGTGATGGGTATCAAGAGCTCTCCCTGTGCTTGTGCACGTGTTCCAGTAGAGGATTTGATAAACCTCAGCCTTTCCTTGAGTTTAGTTGCAGCACTGGCCGTGGTTCTCAGGGTGAACAAGCTCTGAAGGCAGGCTTGGTTACCTTCACATGTCTTCCCTTGCAGCTGAAGTTGCTGCCACTGCTATTTTGAAAAAAAATTCTACATCTAGGATACATCGAACTCGGCTTTTAGGGTTTGATATCTACATTTTGTCTCCACTATTCCCTGGAGTGAGCTTTTGAAATAGGTGTTAAATTTGATAACACTGAATCCTTGTTCAGCTATGAGTTTTAAGTCCCATTTTAGTTGACTTACCAATAGTCAACAGTAAAATATATGCGAACATTTACTCTCGCAAAATGGTGATTTCCACAACAGGAACTGTGGTTCAAAAAGATATGCCAAATGAGTTATGTTTCATGTTCTCACAGTTTACTTTTTTTTTTTACGCCCTGAGGAGCAGGAGGAGAAATGGAGGAATAAGGGCAGGTGAGCTGGGCTTGACTTTTTTTTTTTTAAATACAAATCTCAGAAAGTTCTGGGCACTTTAAAGTGTATTAAGTGTTCCAGTGTTAAAATAGTTTTATAAAGCTGTTGCTATACACTTAGACTGTTAGACATTCATGATGATGAAAGAAAAGTACTTTTCTCCACTTGTCACATATTTCTGGCTTCTTCTTTCGTGCTTGGACATGTGATCAGCACGTTCAGAAAGTGTATGGGACTGCACGCTGCAGGACTGGCCCTGCACACTTGGTACCTTCCACATGTTCACCTGAGCCTGCAGTGGTCAGATGTAGTGAAACAGTAGTGAGTACTCACTTGAGTTTTCAAAGCCAAATGTATTTTCTTTTTGTCCACTCTAAAAAGAACTTAGATGTCTATGTCCAGGCTCTGGAGCAATTATAAAGCTTGTGTTTGGGGCAATGAGCTGGAAGAAATAAACTCTACCTATACACTCTGCTACCACTGTTACCTTGTTTCTGCTTAACTTCAGTGATCTGTGATTGTTACACGCAGAGACAGAGATCTTTTACATTTGTATTCAGAGAGCATTTCCAGGATTATTAGCAGTGTCTGGTTAAAGCGTTCCACCTGTCACATAAAACTGAATGTTATTTTCAGGGTGGAACAATGGATTTCTTCTGAAAGCTGCAAGAGAGTAGGGCACTGCTAAGGTCTCAGCTTCAAGCTTCAATCTCTATTTTTAGATATGCATACTAGGGCAGCGGGGGAAAAATCCATCAGTTTTCAGAAAAAGCAGCAGTATTTGCACCTTTGGAGGTGCATGACCATATTTTGAAGTTTCTGAAAGAGGAGTAGCTGGTAAAAGCATAAAGCCCATGAATGAGTGTGTTCAGGAAGCTTCATGATGGAGCTACATCCCCATGTTTTACCTCTTGAGAAGGCACAAACTTCACCTAGGACCAGAGCTGGGACGTTTTCATTGAGTGGCCTTACAGTTTCTATTAGGGTCAAATGGTAGTTGGCAAATCCTTTCTGACAAATGGAGACACTGTTGCCCTTTCTAAGTAAACAGGGTCCTGGGTGTACCTGTCTGTGCCACTTGCAGGCTGAGCTGCTGGGGAGTTTTGTGGTGTGAGTAGATAGGTGTGTCTTGTATGAAATGCAAGGAATGCTCCTGGCTCTGAGTGGTACCGAACAGCTGCGGCTCCAGTTTCTGTGGGATAGACTTGGGTAAGGGGCTGCAACAGAAGTTACTTGGGTCGGGCTCTCTGAGGCTCACATAAAGCTTTTTATGAAGGTATTAATCTATTGCAGGGAAAATTTGGCTGAAATAAAAGCACGTGCTTAATAGCACACAGTATGCTTTTTTTGGCAGATTTACTGGCAGACTAACTGTAGTAGTTTATATTTTTAATTTACATTTTCTAAGTGTGAAATGTCAGGACAAAATGAAGACCAAGTTGCACCGCAAGCATAGCATGGCAACAGCCCCGACTTTCACTATATGGCAGAGACTCCCTCCACCCCCAGGAGTTTAGTCTGAAATGAGATCAAATAAGGCTCACACTACAAAGGATACAAAACTCTCCTTCAGGAAATTATAGTACTTTTTCATGGAATTGTAATACATTAGGACTTAAAGGGTCAAAGAACAGAAAGTGATCGTTCAGAGCCTATGTAACCTATGGTTAATGATTATAAAACAAGAGTTAAACAAATCCGTTTTGTACAATAGGAGGTAAAGCATTACTTTAAGGAAAACTCTTTTAAAATGAGCAATTTGAAAACACTCACTTTGAGGAAGCCTCTTTGCATATTAAGCTGTAAACTACGTTGGCAAAACTTACGATTGACATCAAGAATCCTCTTGAAGAAACTGAAGTTCTAAATGCTATTGGTATTAAAATTAGTAACTCTAGTGTCTCTTTGGGATCAGAATGTTCTTTTAATTTACTAATTTTTAAAATTTTTCTCAGACATAGAGTTAGGAAAACTCTGGAGTCAACTATTTGTGATAAGTCTGTGTTCTTGCATATGAGAATTTTTTTTAACTCAGTGTATGTTTTTGAAATTGTGATCCTTTAGTCGTATAAAATAGCAAAATATCATACCATTACATGGGTGATCCTGCAGACATAAATCATCATAGTGCTGAGGTATGCTTATCAGTCCTGCACCTTTGTGGTTGTTGACACCTAAAACTTAAATTGCCTTATCTTTTAAATGCTGTTCATGTCACTTAGCAGAATTAAATTTGCTTTGTGTGAATTTTTGTGTGTATGGATTTAGAAAATTCAGACTGACTTACACTAAAATTCTTACATCATGTTAATAAGTAAGTTGCACATACATGCCAGTCAAATTGTGAAACTCGTAATTCTTGGTGGTTAACTTTTTGCTGCTTAACTTCTGAAAGGATTATTTGGGTTTGTCATGCTGTGAGTAATAAGATCTGTAGGTAATACTGCATACTTGTTGACAGTTTCTTTTGTCTTCAGGACTAATGGCAAAGGAATAAACCAGCATGGCAGCTATGGTCCCACCTGTGAAGCTGAAATGGCTTGAACACCTAAACAGCTCCTGGATCACAGAAGACAGTGAATCTATTGCAACAAGGGAGGGGGTTTCTATCTTGTATGCTAAGTTAGTTAACAATAAAGAAGTAGTGCCATTGCCCCAGCAAGTTCTGTGCCTCAAAGGACCTCAGTTACCAGATTTTGAGAGGGAATCTCTGTCTAGTGATGAACAGGACCACTACTTGGATGCCCTTCTTAGCAGCCAGCTGGCACTGGCAAAGATGGTGTGCTCAGACTCTCCGTTTGCTGGAGCTCTTCGAAAGCGTCTCCTAGTGCTGCAGCGTGTCTTCTATGCACTTTCTAATAAATATCACGATAAGGGTAAGGTGAAACAGCAGCAGCATTCACCAGAAAGCAGTTCTGGATCCACAGATGTACACTCTGTCAGTGAACGCCCAAGGTCAAGCACAGATGCACTCATAGAAATGGGAGTTCGGACTGGATTGAGCTTGTTATTTGCGCTGCTGAAACAAAGCTGGATGATGCCTGCAGCAGGACCTGGCCTCAGTCTCTGTAATGATGTTATCCATACTGCAATAGAAGTTGTGAGCTCTTTACCACCTTTATCTCTAGCAAATGAAAGCAAGATTCCACCAATGGGCTTGGACTGTTTATCGCAAGTAACAACTTTTCTTAAAGGAGTGACAATTCCAAACTCTGGGGCAGATACTCTAGGTCGTAGATTAGCTTCTGAGTTGCTTCTTGGTTTGGCTGCACAACGAGGTGCCTTGAGATACCTTCTTGAATGGATAGAAATGGCTTTAGGTGCTTCAGCTGTAGTAAACACCATGGAGAAAACCAAATTGCTGCAAAGTCCAGAAGGGATGATCAGCTTTGATTGCTTTATGAGTATATTGACCCAGATGCGACGATCTCTGGTAGGTATAACCGAGTTTGTTTGTTCTGCATTGTAATGTAGTTGCATTCTTAACTGAATACTTTCTCCACATCAAATGCCAGTCTGCTAAATATGTTAGAAAGGGGGCTTTGTTGTGATTTTTCCCCTATATTTGCTTTGTTACCCACCATATCTTTCTCTCCCTTCCTGCCCACCTGTTTCCTCACAGGTAAAGGTGAAACAGCAAAATGATCTCTGTGTTGTTATTTTTGGTGTTATGCTCTAACTATAGGGAAAGAATCGAGGACATACTTGATCCATTTGGAGTTGTACATTTAAGTTCATAGTAGAAAAAGTTAGAAAATTCAAAATTCTGCAAAATTCCTGTTACTTTTATTGCACATGCCTGCTCCCCTGTTCACCTAGGCCTCTGCTTATAAGTCTTCAGGATGTTCAGCAGTTTTGCTGATGCTCAGAAATTAATGTGATAGAAAATGAGCTAAATTGGAAATGTGGCACTCTGCTTTGTGTATTGAGTGCTTACTGCAGGTCCTAGATGAATATTGCTTTTAAAGGTATGAAATTATTGCACAGTATACAGTCAAAAGCTGTGACAAGCTTCTGTCTCATGATGCTCAGACTGAAATAGGGAGTGACTTCTTCCCTCAAGTGATCATTCGTTTCTTCAGGCTTGTACTGCTTGTAAATAAACATAAACTTCAGTATCTAAGAAAGATCTAAAAAATCTTTTGAAGAGTGGGGTCCATGAAAAGAGCATGGCAGTAGCAGTGTCTGAGTTGGATTAAATGTTGTGACGGGCAACTTTATTTGTTATTGGTTTTGGGCTATATATACAATTACAGACCAGAATATGAAAGATACGTAAACAGAAAATTAATTATAATGAGTAATTTAAAAATAATTATAACTTTAAACACAAATAACTTGCATTTCATTACAAAATAGTATTGGGTGAAATTAACTTTGAACCCAGATACATTCACAAGACTGAATCAGTAAGAATGTTGAACTAGCACTTGTGACAGTTTTGTCTTCCTGAAGTGTATTATGCAGGTATCACAGCTCAGGAGAGATATGCTTACAGAAAGAGCCATTAGTTTTTGCTTAGCGATAAGAATAAATCCCTTATGTATTTTGTTCAGGTGGACTGTTGCTGTATTGGAAGCATATTTCTCCTAATAACAACATTTAAAATTGTAGGGATCATCTGCTGATCGAAGTCAATGGAGAGAGCCAACCAGAACATCTGATGGCTTATGTTCTCTGTATGAGGCAGCTCTGTGTTTATTTGAAGAGGTATGTCTTGAAAAAAGCTTTTAAGTTACTGTAGTTTACTTCCTCCTCACATGTGATTGGTGTGCACGTGTGGGTGTGGTCCAGTCTTGTCTGAATTATTCTGGGTTAGAAGAGGTGCAAAAAAACATTGAAAAACTAAGATATAGTGAGACAAAGTCATTTTGGGCAAGCTAATGTGATTTGTATTTTAGGCCGTTACTATGTTGAGGGGCAGTTAAAGCTGCATTAAACACTGTGACTGTATAGGAAGAAATATAAAGTGCTACTGTATAATAAATCTCTCATTTGAGCAGGTTTGTCGAATGGCTTCAGACTATTCAAGGACATGTGCTAGCCCTGACAGCATTCAAACAGGTGATGCTCCCATCGTGTCGGAGACCTGTGAGGTGTATGTGTGGGGCAGTAACAGCAGTCACCAGCTGGTAGAAGGAACTCAAGAGAAAATACTTCAACCCAAGCTTGCTCCGAGCTTTTCTGATGCACAGACGGTGAGTGACATTTGTTAGTGATACATTATGTAACATTCAGCAGCTTCATAGTTACAGTACGAAATTGAAAATAGTACTTTATTTCTGAGTGTCAAGTTTTAATGAAAGGATGATGCTCAGAACTGGTTACACGGGTTAATTTCTTGAGAATATCTCGCTACTTTTATTGATGACTGGGAAAAACATTCTGGTTTGTTTTTAGTGACACACATATATAAATACCCATGTAACAAGAATGACTGAATTACCTGACTTGGTCTGTGGAAACAAGTTGCCTGTAGGTTTTTAGGTGGTTTTGTTTTGGTGTGTGGTGTTTGGTTTTTTGTTTGTTTGTTTGTGTGTTTTATGGTTTTGTTCAGTTTGTTTTTATGGTTGCTTAAAAGGTGTCTTAATGACTCCATGGTTTTTTTCATTGGTGGTTTTCACACCCAAAATTGCCAAGTTGAAAGCTTCAAACTGAGCTAGCTGCTGACACAACCACCTTAGTTTGCTTTCTGAACATCATTGTACATGCTCTTCCTGCTCTCAGTCACAGATTCTGTAGTTGCAACTGAGCACTTGTATTGATGCATGATCCAGAGTACAATAGTCTGCTTTTCTGGTACTATATTGGCTTTGCAGTGTTGACTTAAGTAAAAGCACTTTTTGGTCACTAGACAATTTAGGTGTGTTTCCTGGAATTGTTTCTATGAATGTCACTGATCCATTTTATATTCCAGTGGAATGCAGGACTGAACATCATAGAGCAAGTTTATGCATTCAGAAAACTTTAAAACATTCAAAAGACTAATACACAAGAATGGAATGCATGATCTGAATGAGTGGATTACGCTTTTAATAGTACTGTGTACAACTATGCAACAAATTCATGTGATTTTTTTCCACTTAGCCTTCATTGATGCTTGTTGTAGAATTATCTGTATGAAGACATTAATTCCCATTAAATGGGGATGTGGCCACCTCTTTGGGGCTGTGTTATGATGTGCCTTTATGCCTCAGATGGAACCTGCTCTGCACTTCTGTGTTAAGATTCCTATAGTGAATGATTTCTGTATTAGTCCATTTGCTGTAGGGTCATTCCTCAGCTGAGCGCTGACTTTTGCTGATTAGGGGCAAGTTCTTATTTTCTTAAAAGCTTTTAATCTTATTTCTTCAATGTTCATGGAATTAAAGTTTATAGCAACAAGTGACTGGATTTTTAGCATTTGGTGTATTTCTGTAATGTTACCGCTTGGTACTGGTTAAAATTAAGCAAAACCTACAGTGTTTTATCAAGCTGTTGCTTTGTCTTTTATTGTTTTAAAAAATTAAGATTTCCATCCATGAGTTTTGGAGATCTGAATGCAGCACAAGTTCTGCAGTATGTAGAGGAGATACAAACAAATAAAATAATCACTGTTTACATACTTTAGTCTGTTATGAAAATAGATTTAATCATAACATAATTTCCCAAGAATTTTAGTTTTACTGCTTGCTGAAATCGAATTTATTTTTAATTTTTAGATCATGTTTTATGAAGAAACCTGAAATTCTGTT
Organism: Cisticola juncidis; assembly: GCA_013400215.1. NCBI lineage: Eukaryota > Metazoa > Chordata > Aves > Passeriformes > Cisticolidae > Cisticola > Cisticola juncidis. The sequence goes on along the minus strand of VXBR01007146.1, from coordinate 93,259 downwards.
AAAAAATACAGACTTGTAGACCTATATGTAAATTCTGGATTTATCTAATCTCTGTATTTCTCTATTATATCTTTTTTGTCTTTGTAGATTGAAGCTGGACAATATTGTACATTTGTCATTTCTACAGATGGTTCTGTTAGAGCCTGTGGGAAAGGCAGTTATGGGAGACTGGGACTGGGAGACTCCAACAATCAGTCCACATTGAAAAAATTGACTTTTGAGCCTCACAGATCTATTAAAAAGGTGTCATCTTCAAAAGGATCTGATGGTCACACTTTAGCTTTTACAACAGAAGGGGAAGTCTTCAGCTGGGGTGATGGTGACTATGGAAAACTGGGACATGGAAATAGTTCAACTCAAAAATATCCCAAACTTATTCAGGGTCCCCTGCAAGGGAAGGTATGTTTTGTATAAAACAGCACCTGTTTTTGTTCTGTTTAGCTGGGATGTTGCATAAAGTTTGAAGTAGATAAAATCCTAAGAAAATGTTCTGTGTTTTTTCTAGACTTCTCTTTGAGGCTGGGTTTGCTTTCAGCTAAAACACCAGAGCTTATGGTTTCCTGTAGGCCTGTGACTTGGCCAGTGGCATTGTCAGGAAAGCTGCTCATACTCTGGAGTCAAACTTGTTCAGGGGCTTTCACTGAATTGCAGTTTCAGTTTTGCTAGCTGCAACATCAAGGCTTTCACATACAACTTGTTTAGTGTCCTAAACATCCACTGATGCTGCTTTTTTTTCCTGTAAGACATGTAGGATATTGTGCTGCTAAAGCTACTTGATAAATGAATCGTTAGTAATTTTACAAATATAGGTGCCTTTTTGTGTACTAATTTCCCTTATCAAATAAATAGAAATTATTATGTGTGTACTTGATCATGTGAATTAACAAGTTAGTTTATGTAGACTCCTGAAACTTGACTCTGCCAAGCTTTCAGACTTCCCACTTGATTTGTGTGAAAACTTTGTCTTTCTTTTTGCTTGTTATGTAGGTAGTTGTATGTGTATCGGCAGGCTACAGACACAGTGCCGCTGTTACAGAGGATGGAGAGCTGTACACATGGGGAGAAGGAGACTTTGGAAGATTGGGTAATTTGAAAATTTCATTAGATGCATTTGGAAAAATTCCTATGTCTAGTAATGATTTTATACATCTGTTTGCCTTGTTCTCTAATTGTCCCCTCTGCATACCCATACACATGTACTCAGGTGTGTGCATACAGCTGACAAGTGCAGAGGCTCTTAAGAGTTTTTAATGTGGTTAGTTTTACAAAGATTTAAAAAAAAATTTTCATTTTGAGGCAAGTTGCTTTTATTCATTCATAAGACTATATGGTTGCTAATGCCACTGGAATGTAAACAGTAGACATTTTAATTAAACTGGGATTCTAGATAAACTTCATCTGGTGTGATGGTCCAATGATTCTTAGAAGAGTCAGGAATAACTGCCTAATAATATCAAGGGTCTGATTCTAATACGGATACTTGGTGTTAAGTTTGCCAGAATGGCTTAGCGTCCATTTACCTTAATACATCTAAAAAGTTAAATTTAACTGAAACAAGAAACCCTGTATTACTATTTGCATAAGTTCACTTGTCTGTTCCATTATCTTTGCTGTACAGCTGCTATACCTGGTATAAAACTACCCTTCTCGAGCAGGTTGAGAATAAGTTTTGTGTAGAAAATTGTTTAAAGTTGGGCTTTAGTTCCCTTCTGTTTTGTTTTTCTTTGAATGTCATCATCATTAAGTATAGAGGGGTAAAAGTAAGGAAGTGGCAGGGGTAGCAGATGAGGACACTGTTCGACAGTCACAGCTTTCAAGGGAATCGGTGGAAGTTCTGAGCATATTGCTGTTTTTAAGAGAAGAACTCTGTGTTAGAGGTCTAACTGCAATTTTGGTGGGAATTGTGGAAACGTTCTCCTTGAATTTTAGATTATCGTGGAGTTTTGATGTCCTTTGCGGGCCTTAGAGTGTACAATGGTGAGTTCCAGAATGTAGCTAGAAAGTAACATTTCACTGGGTTATAGGAAGTTGTTCGTATTTAATCAGTTATGGATACCAATGATGTCAATTTCCTCTCTTCATTTTTCTTCCACACTCACAGAATTTCTGGAGTTTAGTAGAAATAAAACTTTTTGTAAAGTATGTGATAGCTGTAATGTACTTGGTTTCTGCAGAAAGGACCCGTTAGAACTGTGGCTGCCAAAAGGAGCTGAGGGGCTGAACTGATCAGTCGGAGCAGTATGGACAGGAGTGACAGAGGGCCCTTACTGCAGCTTCCTCATGCTGTACAGGTTACCTGCTGCCCAGTATTGGGAATTCTAGCGACCTAATCAGCTGCTATTGAAGGCAGTTTTGCTAGCAATTCTTTTTATTTATGTTCAGCTAGATAGAAAATAATCACAAATTTTAGAGGCAGTGAGGTCTGAACAGGTGTTCTGGGGTATGTCGTAAAGATTAAATGTTTAACTTTACAACAGATGTCTTCCAAACCTTGCTAAGAATCTTTCGAAAAAGTTGGCAGAGGTCATCATTTGTGATGACTGCAATACATGTGTAATTTCAAAATCTAATGATTGCAAAACAGAAATAGGACTTTAATCTTCACAAAAAGAAATTACCTTTTTCTTTTTTCCTTAGGTCATGGTGACAGCAACAGCCGCAACATTCCAACGTTAGTAAAAGATATTAGCAATGTAGGAGAGGTTTCCTGTGGCAGTTCACACACGATAGCTCTGTCCAAAGATGGGAGAACAGTGTGGTCGTTTGGAGGAGGAGACAATGGTGGGTAAAATGAATATTTTAGTTGTTATTTTTGTCTTATTCCATCTGCCTCAGTACTCCTTGCATTTTGGTTCTATTTTTTATTTGTTTGGTAGCTATTCAAGAAAGGGATTCTTAAAAAATCTGAATACAATATCTCAAGTTCACTTGCAAGATTATAGGGTTAAAAAAAGATTTTCAGCAAGGTAGGAGTTTCACACTGCAGAGGTCAGTGAATGGATAAACAATTCTGGAAAAATGGTGTGCTGATGACTTTCAAGTAAGCTCGCTCATGATATGACAGTAGCTATTTAGATCCTACAAACTATTACATATCAACTCCTTGGGATTAGTATTTCAGTTTTAAAATAGACTATAATAAATTCATATTTCTTCAAGTCTGGAACTACTATAATTGAAAGAGAATAGGTTTTATAAAAATTGCAGTATGTTTTAATTTTGAAAATCCACTCTGACATTTTTAGAAATAAAAAAAAAAAAACAACTTTTGGGATACATTTAATTGTTGTCTATCCATTGGAAATACCTTCCAGTTACGTTTCCTTCTTTTGCAGGCAAGCTTGGTCATGGTGATACAAATAGAGTATATAAACCTAAAGTTATAGAAGCCTTGCAAGGAATGTTTATTCGAAAAGTTTGTGCTGGAAGTCAGTCTTCTCTTGCCTTGACATCAACAGGGCAGGTAGGCAAAACCAAGTTTTCACTCAAATTAGGGGAGTTGGTGAAGAGGGTCTGGGTTCACATTGTCTCAGCATTTATTATTTTGACTGTTGAGAAAATGTTCAGCTAGTACTTAAGTAGAATTGAAGTCCTTGATTAGAGATTGAAGTACCTAATGCACAAGAGTATTTCAAAATGTGCTAAGAGTCATCTAAAACACACTTTTCAAGCTTCTTTCTTAGTCATTATTTTAGGTTAATAAATGTAACTAGTATAAAATCAAATTGGATTAAACAAACAGAAGTAAACTGCTTGTAATTTTTAATATAGTAACTCAGGTGATTAAGTGATTTAATAGTTTTTTAAAATGTATATGTATATTAGAATATAGTTGTTAACTTCAAATTTTATTTCTAATCTGAAAAATCTCAGGAGAACTTGGAGATAAATGTTGAGATGGCAAAGCAGGACCCTTCCTTGCATGATGGATGCATGTCATCCAATAAACATTTGCACAGGTGTAACCTCCACCACCCTCAGCTGTGTGACTGAGAGGCAGTGGGTTTTCAAAGAGGGGATGAGGAATGTTGACATTCACTCTGGTGGTTTGTTTTCCTCCAGCAGCCTCCCCGGTGCTGTGCTCTGTGGCCCCTCGGTGGTTGGGGGAAGGAATGCACACTGTATGAGATGTGTGTTCAGCTAGGAAAGTCCTGTGCACTTTTCAGTTGTGCTGGAGGTGTAATTGCAGTCCTTGTGCAGGGGGTTTGCTGGGATGTTGTTTGTTGTGCTCAGTAGTAGCCCAAGTGTGACCTGCAGCTGTTGTGTGGTTGCTTTGCTCCAGGTTTACGCGTGGGGCTGCGGGGCCTGCCTTGGCTGTGGCTCTTCGGAGGCGACTGCTCTCAGACCCAAGCTCATTGAAGAGCTGGCTGCTACTAGAATAGTTGACATTTCCATTGGTGACAGTCACTGTTTGGCACTTTCTCATGGTAAAGAGAATCAGGTGTAAAAATATTTAATCCTTCTCTTGATCAAAAGCAGTGGTATCTCAGCTTTTTTTTCTACTTTATGTTTATAGATAATGAAGTTTATGCTTGGGGTAACAATTCAATGGGACAGTGTGGTCAGGGAAACTCTACTGGCCCCATTACTAAACCGAAGAAAGTAAGTGGTTTAGATGGAGTTGCAATTCAACAAATTTCAGCAGGAACATCCCATAGCCTTGCCTGGACAGCTCTTCCAAGGGACAGGTAACAATGACATTTGGGACAGGTATAATTTTATTCTTTTATGCAAGTCCACTTCAGGATGCATTTAACTATTTCCTGAAAGTATTCCCACATCATGTATGTTAAGCATTCTGGTTATAATGTTTTGGTCTGGAAAGTTGTCTTCCTCTCCTCTTTCCGCCCTCCTCTTAACTGCCTTGCATGTTACAAGTGAAAATATATCAGCACCATATATTTGGATATTTCTTCTTTATATAATAATGTATTTATGTGTAGTTAGACAAAGCCTACCTCTGTTTACTAAATATTGACAAGATAGTCAGTGGGAGGTGAAACAACTCAGTATTTTTTATTTGTTGCTTCTGAGGGTATTTTTTATGGCTTGGGAAGGTTTTTTTTAGTGTAATAAGTAGTACACTAATCAGGAGACTTTGGGAAAGGGGAAGTTCAGATAAATGACTGAGGTGCATTTAAAGTTCTTAAAATTTCTGTGTGGTTACATGTTAAACTGAAAATAGGTACCTAAACAAATAGTTTTGTTATTAATATACAGTAACTCAAATAATACTTTTACACCAAAGAGATTTGCAAGTGATTGAAGTGAACCAGTAAACTTTTATGTCTAGACTGGCACAAAGGAACAGAAAAACTTAATATTTGGAAGATAATTCAAGAAGAACTTCAAATGCCCTATTTTCAAGGGAGCTATCAACTAAGGAAATACTAAGACTCAAATTGGATCAAGTGCTGCTTCCCCTTTTGAGTTCTCCCTGATGTTTCTAATATCTCCCAAAGTCTCTAACCTGACATTTGCACTAAAATTAGCTTCGTGGGTACTGGTCAACCTTTGCATGAATTAGATTAAATGCACATGGCTTCAGATTTATGGCATTGAGGTGTTTTAGTCCATAGATGTGGAGTGTAAAAGAGTGCAAAAAACATCTTCATGTGTCAGGAAGTTGGTCTGCCATAGTTGTATTAGTTTGCTCTAAGAAAGAAACTGGTTTAGTTAAGTGTATTCAGTATTGAACCTGTTTAAACTATTAATTTATTAAAGCAGTTAAAGATTTCCAGGGGGTAATTTTCTTTGATTCCAGGCAAGTCGTGGCATGGCACAGACCCTATTGTGTTGATCTTGAAGAAAGTACCTTTTCACATCTTCGTTCTTTTCTCGAGCACTACTGTGACAAAATTAACAGTGAAATTCCTCCTCTTCCTTTTCCTACATCAAGGTACATATAGCATATACATGTTACAATTTTTATATTTCTTTTTTCTTTACAGCAGTGGTACATGGCTTAGTCCTTGTTAGTCTATTCTTCAACAAGCATAAGTCTGGTTTACTTGTTCATTCAGGTGTCATTTGCGTAGAACGCATTTTTATAACACAGGAGCTTTACAGTGTCTCAATTGTAGCAGGATCTTTAGTGTGAAATTTATTTTTATTATGAAGTGAATTAAATGCTTTTCTTCTGAGTTTTCCTTTGAAACGCTTTTTTCTATGTAGTTGAAATGCATTTACTGTTTCTGTGTTGTCAGTTCTTACTCCTGTAACTGGTGTTTCAAATTTTTTTGAAGAGATCTAGAAATTAATATCCTGACTTTTTGGTTTTAACCTGATTATTGTACTTCTAAATCTTCTGAGAGAAGATGACATTTATTACTTCTTAAAAGTTTTTTATTTTCCTCTGTGTATCATATTATTGTTTATTTCTGCATTTTGGGATGGTTTTGCCTCATAATTCATAAGACTAGTAATCTAAAGTAAATGCCATTGTCCACAAAGACACTTGTCTATTCTGGTTTCAATTTTTGTTCTTTTTAAGCAGGTTGGTAGCAAGTTTCTCAGAGGAGTTTGCTTAAACTCCCAGTTGGAATTTACTTGCCTTTCTGGTATGAAAAATCAAAGGAGAGTTAAAAGCTTAGTACACAAGTAACTGGAAGGAAGTAGTGCTAATAATAGGAGAGCTTAAAAGGTATATATTCCTTTTACAGGGAACATCACAATTTTCTTAAATTGTGTTTGAAGCTGCTTTCTAATCACCTTGCACTTGCCCTGGCTGGAGGTGTAGCCACCAGCATTCTTGGCCGACAGGCTGGTCCTCTTCGAAATCTCTTGTTCAGACTGATGGACTCTTCTGTCCCTGATGAAATTCAAGAAGTAAGTAATGCCTTTTTGTTTATGTGTGAAAATTGTACCACTTCCTTCTGTTTTTTTTTCTGTGAAGTAGGATATTTATCAGACTTTCTGAACAATTCTGACTTGCCAGTTGTACTCACTAAAGTTAAAAAATATAGTCATCATCACTGTTTTATGATCTGAAAGCAGAGGAGAATGTTTGCATAAGAATTTCAAAAAGCTGCTTTATTTTGTAATTTCTAAATTATTCTTCCCTGCAATAATAAGCCTAAAATGTTTATTGTGGATTGTGTTGTGGATTGAGTAACTGATCTGGTTGAGTAATTCTCTGAAGATGCACTCTTACAGGAAATAGCAACTTTTGTTGGTCTTGTTTCACTCTTTCAATGTACTGCACATGTTTACATCACAGCATAAAATACTAGTCTGCTGTTATGTGATAGAATTCTGATATTACCTGAACTTAGGCAGATACAGGGATATATCCTGTGTGATGTACAGTATTTTTAAGGTTACAGGTGGGTTGATTATTTCCCATCTCCACTGAAGAAGTATTTTTGACTCCTCTAATTTTAGGTTGTAATTGAGACACTGTCAGTTGGAGCAACTATGCTGCTTCCTCCGCTGCGAGAGAGAATGGAATTGCTGCATTCTCTTCTGCCCCAAGGTCCTGATAGATGGGAAAGCTTATCAAAAGGACAGGTAAGGTCAAGTAAAAGTATGCCTGAGAGCAGTTGTGGTTTGCTTTGGGGTTTTGTGTGAGATCATTTTGAGCTATGAGGTGAGCCTCATGTGCAGAGTGCAAGCACATCTCTGGGGAGATGCAGTGCAATCCCCAGTGTAACAAAATCTGTAGGGCAGCCTGGCTAAACCAGAAGGGAGGGAGGCAGGGAGCACTGCTTGTTTTCTCAAGTGAAAATCGACTACAGAGAGCTTAGGAATTACTGTGGTAGTATATCCAAACAAGTTTAGAGATTAGATAATTTTGAACACTAGATTATTGAACAAGCCTTGCTAAGAGAAAATTAAGTGTTTTCTGGGATGAATATTTGTATAATGTTTTCCCTACATGGATTTCACCCTGCTTTGCAAAGATGACTGCAAGGTTCTTTTTTGTACCCTTTTTCCTACGTACAGTGTAGAGAAATTGTGTCTCCCACCCGTCTTCCCAAATAATCAGGTAACCAGGACATACTGGAGAAAGTTTTTGGTTCAGTGTCTTACCCTCATTGCCAACAAAGTGGACAATCTGGTTTCTGTCTCTCTTAATCTCAGATTTTTACTAGCTGTGGTAAATCTAATTCATTATATTTATCCATTCGCTAATAGTACAAATCTTAAGGAAAACCTGGAGTATTCTGGTAAAGCTCTCTGGCTTATTTCTGTGTCCCATTAAAACTTTTTTGGTTGGGTAACTATGCCTAATGCTTTTTTTCTTCTTAGCTCATTATTTTATCTTTATTGAAGAAGTGTGATTTTTGTGTTCTTCTTTAGAGAATGCAATTGGACATCATTCTGACAAGCTTGCAGGATCACACCCATGTAGCTTCCCTGCTTGGTTATAGCTCCCCATCTGATACCACAGAAACTTCTTCATTGTGTGTCAGCTATGGAAACCCTTCTGATCAAGCATATGCTGTCCAGAGCAGTCATCCAGATACTCATCTGGCTGAAATCTTAATGAAGACTCTTCTAAGAAACTTGGGGTTTTATACAGTATGTACAGGCTTCATAATAATTTATTTTTTAAAATTATAATTAATTTTTGATGTTTTGAAGAGTTACTGTTTTGTCCCCCGTGTTAAGGAAATGATGCTCATTTTGTTTGTCTAAAGTAGCAGTGCCACATGTATTGGTCTTTAAGTGGACTAAAGTCAGTTAATAATTTCTAACAATACGATTCTAATATGGTTATAGTGATATTTATTGTTTGAGGTGACTTATGTAGATGCAGCTGGTTTCATATTAGACTATTTTATTGCTCTCTCTTCGGCTCCAGATTTTTTGGGAAGATGTAAAACAAGATGTAAATTGATTGTATGCAATGTTTGTCAGTATAATCTCAGCCACCAGGGAGCAATAAGCAGACACCAGGAGCATGAGGCTGTTTAATTAACTTACTAGGGTGGTAACTACCTTGTAATAGAGCAGCAAGTACCAGTCTTGCTAAACACACTGTCTGCCAGATTGTTATTCTTAGAAAGTGTAGGGGAGCGTGAGAGGAAATCATTGACTCAGCTTTTTATTCAACCAGCCAGTTGAATTCAACAGCAAGAGGAAATCAGAGGGTTTGGAGTTCCCTTGGCATAGTGTGGAGCGCCTCAGTGCAGAGTGGCAGTGTTCTGTTCTTCTCTCTAGGCCTTCTTCCATCAGCAAGGTGGAACTGTCTGCTTTGAATTGGCTGCTTGAAACTGACTTTTTCCAATGGATTCCAAAGGAAGTCAAGCAGCCATCTATGCTCTCCTTCTATTGCCATCGTAGACAGTGCAAACAGTGAGATATCTTATGCATCAGTTCACAATAGATCCTAAGGAATTATTCCTTAACACATTGTGCTTTGAGGGCTAGATTAGGAGGTGAGTTTTTTAATCTAGTTAGCCTAGTGAGGAATAAAAGCATTGCTGCATGCAAAAGAAACATTTAAAGAAATGTTTGCTTGACGGCTACCATAGTCACTCCTGTGACATTGTAAAGAAATGGATTTTCAAGTTTGGTTATCCCGTGATCCACCTGATATCCAATTTCTCCAGTAATTACAGGTGCACATCATAAAGATAAAAATGCTTCTTTTTAGGTAATAGTAAAGTATTACAGCGCTTGAAGCAGAGTTAATTATTATCTTCTCCCCTTTTCTCTTAATAGGATCAAGCCTTCGGAGAACTGGAAAAAAACAGTGATAAATTTTTACTTGGTACATCATCATCAGAAAACAGCCAACCTGCTCATTTGCATGAGCTTTTATGTTCCCTCCAGAAACAGTTGTTGGCTTATTGCCACATCAACAGTGTTACTGAGGTGTGTGTCCTTATTTTTACCATTCAGGAGAGAAAAAAAGAATTCAGTATTCATAAGCACCAGAATGTTGTAAGGTTCCTTCGGAAAATCTTTGGAGTATTTGAAAGCTGAAGTGATTTAAATAGTGAACCCTTTGTATGTATTTACTGAACTGTTCTTACATTTGTTTCCTTCTAGAATTCCAGCAGTGTGGCACTGCTTCACAAACACCTACAGCTTTTATTGCCTCATGCTACAGATATCTATTCCCGTTCTGCAACACTGCTGAAGGAAAGCTCTTGGAATGGTAGTGTTGGGGAAAAACTGAGAGGTAACTGTCCATGGAAACATCAGTAATGATGGTTCTGTAACCTTAGGTCACTTTTCTTTTGCTCAGATTTGAATTAAAAATCCCTTATTTTTCCTATAGCTGCATAAATTGGGCATCCCAGATTTCCCCCCAAAGGAGGAGATAAGGTGTCTACCCAGGAATGGCATCTGGCTCATATTTTTGATAGGACATTTTGTGTGCGGGAAAAGCACAGGTTGGAGAATGTGAATTCTCCATTTTGTTCCCTTTCACTCCAGAATGTGAATGTGAACAGCACTTAGAGTGTGCATTATTGTTTCAGTTTCACTAGTTCTAGATTACTCTTTTTACAAGTACAATTATTGTGATTGAAATATGTACTGAAAAATGTGTAACTAAAATAAGATTTTAATAATTATTAAAAAACCCATCAATTCAACCTTTATTGTTTAAGACATTCTGAGATAGCTGAGGTGCAATTCTTTGACTTGTTAAATTGTGCTTACATAACTCCGTAACTGTAACTAATTCAGGTTTGTTTTTTCTCTGCAGATGTGATTTATGTATCAGCTGCTGGCAGTATGCTCTCTCAGATTGTTAACTCCCTGTTGCTGCTGCCAGTGTCAGTAGCCCGACCTTTGCTGAGTTACCTGCTGGATCTGCTGCCACCTTTAGATCGTCTCAACAGACTCTTGCCTGCTGCAGCCCTTTTGGAAGATCAGGAGTTACAGTGGCCTCTTCATGGTTAGTGTAATAACAAACATGCTTTTAATCTGAAAAATAAACAATGGCACATTTTATAGTAGAATTTATCTCTCTCTTTTAAGATGGCTTTTTTTAAACTATGTGTCTTGCTACATCTCCTTTTCAATTTCCTTAATGTGTTGCTGTTTCCTTAATTCCTTGCCGTGAAATCTTTTTTCTGTTTTGCGTGCTGTTTCCAGTTTTATTCTTAATCTGTACACATTTATCAGAACACAGAGAAGTATGCATTAGACAAAGCAGGTTCTTGGGCAGAGTTTAAAAGAGCCTTTACTTCATGAAGAGCTGTTGTGACTGATGGTGGCCTCTGCTGTGCTGTAGTTCCAATGTTCAGTGATCTGTTTCTCCTAGCTGCAGTGTCTTCAGTTGAAGTGTTTCTGATTGAGGGGCAAATCTGTGATTAACTGGGAAATACTAACAAGATCTGCCACTAGCTTTGGAATTTTGGAATTGTCTGTGACACCTGTGCATTGGTGACTAACCTGGCAGTGAATACTTGCAGGTGGCCCTGAGTTGATCGACCCTACAGGTGTGCCCCTGCCGCAGCCTGCCCAGTCGTGGGTGTGGCTGGTGGACCTGGAGAGGACAGTGGCCCTGCTCATCGGGCGCTGCCTGGGGGGGATGCTGCAGGGCCCTCCAGTGTCCCCTGAGGAGCAGGACACGGCCTACTGGCTCAAAACCCCGCTGTTCAGCGATGGAGTGGAGATGGATATTCCTCACTTAGGTGAGCTGTTCAGTGCCAGTGCCTAATGATCTGTGTAAATATGCGTTCAGGTGTGAAATTTCTGGTGATGTTTGAAAAAGTGTCTGTTCTTAAGGTTTGTCTCTCAGTGTTCTTGTCTATTAGTGTGGTAATACAAAAAGTTCAAAAGTGATATTTAAGGTTATGATGTAGTTTGTAAAGGGTCTTGGAAATGCATATAGGAGAAAAAAAATCCCACAATTCTCAGTAAAAGACTACAAATTTCACACAGTTATTTGGAACTGTTTCACTCTTAGATGCTCAGCATTTAATTGATGTTCCAGGAACTCAATTTTTCATATTAATTATTGGAAAAGCCCTTCTATTTTATTCTACTAGCAAAATGAGTTTTTTATTAATTAGAAACAATACTGTTAATAGCAAACTTCATTCTTTATGATCTACCAGAATTTTCAACGACTCAGTAGTGGTGTTCCAGTCATCCCTTCCTATCTGAATGGGGCACTTGCTTCTTTGTGCCCTGTTCCTCTTAGTTCACATCTCCTCTTCCTTCTAGTTCTGAGTAGGCTACTTCAAGACTTACAAGACGGAGTGGTTTGAAATGGGTCCAGGCAGTAGTTGCAGGTGTATAGCTGTTCAGGTAGAATTAAAGATACAAATTTATGCTTTTGAAGAAGAGTTGGATGAATGTCATGGGTTTGTGCTGGCCAAATGCCAGTGCACCCATGACTGTATATTTTTCCTAATGAACTACTGTGAGATGCAGTCAAGAAGAGAGCAGAGCAGGCCTAAAACTTGAAATAGGAAAGAAACTTTATTAGACTACATAACAGACAATAGAAAAGAAAAGAAAACCCAAACACCCAGAAACAGAAATTAAAACCTCCCAGAACATTTCTTCTCCTCCCCCCCAATTTCCATCCCTTACATGCTCACACAGTTAACACTTGCACATTACCCTCATCTTACTTGCTTAAACCTTCCACAACCCTGGGTTCCCCATGAAAGTCATCATCCCTTAAAAAAACAATCTTCAATTCATCCAGGGAGAGAGGAGTCTCTCTCGCACCACAGACTCCCCACAGGAAACACAGGTCCACCCTCCCGTGTTCCCATGCCACCCATGGCACCACCCAGAGCAGTCTGCCAGGGTGACACCCTCCTTTCCATGTCCAGTGCTCTCACCACCGTCCATGGGCCAAAACCGCATATAGGGCTCTTTTAAGGATGTTTGGACAAGGACCAAAAAACAGCCATCTTCTCACACTGGGACAGCAGTCCCCCCCACATTTACCCCTGGGGCCAAGGGTTCCAAGAATAGGCCACAAAGTCTTTGGTTTTGAGCCAAAAAGCATCCACCCAAACACAGTCTTATTTATGTTCAGGAGAGTTCAGGGTCCATCTATGGCTAACATTACGCAAGAAAAGTCCAGCCCAAAAGGCCACTCTTCGTCTCTAGGTGATCTGGGGGTCTTTTTCCATCGTCCTTTATCATCTCAGTCCCAGGCTGTCCCTCTCTCTTCTGAAACCACCAGCCATGAGAATCAATGTCTGGGAATAGTTTTCCTCTGCCTCAGAAAGAGTTAAAAGCTTGTGTCTCCCAGCAAGGCCACAGGCCCAGGCACTGCCAGGCTCCAGCAGCTCCCACACGCAGCAGCTCGGCACCTTCTCCTGGCGGGAGGGGGATGGGGACGGGGGAACGGAAGGCACCTCCAAAGTTCTCCACCGCTCCATCCTGCATGGGGCTGGCCCAGCTCCAGTCCTGTTCTCTCTCTTTCTCCCCCCGCTGGGGCCCAGGCCTACCTCAGCCTGACCACCTGGGCCCCCTACCCCACCCAGCCTGGTCTCTGGGCAGGGGAGGAGATGCTCCTCTCCTAAAATGGGAGCCAGAAAGAAGTCCCCCCTTGTGTCCTCAGAGGCATGTCCAACCCCTCAGTGGCCACTAAAGGTGCCAGCATTCAAACCTGACCACTGATTGGTTTGACCTCAGCTTCCTGAAAAACTCAGTTCCCCTCAAACCAAGACAATAGTGCTTCTAAATCTCCATAGGTTTATGTAGATTGTATTTTTAGTCACTTCCCTTTGTAAGGTGAATTTGTGGAAGGACAGTGACATGTCTTGATTTTTTTTAAACTAAGCGGAAGGTCAAAGATGGTTTAAATGCTTTTAGATAGAGGTGTGTAATGCTCAAAATTTGCGGATTTAATTTCTTTGGTATTTCTGTTCTGTTAGACAAATGCATGAGCTCCTTGTTAGAAGTGGCCCTGTCTGGAAATGAGGAGCAGAAGCCATTTGATTATAAGCTGAGACCAGAGATCACAGTCTTTGTTGATTTGGCCTTGGGTTGTACAAAAGAGCCAGCAAGGAGCCTCTGGATCAGTATGCAGGACTATGCTGTCAGTAAAGGTAAGGCATTGAAATCACCTGTGTATGTTGAAAGGTATGCTCCTAGCATAATTCTGTATTTTCTTTGGCAATGATTTTTAATTCTACAGCATGATAAACTTAATTTATTGTTGTGTTCCATTAACTTTCTTTTGGTTTTTCTGTTACTTACTTTTGACACTGATTTCAGTGGTTGCCAAACATGTAGCTCAATGTTGGTTTTCCCTCTGAACTGGTAAGAAGAAACTCTTGTTTGCTTACTCAGTTGTTGTTTTTTCTATTTTCTGAGTAGAGCAGTGTGAAACTTGCAATTAAAAAAAAAATTAAAGGGGAGGAGATGAGGGAAGGCAAAGTAACTTGCAAAATATGTTAGGAATGAAGGGGTAAGTCATCTTTTGTTTTTTGAGTCTCTGGGAGGCTGGTCTTACAGTAGTAATAGTTTTTCATGCTTATTGCCTAAAAATCTGGATTTCCTGCTCAAGCTTTCCAGGTTCCTTTTAATGACATTCACTGAGCATTGTAGCTGTACTGTAACTGCTGTATCCAGAGATAATTTTCTGTAGGTCTGGCTGGGCTGAGCTGGATGAAGAAAAGAGCAAATGGTATTGTGCGCCTGTTGCAAACAACACAGGGAATTCTGTCACAAGATTCCACAGAAGGGGGAATTCCAGTTAAAACAGTGATGGTTATCTGTTTGCACAATCTTGAGTTGAATGGGCTGGTCTGCATAATCTAGGCTGTGGGACTGGGTTCCTTAGAAGTTGATGTGGATCTGCTCCATTCAGCTGACTGAAAGTTGTGTGGTCATGTTAACATAGCATCGCAGGCAAAATCATGGAACTTGCGGAGGAGCAGCTGTGTTAGACTAGACTTACCTATAGCCAGGTACCTTTTATCACTACTACGGCAGTTCATAAGGATTTATAGATTACATTTAAGAGAAAAATATATTATAAACGTATTTGTAAAGAAGGGGGACAGTAATCTTTTATTTTCCCGTGGAAAATCATGGTGCTTTGTGAAGTTTTGCTTGGCAGTTCACTTATTTCATCGTGGAGCAATATTATTTTCATAATGGTTGTTTTTAAAGTGGGGAAAAGTTTTGTTGAAATTAAAAAGTCAGTTTCTTAAAAAAAGGGACTTAAATGGCTCAAAATATTGAATACCATATTGAAAAAACAAATATTTTTGGTTTTTGGGAACAGTAGCCAGTTTTGATGAATCATTTCTATTTTCAGATTGGGATACTGCAACTTTAAGTAATGAATCCCTCCTAGACACTGTGTCCAGATTTGTCCTTGCGGCTCTCCTGAAACATACGAGTTTACTTAGTCAAGCTTGTGGTGAGAGCAGGCAAGTAGCTTAAAGCTGCTTTTAAAAGTTCAGCTTGACTTTTTGGAGGAAAGTTCATGTGATTTTTTTCTGGCTTGGATGTGATTTTCTGTAGGTACCAGCCTGGCAAGGCCTTGGCAGAAGTTTACCGCTGTGTGTATAAAGTTCGGAGTCGCTTGCTTGCCTGCAAGAACATGGAGCTTATTCAGACCAGGTCATCCTCCAGAGACAGATGGGTAAGGCTGTGCATCTCTTTGCAGTTCTTGTGGCTTTACTGGCTATTAAGAAAATACTACATAGTTACTAGTATTTTTTTCTATCCTGTTGAAAAACCTTCATGAGTTTCCAAAGCAAAATTGATGAGGTATAATTAGGAGTCCAGTAGTCTGGAATGTGTGATATTAAATCAATTAAAGCAGGTGATTGGTTGGCATCATTTGACCCAAGCCCAGCCTTGAGCCTAGTTTTCCCCTCATCCTGTCTCTAGAATGTTGGGCTATAGAAACCCTACAGCTTAGCTGGAGATGGCTCAGCTATGTTGAGCAGACCACAGCTTTGTCTGTCTGCCATGTCTGAATCCAGCTGTGTTACCTGGGCCTCTGATCTCTGAACCTCTCTTTCCCTTTCTTTCTTCCTACATGGCCACATTATCTTCTTAGTCCTGGCATTACTTTAGGGCAGCTTGTTAGCCCTATGTGAATGTCTGATATGAGGGCTCTGGGCCTGAAACTGGCAACTTCTGAAAAACTTAATTAAGCCAGATCAGTGTTAAAAGTGTTCAGTGAATTACAGGGTTAGGGACTGTTTGGCAATACAAAAAGTAGTCCTTAAAGCAGGTTTCTCTGATAGGATTTTTATTGTGGTTTACAATCTAAAAGCAAGATATTTTTAATGAACAAAATTCTCATGTAATATCAAGATTAAGATGCTTTTTAGATATATTTTAAAGCACTACCAGTGCTCATTAAAATAGTGTAGGTATGTCTCCTGCTTTTTATTAATATTATGTATGTGTCCTGCCTACTTCCTTTCTCAGGGTAGGGATCTAACATAACTGCAGGAGACCTCAGCACTTCTGGAAGCATTGGGTGTACATGCAATAAGTTCTGTTACTCCCAGAAATCCTCAGACTTACAGATGCAATATTGCAAATCTGATATATGCAGTAGATTTGTTGCTTCAGATTTAATGCCATTTGGAAAAGGTACCAGGTTTGCTTTTGCTCAGTGTACCCAGGCTTATGGTTTCTAAAGGCTATGGTGCTGAAGTGTCAAAGTTTGACTGTAGTATCTAAGTAAGCATTACAAGGAGAGATTTTTCTGCAGATAATCTGAGTCATGGTTACAAAAGGAAAATGAAATTTTCCAGCTTAGGTATTTAAAACCTTGAATCTCAACAACTGTCTTTGTTGTTTATTTCATCAGTATCAAAAGTATATTTTGATAGGAAGAAGCCTCTTGTGTTTTGTACATACATCATTCATTTGGGTCAGAATTAATTTCACTTCATGTGTGTATTTTTTTTAATCAAGATGCTAGATAACCAAGAATCTGCTGATGTTGATACTCAAGAACATTCTTTTACTCGTACAATTGATGAAGAAGCAGAAATGGAGGAGCAGGCAGAACGTGACAGGGAGGAGGGACACCCAGAACAAGAAGATGAAGAGGAGGAAAGAGAACACGAAGTTATGACAGCTGGTAGTAAGTACTGGTTATGTGTGTCAATAATGCTATGTCCTTTGGAAGGACAGTGTCTTTTTCTTTCTGAGGTAAAACAGGAAAATGATTTAAAAGATTATGCAAGATATGTCCTCATAAATATTTTGGGAGGTTTGTTTTTATACAATGCTAGAGGGTTTTTTATGGTTCAAGAAGGTTTTTAGATACAAAGGAATGTGAATACTAAGTTAGTTCACTGCAATTTAGGGCCTCTGACATATACCAGCACTTCTATGTGCAATGTGTACAAGACTACTTGGTTTCATCTTGTTTTCTCTAAGGTTCTTGTCATTAGATCTCTGAGTTTTCATTAATATTTAGATACAGAATTTTGGCTGTGTTGTTATTTTATGTAGTAAGCTTTGAAGGGTAATGGTATTCTGAAGTTTGGAAACAAAACCGTTGATAATAGTGGACTGTGTTGGAATTCACTTCTGCCTTCGAATATCTCTGCTTTAAAAATGTGGAGGTTTCAGTCAGAGTTCGGTATTTTTAGCACTATTTGCCATATTTTTTCCTGGGCTTTCTAAACATCCTGTTTAATTCTTCAGAAGATAGCTTCAAAAAGGTAGATTTCACAAACTGTTGTTACACTTACTTGGGCTTGTAGTCCAGCTTGATGGAGTAGTTAATCCTTAATTTTTGCAGTTTCAGTAAAGCAACAGCCAGTCACACAATGCTGTTTTTTTCTCTGTTGTGAACTGAGTGTTCTCCAAGACAGCATTTGTATTGGCCTTGGAACATGTGTGTAGAATGCACGTGCTTTAAAAAATGAAATTGGCTGACTAGAAATATTTTCCATAGCTGCACAATTTTCTTTTTCTTTTCCAAATATTGTTCCTCTGAATACTTGTTAGAATGTTCGTTTTTTTTCCAGTCTCTGCTGTCATCTCTTGTTTTGCTGACAGCTTCCTATTTCTCTCTCACATTTCTCTTTGGGACCTTACTGACCAAAACATATGTTACACCTTTAGTTTTATTGGATGTGTCATTCCATGGATAGTGCAGTGGAGCTGAAGTGCACATTCATGAGCTGATTTGTGGTTCTAGACATTAGATTTTTGGAAACTGAAAATTTTGGTTTACATGTCACCTGCTCAGTGCACGCAGTATGTTCGGCTGCTTGATTTGCAGTTATTTTGGGCAAATGCACCAGAGATCTCAAATTCCACCTGGACAGGGCTCCAGTACTGTACTGGGTACAGTAAAGGAAATGTATCAAGAAACATCCAGACAAATAGTAGTGCTACATGCACAGGTAATTAGGAAGGTGGCTCTCTCACTTGTGTTCCTAAGGTATGCTGAACCTGACTTGTGGAGCTCTATTCATATCAGTGAAGGAAGTATTTAGTTTTACCTTTGCCTTTCCAAAGGAGACCTGAACCTTTACAGTTAAAATTATCAAATCAAGAGAACTTTAGTTCTTTGGACATAGATGAGGAGGTCACTCACATATACTCTTTAGAAGAATCTGACCCTCTAGACTACAGCTGAAGTAAGTGAAGTGTAGGCTAAGACTTTTGATAGGATCTTCATTGTACTGCCCAAAGCTAATAAAAGCGTGAAACTATTCCAGTACCAAATTGGAGATACTCTGGTGTCTGCAATACAGATTTACAGAAGCTTTATTTTATATACGTCTGCTCAAAGGCAAATGTGAAATAATCTCTTTTTCTTTGATGGTATTCAAATAGGAGTTGGGTTGCAGTAAGACCCTGAAAGTTTTAGTGTTCTGTCAAAGTGCATTGTCCTTCATTTTCAAATTAATGTTGTGTAAATGCTTCATTTACTTTGTTTGCATGACTTCTTTTATGGCACTGTATTATTATTGTATTCTTTTGGTGTTAGAAAAATATTAGTTGTTCTTTATAGTGGGGCAGTTTTTGACCCAAGATGTAGATGAATATTTTATTCTCTGTAGCTTTGTCTAGAAGTTAAGACTTTCTTTTTGTGTTGCATGTTACAGAAATATTTCAATGTTTCCTATCAGCCCGTGAAGTAGCTCGCAGTCGGGATCGAGATAGGATGAGTGCGGGGACGGGGACTAGACTTGATGATCCACCTGCTCAGTCCCAGCAGGAACGAAGGATCAGCACTGATCTGACAGAAGGGCAGGATGTGTACACTGCTGCCTGCAACTCTGTGATCCACAGATGTGCCTTGCTGATCTTGGGCGTCAGCCCTGTCATTGAGGAGCTGCAGAAGCGAAGGGAGGATGGGCAGCTCCAGCAGCCTCCCTCTGCTGCTCCGGAGGGCACCGGGCTCATGACCAGGTGGGCTTTGCTGACTCTACATCATGGGTAACTCTTCTCTGCTCCCTTTAGAATTGATTAAACTACCCCAGTTTTCCTCTGAGGATTATTGCAGGTTTTTTAGAAGAAAATTTCTGCTGAGAGCAGTGTTATGCTTCTGTTGAAAATAGTGACTTTTCTTAATTTTCCTTGGCCATGCTAACTAAACCTGAAGAGTTTTATTCTGTGTGGCCCCTATTTAAGTTTCAAAGTTGGGCTTAGTGGTAAATAGTTCAGATCATCAAGTGTACAGATAGCATGAGGCACTTGGAAAAAGAGTTTATTTTTCCTGTAATTTGTTTGTGTTTGTTTTTTTTTTTACCATATTTGTGTTTTTTTGAACCATACCGATGTCCTGTATAGGAGTGTTAAAAAGAAATTGTGTATGTTTAAAACAAAAGATTCAAAGCCTATTATGATAAAAGTGTTGCTCATGATTGATTTTTATAAATATTCCTATCATAGACATGGGTAAGACTTGTTGTTAGGTGTCCTGTTTTGATATTTTAAATTAAGATATTGATGGGAAAAATAATAAGATATTGGAGAGGAAAATTTTATATATTCAGTACCCTTTTATTCTTTTTGCCTCTTTTTGGAAATCTGGTCCCTAAAGCTTGGGTGGCTGCCTCTGTCATTGTCAAAGTAGCTTTCATCTCCAACATACCAGCTTTAGGATGCATTTTATGGGTGGATTTTTAATACGTTCAGTGCTTTTTCACCCACTTACTATGTTTCTTGTCCTCTCAGCTCAGAGTGTTTCTGTTTACTCTGTGTAATACTTACCAAGGCTCTAGAGCAATCACTCATTTGAGGTTGACATTTGTTCAGTTGACCAGTAACGCTGTTAAGAAGTAACAAAATTTACTAATACCTTTAAAACATAATTGAAGACGTCGTACCACTCTTTCCCTCTTCAATTTGGTCCTGTGATGTTTTGTGATAGCCTCCTTTCAAATAAAACTGTGGCACCTACTAAATTTGGCTGTCAACTTTTACCTTTATGTAATATCAGCATTTTTTTTCTCTGCGCACCTGAACATGTGTGCACCTGAAGCAGGAGTGAAAGTCTTACAGCAGAAAGTCGCTCAATCCATGCAAACTCAAGCTACAGGCTGATGAAGTCCAGAAGTGAATCTGATTTGTCTCAGCCAGAATCAGATGAGGAAGGTTATTCACTGGTAAGTAAACCAGCATGATGTATTTAGGGATTGTCAGTAGAATGTTTAGATGGGAAGTATGTCTGAAACTTCTGTTTAGTGCTGTGTTTTGATACATTCGTTCATCATTGTTAAGAGAAAGCACGAATAGTAAAAAAAAAAAAAATTGAAATAATTATAGCTCTGTTAACAGTCTCACTTTTATGAGCCAGGGATGAAATGTAAATACTCTAATATTATGCATCACATATGATCATCTGAAGAAATGAGGCTTTTATTGATCTTTTAATCTAGAGTGGAAGACGAAATGTTGATTTGGATTTGGCAGCTTCACACAGGAAAAGGGGTAAGTTCTATTGTTTACCTAGTGAATACTAACCTGATAAATGTTAGAGTTAAGCTAAACTGTGTTTACAGTTGCATACAGTTTACAGTTACATAACAGGTGTTAAAACTGAGCATTTAAAAATAGCATTTAAAATAATTGCTACCTACTCTGTGTTGTGTGAAGTTCTGTTACTTTGTGGCTTGGTTATAGTATGGTTTCTAGAATTGTAATGCTCCTTTGAAACAAATGATTCCCTTAAGTGAATCAGAAACATACATTCTGTTTTCACTGTGTGACTTCAGGAGTAAAAAATTGTGAGAGAAGTTTATGTGGAACATTCTATTCTTGTGCTGACAATGAACATTTACCATAAAATGTGCTTGAACCTGGAGAACTTGCATTCAGAAGACACTGCTTTATTTTGCATCCTTTGAGCACCAGCACAACTTCAGAACCAAGCAACCACATTTTCTATTGCTCTTTGTTACTGCTTCATACTGGGGAATCTCAGTGAGCTCCTTGATAAAATGTGACGAAGGGGCTAAGAAGTCCCACTTTTATCTGTATTATACAGAACCTGTCTAAGAATCACAGCTCAGGTCTGCTGTATCTTTAAAAAACATGGGACTGTGCAAACAGAAATTGGGTTGAGTTATGATATGCCTCAGTAACAGAAGCCTCAATACTGTTGGGTGAGGTAAGAGTTCTGGTTTAAAAGGCTTCATCAATGAGCAGAATACTCAGAGGTTTCATGTCTTTTGGAATTGCAAAGGGTGCTGTCAGTGGCAGATTTCAATATTTATGTAATATGGAAAGAGATGCCTTGTCCATGCATAATCAATCAAAACAGTTGAACAAATGAACTAGAGCTGCTTTTACTGTGACAGCCAATGTATCTTGGCATTCTCAGGGTTAAAAGATCTATCAGAAGGCCTCTGTCAACCCCTGATCTGCAGGACATTCTTTGAAGTCAGCATTTTTAGCTTTGCCATTACTCTGACACAGATCTCTGTACTTGATATCCTCTGTGTCCTAAAAGTAACCTAGGAAATTATCTTGGATTAGGGATGAGGATTATGAGACATAGGAGGAATATGTCTCATGGATTATGGTTCCTGGGCTGTTGCTTAGGCCTATGTTGCTTTGGTTATGAACCTCAAGAAGTGAGGAACAGTGCAGAAATAGACTTCAAAAATTTTAGTACAGCAAGAAGATTCTATACCAGGTCTGAGCACTTAGGAGAAACAGGAGAGACAACGAATCTGTTCAGAACCTAAAAAGAAGCTCAGATAGCTTATTTGCAAACTGAACACTGTCATAAAGTGTACAGATGCCTGTGTTTTGATACTGAAAGGCTTCCTTGGGAGTTAGCACATAGTAATGCAAGCTTGTCTGCTTGTGCTGGATGATAGAAACGCCATTTTTGGTTGATACCAGTGCCACAGTCAGAGAATGCAGGGTGCATCTATAGGGAAACATTCTTCATACATCTGTTAAGGTCAGGAAAAGATCTACAAATATTTGTGTGATAAATGGATAGGCTGTTCAGCTCAGTGCTTTTTATGGTCTTTTGTTGCTTGTGACCTGTCTGTTTTGTGAATCCTAGTTATCTCCCAGAACTGAAGCATGTCCCAGTGTTTGGTGAGGGTGTAACTTGCAGCTTCTTTGGATTGTCCACCCCTTGTCATGTGGCCAGCATAATGCAGCGCCAGCTATGGATGTTTGGTGAATCCCCTTCAATTTTATCGTTATTCTTGTGGTGTGCTGTGACTAATGAAGGAATTAATACTATGAGCTCCTATGGGCTTGCAAATGAGTATGGAAGAGAAAACATTCTCTTATAGCTAATATCTTAACCACTTAGTCCAATCTTGATTCTAGTTGCCTTCTTAATTTATTCTGTCTATTCAGAAAGAGAACTGGGCTATTCCTACTTTAGCCTGAGGATCCTTTGAGTATCTTGTTCCTTGCTATTATTCAGTAATTTCTGTATTGGTGAACTTTTCCTTCCATCCCTACAGAAAGTCTTTTTGCAGTAAGGGATGATGAGCAGCACATTGTTGTTTTCCCCTTCTATCTAAGCCCTTTGTTTTTTCTGTTGCTTAGAATAATTTTTTCACTTTTGCAGATCCAGAGAGTGTGCCTGCAGATGTTGTACATGTTGTATACCAAGCCTGTGGGGTGCTTTATACCATGTTAGGTACACAGCAGCAAGGAAAGCACAGCCAGCAGGGTAGTCACAAACAGCTACAAATCAGTGAGCATCTTCCACTCTCAGCTTTTTATCACCTGCAGCTTAACTCAGTGAATTCCATTGTACTTGTGTGTACTGCTGTGCCTTACTGACACAACTAGGCTACTCCAAAAGAAACAGCAACTTAACTGAAATCCAGAAAGGAATTGAAATATTTTAATACCTGCAATGATGAATTCTGCCTCTGAAAACTGACAAATTGTGCTTAAGAAAGGGACTTGAACATGAAAGAATACACACATGAATGCATACAGCTGTGCTACATGGGATTATTTCTTATTTCCTTGAAGGTGGAGAATTTAGAAAGATTGTTATCTAGGTTGTATTCATGCCAAACAAGAGTAAATATTTTTTTCCACATACTATGCTGCTTGGTATATTATATTGATTGAGATGAGACTGATTGTTTAAGTCAGAATAATATGAGGCAGAGATGTTATGGGTGTGTTACCTTCTGTTTCAAATGTCTGCTTTTGTCTTCTGATTCCTGTGTGGTGTAGTGTATTTACTCCTTTTTGGCCAGTTGAGTCCCAGAAAAAAGAAGAGCTTCAAGCAAGTAACTGATGGCATGTTTATTTTTTGTCTCTATAGCTTCCCTACATATTTTTTGTTTTATAAAGTATGCATTGCAGCTGTGCCACATTCATTTAGAAAACTCATTATTACAAGCTGGCTTATAAGGACAAGTAAACTTTTTTTACTGTAAGCTTTAGGTTTATTCATCCATACAGCTCTGGTCATGTGATTGTAGAAGCTTCTGGAAGCACTATACTGCAATCAGTTCTGTGTGATGGATGTTACACAGAATCAAGCTGAGCTCCAATGTAGTTACACATTTGATTCTTCTGATGATACATGGTATCTTCAAGAGGGAAGAAATTACTTTTAGATCTCTGTGCCCTAATGGTTAAACATTTTTAGTTCTGAAGTATACTCCTTTGATTTCTGACATATTTGTGTTTAAACTCTCTCCTCTCATTTATAACTTCTATTTTTTTACATTTAATCTGTAACTCATAATCATTGCATTTTATCTAAATTAGAAAAAATTTCACATTGGTCTTACAATTAAACATTCTTGAATTTTGTACTAAAACAAATTAGCTAAGACCTCATCCTTTCTTCAAATATGAAATCATGTAAGGTTTTATTATTACGTGGTTGGGTTTCTTACAAGGTTTGTTGCCTGTCAAAACTAAATTTTCTTCTGATGTTCTGTAAACCTGTTAAAGGTTTCTTTTAGCTTATGATTTAAGCCACTGGAATTGTTTTTTGTTTGTTTCCAAATGCTTTGATTCTGTGCTGTGGCATAGTCCAGTGTGGGGCAGGTGGAGGGGAGGAAGCTGAAGTCACTGTGCGCTGCTTTGAGCTCTTGTGCTGTCCAAAGGCTGGAGGGCTTCGGGGCTTTTGGAAGGAGCTGTTGCTGTGTAGGCAATGTTTGTGGACTTGGAATGGTTTAGCTGTGCTTCCTGTAAGTAATCAGAGGTTTCATTTATCCTCTCCCCTGGGCTCTGTTCACCGTGCACTTGCCAGGAAACCACTTCCTACATGAAACTGAGTATTTTAGCACCATTTGTTCTATCTTGTCTTATTTATCTGATGTTTCTCACTGGCCACTTCCCCATGTAACTTAGATTTTAAAGGAAAGCTTTAAAGCAACTATTCTAAGAATTTATGTTAAAATTAGAGTAAGGTGATGTCTTTTGTTTCAAATATTATTACCAAGTATAAACTGTAAAATTGAGTAACAGAATTTCTTTAA
Organism: Cisticola juncidis; assembly: GCA_013400215.1. NCBI lineage: Eukaryota > Metazoa > Chordata > Aves > Passeriformes > Cisticolidae > Cisticola > Cisticola juncidis. The sequence continues at coordinate 68,450 of VXBR01007146.1, read as the reverse complement.
ATTTTTTCATAGTAAACATGACAAAATAGGTTGTTCTCTGTAAACCATGTAGTCTTACTGTGTTACGTAAAGCAGCAGAGATTAGCAAATTAGACTGCACTTTGAAAAGAAGTGTTTGAACATGATCTTTGCATTATCCAAAATAAACTTGAGTCTGTATCACTTAAGTACTATCATGGTTCTTTCTGTAGCAAGTGTAAGGAATACTATGGAAATGCACATTAACACTATTTACTGAAAATAAAATGGGATGTGAACAGGTTTTCATAATTTATAGCCCTGACAATTAAATTTTTGGCAACTAAGTGAAGGTAACCTGGTTGACAAAAGAGAAGCAAAACTTCACAGTCTTTTGAATTTGTAAATTGTGTGAAGGTGCAAATTGTGATCTGCAGGTGCTGACTCATTGGCAGAGGAACAGCATTTTGCCTTTACTTCAAGAAAAAAAGTTATATAGGTTGCTAGGAAAGTTAGCCCAAGTTCAAAACCTCTGTGTCTGTCTTTGCTTGTTCCTATGAGCAGCTGCTGTAGGTAGGCAGCATTTAAAGGAAGCCCTGAAATTTGGATCTGGCTGTTACCACTGGAACTCAGTCTTACTGATGAAAGCAGGCTTTGAACAGATGAATTCCTATGGATTTGTGTGACTTTTCTCTGAAAATGGCTATGTTCAATAATGTTTGAAGCTGATACCCAGCAATAAGATGTTTAAAACTGAAGTAATACAGATTTATATGGGTACTATAAGCAGGTTTTGATTCTCCAAGTTATAACTTACTGTACACAAGGTAAATAAATATTTAAACATTTTTTGTATGTTAAGTAAATGATCCAAACTAAAATTTCAAAGCAAGTTTAAATACAGTTTAGGTTTCCACAGAGGTCTCCAGACACTGTCTCTCTATACAGATGGGAAGTTCTTCTGAGCAGGGTGTGCCTTCTTGTAATACTTTGCATGGCTCCAAGTGGTCAAACAGCACTTAAAAAAGGAGGAAAATACTGACTGATGCCTGTCAATTAACTGCTAGTGAAGTTATGACTTGAGTGGCATGGCACTCATTTGTGTCAGGGAGAGTTTTAGCAAAATGCTCTTGGAAAGGAGATCAGACCTATGGTGATGAATTCCAGTGGTGCAGACTCATGACTGATGCTCATTTGAAGAAGTCCATGTATTAGTGGCAGTAAAGTTTCAGGTAATGATATGCAGGTGATAGGAATTATTTGAAAATAGTCCTGTGAAACTGCCAGATGGAAGAGATCTAACACTTTCTCTAGATAATGTTTAATATATATGTAGCTGTCTTGAGTCGAAGTAAATGTTCTTTGTTAGTCTAAAAAAAATTCTGTTCTCTTCTGCAGTCATGAATTCTGTCAATATTTCATTCCAAATAACATTGTGCTTTTTCAAAACTATGAAATGCAGTGACTAAAACCAAAACCACTCTCACTTTATGTTTAAACCTCAAAGTAAATATCCAAGTGCCTAAGTTGTGTTGGTAGAAAATCTTTTCTTTACTGTTTTGTCATTTAGCTGCAAAACATTTTTATTCAGTGTTCTAGCTTTAAGCTGAGCAGTTTGAGTGGCTTCTTTTTGTTTTTTTCACATGGCAGCTTGTTGCAACAGTGCTGAACATTTAAAAGAAACACAGCCTTTTCTTAAGGAAATTGCTGTAAATTTAAACCAAGTGTTTTGCTCTACCTTGCTTAATGCATGGTATAATTACCATGAATATTCGTTTTCCACCTGTGCCACTAGCAGCAGCTCAGTCTTTACCTAATACCAAAATGTGTTGCCTGAATTGATGAGACTTCCTTTTATGTGTCTTTAGGAGCAATACACAGTCAAATGGAATCCCTGAGTGACTCATGGGTTCGACTGAAACACAGCAGAGATTGGTTATACACCTCCTCCTACTCATTTGTTGAGTCTGATCTTGATCTCTCAAGATCCCTTGGAGTTCACACTTTGATTGAAAACGCTGTCAGTTTTGTAAGTGGAGATGTGGGAAACTCCCCAGGATTTAAGGAACCAGAGGAAAGTATGTCCACCAGTCCACAAGCATCGATAATTGCAATGGAGCAGCAGCAGTTGAGGGCTGAGGTAAATTTCAGTTTCACAGCTGTTCTGCTTCTTCATACATTATGCTCATCATAGAATTTTTTTTGAAACTGTTCAAATTCTGTCTGTTAAAGTAATTTATCTTAACTGGAATTGGGAACTTTGGGTAAACAAACTAAAACAAAACTGAAAGTGTACCCTTTTTTGAAAAAATAGATGAAGGAGAAAACAGTGATCTCATTCATCCTTGCTTTTACAGTTCAGTATGATCCGATTTCCATTTCTAGGGGTACCGGCTGCTTAAAAATATTGTCTTTCTCCTGCCTTTATTTTTAGCTTCGTCTGGAAGCACTTCATCAGATTTTGGTGCTTCTATCAGGAATGGAGGAAAAAGGCTGTGTGCCATTAATGGGATCCCGCCAAGTACCAGGATTTCAGTCTTCACTGCTTACTTCTGTTAGACTCCAGTTTCTTGCTGGCTGCTTTGGTTTGAGCACTGTAGGACATGCAGGGGCCAAAGGAGAGAGTGTGAGATTGCATCACTACCAGGTGTGTGCTTCAGCAGTTTCTGCTGTTTCAATAACACAGTGATAAAAATGTCTCCGTTTTTATAATATTTATTCGTTTGTTCGGCCCAGGATGGTATCAGAGCAGCCAAGAGGAGTATTCAAATTGAAATCCAGGTGGCCGTGCACAAAATTTACCAGCAATTATCTGCTACATTAGAAAGAGCTCTGCAGGCTAATAAGCATCACATAGGTAAGTGAAAAGCAGATTTGCAAGCCAGATGTTCTCTAATGTACAGTAGAACAGCTTGTATATTTTCCAAGGCAGACTTTGATATTAATGACCAGAATTCACTGAATTACCCATCTGACTTATTTTCCTAAAAGAAAGAAATCTACATTTGTTGGTAGACCCCAGTGGCTATTCTTGCGTGGGGTCGTTTCAGTGTTTCACTTTGAGCAACAATGTGAAACAAGTACAAAATGAACTATTTCACCCAGTTATCCTTACCTTAGAGAGAAGATTCTGATTTGAGATTTAGCCTCAGAACATATGTATCACAAACTAGATCTGCGTGCTACTCTTTCATGGACAATTTTGACACAGATTTACATTGAGTCAAGAGTGCAGTGGTTCATCAGAAAGACTACCTCAAAGTGTCTGACAAGACTCACTTTTTCTTTGATAATTTAATTAATTAAATTATATTTAAAAAATAGTCTGCTGATTCTCGGGTTTAACCCCCCGAGATGAGGGTGATAAATTGTCTCTGCCCTTTGATGAGTGGTGAACCAGGTGCAAAGAAGCACATGGAGCCTTCAGGTTTCTCATGTGCAAGGTCTCACTCTCTGTTTATTATTTCTTATCTCACTTCTTGTGCCCTGCAGAGCTCCATGCAGCAGCAGGGGCAACGACGCTCTCCCCTCCTCTGGGAGGGTGTTGACCTCTTATGCTACATATTACGTTTCTGTTATTTACAATTAATCGCCAATACCCAACACCTATGCTAGACAGGTCATATCTGCTTTAACCCTATCCAAACATGCCACCTTCACAGCAGAAATGTCAGACCAGAAGGAGGAGAGGAAGGACAGGACCACACCCTGAATCCTCCATCTTGTCCTCTCAAGTCCACACACCCAAAATACATGCACCCCCAGTGATAAACTGATTACTATCTATTTCACACTTTGGTGACTTGTAACTCCTCCTGCAGTGTAGGTAGTTTCTCCCATGAACTGAAGTCAAAGTCCGCATCTCCCTGGGCTCTGTGCCAAGGCTTACAGCCCCCCTGTACAGCTCCCAGCCCCCCCTGCCCACGTTCCAAACCCCCTGTCTGGGTTGCAGACCGCCCCCGACCAGGTTTCTGACCCTCCAGGGTGACCAGAGGGATGCCCTGGACTCCAACACTGATCTTCTGTCTTAGTACTCTGAACATCTTATTAATTAAAACCAATTTTATTTTAATCTTAGAAGCACAACAGCGTCTTCTGTTGGTGACAGTATTTGCTCTCAGCGTGCACTATCAGCCTGTTGATGTCTCCTTGGCCATTTCCACGGGGCTGCTGAATGTGCTGTCCCAGCTGTGTGGCACAGACACTATGTTAGGACAGCCCCTGCAGCTGCTGCCCAAAACTGGGATTTCTCAGCTCAGCACAGCTTTAAAAGTAGCCAGCACGAGACTGCTTCAGATCCTGGCTATCACCACAGGGTGAGTGTCCCTTGCTTTCCAGGAAACTTCATCACTGAGCTTATCAGCACCCTTGAAAAATGTGTGAGGACAATAAGTGCTGCTCAGAAATACATAAGTGAAGGAGGTGAGGGGAAGAGTAGTCACATTATTTGTAGGAAAGATGCATGTAAGACTAACAAATATTTTTCAGTTGTGAGTGTTTGAACCTGAGAAGTTCAGGTTCAGTCACAACTTCGTGGCCTGTAAACACTGTATTCTAGTAATGCCTGCTTTGCTACTTCAGCTTTGTGTGGAGGTGTGTTCAGTTGATGTGATAAGACTTTCTATTGCTGTGTAAAAATCATTTGTGTGAAGCAATACTGATAATGTGGGAATTCCTCAGAGCAGGACATTGTCCTTCTTTCCAGAATATGAAATAATTTTCTGAGAAATAGTGATCTCTGCTAGACCATGGGACAGCATGCAAAGTCCTAGCAATACTCAGTAAAGAAAACACCAGTGGAGAAAGTATTTTCTAGTTTGTCTTGGGTTGAAAGATTGTTTTTATATTCTCCATTCCAAAAGAAACTCCAGTTTTCCCTGACAGATACCTGTCTTTCCAAACCAAGACATAGTTGAAGCAAGACTGTTGCTTGATACTCAGTACGTCTTCCTTTCAGTCTTTGTAAAACACGTTGCATTTACCTGCCAAATTGGTTATATAAAAAAGCCCAGGAATCTTACACAAAAAAAATCCTACAAACCCTTGGAAACAGCACCCCATCTTTAGAAATTGCAGTGGGATTATGATTAAATAACAGAGTTGTTCCTTTTTTCCCCTAGAAAGGGATTCCCCTTTCTTTCAATCCTTTCCCCTAGAAAGGATTGAAAACTTATCTTTTGACTCCAAAGATTTGACAGTTTTAATTTGTTTTAAAAATAGGATTAAAATAATAAAAATAATCTAAGCCAGTAGTGGAGGATGGGGAAAAGTAGCCTGCTGCAATTATTGTTCCTCAGATCAGCTCTCAAGTACTCCTACTTCTTCTGTGTGTGTGTGTGTGTGTACAGGACCTATGCAGATAAATTGAGCCCAAAGGTGGTACAGTCCTTGCTGGATTTGTTATGCAGCCAGCTGAAGAACTTGCTATCACAAGCAGGTGTGATGCTGATGGCTTCCTTTGGGGAAGGAGAAGGTGAGGAAGGTGAAGTGGAATCGAAAAAGATGGATTTGAATGGGGATAATGAGAAGAGAGACTTCAGAGGTAATTATCTTACGTAATTTCTGTTACAATTGTAAAATATCAGTAAACATAATAGAAGAAACCACTGAATGCTGAGGTCCTCGTCCACTCTATTGTGTATTGGTTTTTTTTGGATCATTTTTAATGCTGTTAATTAGATTAAAGTAATCAAATGATTTTGTGCTCTGTTCAGATTTGTATAGAATTGATCCACAAAACTGCAAGGCTAGGGGCAAGCTGAGAATGAGAATTACTTCACTGCGTTTAGAATTAGGAAGAGAGTACAATTTTCCTTGAAACATGCACTGATGTTGTTCATGTTCATGAGTGGTCACGTTCCTATGACCACTCATAAATGTGGTCATAGGAATTTAATTATCTAAATTTCAAACTACAAAAAATACAGTTTGATTCAGGAAATTATTGTATTTGCCTTGTGTTAAGCAGTTTTGTGGTCTGAGTGGATGGCAAGAAGGTAACTCTACTGTGTCATATGAAAAGATCTGCAACACAATATTTTCTGAAGTACTGGTATCCTCATGTAGCTTGCAATCCCTTAATGAGCATTTCAATTTTTGGTGGAAATTGTGCTTGAAGAATTTTTAATTGTAGCTTGGTTTTAAGTGTACATATGTTTTTGTTTGTGCTTTTAGATGTCTTTACTTACAAATATTGCAATGTCTGATGAATTGATAAGATAATTAATCAGGAATTATAATATGAAGTCTTCCCACAGATGTCTCCCTTACTCACCTTGACCCACAAAAGTTTAATATTTTCTCTCTGTGTCCTGCTGAGGAGCAGGAGTGAGAGCGCTGCTTGGTGGGCATCTGCCAGCTAGCCAAGGTTAACAGCCAGCCACCATGTAATAACTGATGATTGTGCTTTTACCTGCAGAACAGGTTGTTCCCAGTAACCAGGACTGCAATTCAGATTGTAATATTAAGGCTGTAAATGAAAACTTTGCTTTAACTTCCTAGCTGCCCTCCGAAAGCAACACGCAGCAGAATTGCACCTGGGAGACTTTCTTGTTTTCCTGCGTAGAGTTGTGTCTTCAAAAGCAATTCAGTCCAAGATGGCATCTCCAAAGTGGACAGAAGTCCTTCTTAACATTGCTTCCCAGAAGTATTGCTCAGGTATGACCATGTCGAAATGTGCTCCATGGTTACTTAGCATTTCTGTGGTGCAGTTCCAGAAACTAAGCCCTTTTAGAATGTGTGTTACATAGAGAGTGTTCTTAGTTAACAGTTCAAACTAACTGCTGTACAGGTGTACACTGGGGCACTGGGGCCATGGAGCTGGGGGCAAGCCTGAAGCAGAAGTAATTTTAAGATTATTGAAATGTTGTTCCATCTTCAGGAGTTCCCTTGGTTGGCAATCTGAGGACTAGACTGCTTGCACTTCATGTACTAGAAGCTGTGTTACCTGCTTGTGAATCTGGCGTTGAAGATGATCAGATGGCTCAGGTCTTTATATTTTGTTACAAACTTTCACATTTCCTAAAAAAGTCTCTTAAACTTCTAAATGTTTCATAGGTTTCAAAATCTAAATTAAGTAAGGCTGTGTAGTTATTTTTCAATCTAAGAACACTAAATATTTTGATGTTTATACCTACAAAGCGAAGTAAAACTATATAATGTTGCTGTTGTCCTCATGTTACAGTTAAAATTATCTGAATTGTGTCTCAATGCCCTAGGTTGTTGAACGATTGTTCTCACTTCTGTCTGACTGCATGTGGGAGACTCCGATAGCCCAGGCCAAACATGCAATTCAAATGAAGGAGAAAGAACATGAAATGAAGCTCCAGGTAACAGCGCTTGTACTTTGTCTCGTGACTGAATGCAGCTGAATTACATTTACCACAAATGTTTTGTCGTGTTTTCGGTAGAAGCAAGGAGAGTCTGAGGATGAAGATGAGAATCTTCCCATCCAGGAAGTGTCCTTTGATCCTGAGAAAGCTCAGTGCTGCATAGTGGAGAATGGGCAGATTTTAACTCATGGAAGTGGAGGCAAAGGATATGGCTTAGCGTCCACTGGAGTTACTTCTGGGTGTTACCAGTGGAAGGTAGATTGCATAAATGTGCATTTCTTACCTTCTCTCTCGCTGTTTTGTAAATGTGCTATGATTTATTAACAGCAGCTGTGTGTACTTTTCGCTTATGACATGATTAAGTGAGTACTTATTACCTGAGTAAGTGGTAGTGTTACATCTATGGTTGGGCTCAATGATTTTAAGGATCTTTTGCCTAAATCATTCTGAGATTTTCATTCCCAAGGGAAGATTTTGTGTCTGCTTTTGAGTGGTGGGATTTGAGTATTTCAGTCTCAGACTGGAAACTGTAAACGTGTATTATGTGTTATTAGAGGTAACAGTACCTGTCCCTAAGGTCTGCAGACAACACGCGTGCACAGTTCTGCAAAACATAACTACTGAATTATGTAGATTTAGGCTTTTCTTTGTAAAAAAAGATTTCACAAAGCATGCTGTTTTCCTGCAGAAAGACACAGTCTGACTGACAAGAACAGTGTTCAATACATCATTTGGAGGGATTTTTAAAATGGTTTTACCATATAAACTTACTGTTTTTCTCATTAAAAGCTTCTGTGAAAAACAGTTAAAAGTAGACATGCATATGTGTACATAATGTTCATTGCTTTGTTGTGTTAAAGTGTATATTCCTGACGTTTTTCCCTGTGTGTTTGTTTTGCCTGCTAAGTTCTACATCGTGAAGGAAAACAGAGGCAATGAAGGCACTTGTGTGGGAGTGTCTCGCTGGCCCGTGCATGACTTCAACCATCGCACTACCTCAGATATGTGGCTCTACAGAGCCTACAGTGGCAACCTCTATCACAATGGAGAGCAGACTTTGACTCTGTCAAGCTTTACCCAAGGAGATTTTATCACATGTGTGTTAGATATGGAAGCAAGAACGATTTCCTTCGGTAAAAATGGAGAGGTATTTAACATCAATTAGTTTTTTAGTTGTTTTTTTTTTTTTGCAATGGTAATACGGCATGGATAAGCATGAGAGTTACTAAAACATGTGGCAGTTTCAGTACTTGGAAGATTTATAATGCAGAGATAACTTTTTCATGTTTCATGTTTCTGCTTGTTAAGGTGTTCTAAGATTGAGGGGTTTTTGTTTTGATTCTTCCTTAGGAGCCAAAACTAGCTTTTGAAGATGTGGATGCAGCTGAATTATACCCTTGTGTTATGTTCTATAGCAGTAACCCAGGAGAGAAGGTAACTTAAATGTTCATCTGTGGAGGTGTACTGGTTTAGGCTTGTATAAAGTCAATATTCATCAGAGCAGCCTGTATGGTGCTACTTTGAATTACTGACCAAAACAGTGTTGCTAATACAGTGTGTTTTAACCATTATAATCTATCATAAATTTAAAATGTATTTTACTGTCTGGAGTAGATTTAAAGGTTTCATGTTCTACATAAAAAATTCTATTCCCCAGAAACCAAGAGAGCATAGTCTTAGGATTTCTAGATGGTCTTGTGAGAGAAACCATGAAATACGTAGTTTCAGTATGCTTGAGTCTGAGGGATGGAGGTTTTGCTCTGTGTTAAGGTGGATTTTCTAGAGGTTCCAAGGGGAAAAATAAGACAGTGCCAATAATTACTTCTATTCAGCAGGCAACTCCAGTATTTATAAGAGCTTATTGAGGTATGTTGGGAAGATAACGTGTAGACTTGTTCCCTTCAAACAGGTGAAGATCTGTGATATGCAGATGCGTGGGACACCAAGAGATTTGCTGCCTGGTGACCCCATCTGCAGTCCTGTTGCTGCAGTGCTGGCAGAAGCCACGATCCAGCTCATTCGAATCCTGCATCGCACAGACCGCTGGACACACTGCATCAATAAAAAAATGATGGAAAGACTGAATAAAATCAAAACATGTCTTAAGGAAGCAGGCCAAAAACTGAAGAAAAGTCGCTCTGTTCAAAGCCGAGAAGAGAACGAGGTGAGAGAAGAAAAAGAAAACAAAGATGAGGAGAAAAGCAAGCACAGCCGACATGGCCTGGCAGAGCTCTCGGAGCTGCAGCTGAAGATGCTCTGTGTGGAGGTGTGGCCTGTCCTAGCAGTGATTGGTGGAGTGGATGCTGGGCTCAGAGTTGGAGGTCGATGTATCCACAAGCAAACAGGCCGTCATGCCACCCTGCTGGGAGTGGTGAAGGAGGGCAGTACCTCTGCCAAGGTCCAGTGGGATGAAGCAGAGATTACTATCAGGTATGCCCATTTCCTACACTTTAACTATCTGGTGGTAGTGGTTTGTGATTGAAAATCCTCAGAAGTAACCTATCCTTTATATTAGAGTAATGCTGATCAATTACTCTGAGTGAAGACTTAAGTGGTATGGAAATTAATGCTGCCTTGAAGTAGTGTTCATTCATTCTCCCACCTGCCTTTGAGTGCCCAAGGCTGGAAGGAGATGCTCCTTTTCCCACCCATCTTGCAGACAAGCTTTCAAAGGGAAAGCACCTGGAAGGAAGCTGAAATGAAGCTTCTCTGAGCTTCTTGGTGCTCTCACAAGAATTGCCTGTGTTTTTGTGTGGAAAAGATTTGATTAACTTAGTTTCTTGAACTCCTGCCTATAGCTGAAGAAGTCTTTTGAAGAAATTGAGCAGTGATTTTTTTTTTCCCCTGCCAGTTACAAATGGGTTCTCAAATAGCTGAGGTCACTTTACTTTTCCAGCTGTTGCAGCATCATGGCTGTTTTGTCTTTGCAAAGGCTGTTGTAACTTTGACTAAATATACTGAAATGCAGTTGATTTAGTTCCAGATATAAATTCATCCAAGTATGCACACATGACAGTATAGCCTTAAAGTAAGAGTACCCTTAAAATAGTTCAAAGCTTTATTTGAGTGATGTAGAACTGCACTTGAACATACACAAGCTTTTGGTAAAGCATTTAATTAGGTTCATTTTCTACCTTTTTAATTAAAACCAGGCAAACACTTGCTTTCTATTTTAGGTAGAAGTTTACATGGTAAGATGGGAAAACTTTTTGGGATAATAAAAGGAGGATTTAGAAGTAATTTTTATCTGCTGTATGTATGGAAATATGGGCTGGTGAAGTTTTGTCCTGTTTCAAGTGAAAATTAGTCAAGTGTAACAGTCCTTAATAGTACCAAAAAATACCACTGAATATAGATGGATAGATAGATAGATAAATGTGTCTGACCTGTGCTTTTCAAAGGTCACTGCCCTCACCAGGTGATCTGTCCTGACACCAAAGACAGAATTGTCCTGAGCTCTCAATAGTGTTGCTCGTGGTGATGAATAGCTGAGGTCAATCAAAGCTTTTCCTTAATGTTTAGAAGTTTTCTTTGTAAGCTTTTATACCTGTTAAGATTCGGGTATGATGATAATATTTACCTTCAGATATTTTTTCTTAATAAAGGTGTGTTACATATTTTTGATAAACAATATATCCAGCACCCGTGTCAGCATAGAATTGATAGCTTCTGTGGGGCTTCTGGGTTTCAGTGCTTGTTGTTGGAAACCTATGTATGCTTTTTTGCACTTGCTTTGAAACCATATCTCCCTGTTTTCTGATCATAACCTCATTTTCCCCTGTTTGCATTTAATTTATAGAATTGGTTTGTTTTAGTAAATATATTTTGCATCTTACTTGCGTACATTATTTCCTATATGTTCCTCCTGTCTCTCCCTCACTTGCTTTTTCCTGTGTCATTCTGATCTTTATTAAAGCTTCCCAACTTTTTGGTCGCCTAGTGATACTCCATTGTATAATCTGGAGCCCTGTGAACCACTGCCTTTTGATGTTGCAAGATTTCGTGGGCTGACAGCTACTGTGTTGCTGGACCTTACCTATTTGACTGGCATTCATGAAGATATGGGAAAACAAAGCACCAAGAGACACGAGAAAAAACACAGACATGAATCTGAAGATAAAGGGGAAATAGACCAGAAAATGGAGGGCGACGTTGGATCAGATACACGATTAGGCCAAAGTGCTGATGATAACAAAGGACATGGTGCTACAACCTCTAAGTCAGAAAATGAAATAGTTTCCTTTTCTGTAGAACCATCAACGCTAGTTATGGAATCCCAACACCAGTCTGCCGAAGGAAGAAAAAAGAATCATGAACACACCCCACGTAATCATGATATAGTGCAGTCAGAAATCCGAGCAGTACAGCTGTCTTACCTTTATCTTGGTGCTATGAAGTCACTTAGTGTTCTTCTTAGTTGTAGTAAGTATGCTGAGCTGCTGTTAATCCCCAAAGTGCTGGCAGAGAACGGCCACAACTCTGACTGCGCAGGCTCCCCGGTGGTGCACGAGGACGTGGAGCTGCGCGCGGCGCTGCAGTTCCTGATGCGGCACATGGTGAAACGCGCGGTCATGCGCTCGCCCATCAAGAGAGCGCTGGGGCTGGCAGACCTGGAGCGGGCACAGGCCATGATCTACAAATTAGTGGTTCATGGGCTGCTGGAGGACCAGTTTGGTGGCAGACTTAAACAAGGTTTGTTTTCAAAATGAGATCAAAATTAATGGTAATAATGATAATACAATTATTAACATAGTCTTGTGGATTTATAGTGGTTATACTCAGAGGAGTCTGAATCGAACAAAGAAATTTTGCAAAACTCTGTTTACTGTTTCATAGGTATAACACTGATTTTTTTCCTTTTGTAGTATTTCTTATCTTCATAAAAAGTGAATGTGTATCAATCAGAAATAGGAGTTTTAAATGTCTTTGGTACTTTTAAAAATGAGCAATACTGTATATACCTGTCAAAAGGATATGCACTTCTTTTAAACCAACAGTAAAAACCCCTTAAAAATGCTACTTGCCCAGGTGAATTAAAAATAGCTTTATAATTAATCAGCTGTATTTTTATGTCTAAGAGCTTGTCTGTTTTGAGAATAATCCAACCTTTTACAACCATAGATCTGATTATCACAAACTTTGGCATAAGTAAATTGTTTGTTTGCTATTTATCTTGTATCGCTGTGAGAACAGTAAGAGCTCCTGGACTGATTTCTTTACTCAAGTCCATGAGTTCGTGGCAGAATCTCCACTCCTCTTTCTTTCTCTGGGGTGAATTTTCAATAATGTTAGTTACTTTTAAAAGTTGAAAGTTTAGCTATAGCTAGTGTTCCAATCTGCACAGTTATTTTAATGTTGCTGTAACATCTTTATTTTTCTGTTGCAGAAGTGGAGCAACAAGTAGAAGAAGGTGATCAGTCTCAGCAAGCCCAAACACCAGTTACAACCAGCCCTTCTGCTTCTAGCACAACATCTTTCATGAGCAGCTCTCTGGAGGATACCACTACTGCTACTACTCCAGTAACTGATACAGAGACAGTTCCAGCGTCAGAATCACCTGGTGTTATGCCTCTCAGTCTGCTGAGGTAAAATACCCTATCAGCATGTATGATTCTGTGGGTGTAGGGAACCAAGTGTGTGGTTTATGTAGAATACGTCTTTAACTGCCTAAGCCTTTGAAAATGCTGCCAAGAGCTGCCTCTGCAGAGGGACACAGTTTAAAAGTTACTTTGTCTTTCAGGGTTTGTGGTTTTTATTAGAAAGCTGTTAGGCTTTTGCTATACACTGTATATAAATGTAATGTCTGAATTCTTTAAGAAGGAGAAAATGTTCTCCTTAAATTGTCCTTCACTTCTCATGTTTATTTAGCATGTTAGTTCAAATGACATATCTGAAATTCTATATTTTTGCTGAATGTTCGATTCTCAAACTAGAATAGATCTTGGTAGCTAACATTATGTAAAGCTGAGATGTTGTTTCAGCTTACTGTGACATACTGAAATGGAAGATAAACTCCTGAATTTGCAGAGACAATTTGTGCTGTCAAAAGAAATCTCATTTGCCTTACATAGAATACTTTTCTAAGTTTATTAATTCATAGGAGTTTTGCAGATATCGTTCTATAAAAGCCAGAACAATGTCTTCATACTAGGACAGTGAAAATCAAATACTTACCTGCTTTATGAGTCAGCCTGAGTTTTGAACAAACCACGGAAATGGGAAAAGTGTTTATTTATCTTTTATCTCCTAGGACAGCTCCTGGTCTTTGAGGGTTTTTTTAATGTCATGCCTAGAACTTAACTGTACAGATAAAGCTGGTAGGAATGAGCTGTTGCCTCAAAGTATGTGTTGTGTCTTACCCTTATGAATTGCATCAATTAGACTTTGCCAAGTCCACTCCAGCTGGATGTTCTTCTTGTGTCAGACCTTTTTCAGCATGGTTCTGTTCAATATAAATGTGTATTTTTCTTTTTTCAAGGCAAATGTTCTCCAGTTATCCTACTACAACTGTGCTTCCAGCACGACGTGCCCAGACTCCTCCAGTATCTTCTTTACCAACATCTCCTTCAGATGAAGTGGGAAGGAGACAAAGTTTGACCTCTCCAGATTCCCAGTCCGCAAGGCCTGCCAATCGCACAGGTAAACTTGTCAGTGGAATAGAAATGGGGACAAGTGAGGAAAGTCATAGGAGCTCAGGGGCCATGTTTTAAGAGATGGAAATCCAACTGAGTTTCTTAAGGCCAGACTAATATGTAAAGCATTGTTGAAAACCTTTCAGTCACTACCTTAGGGGAAAAAAGATACAGATTATATAGCTGTAGGCATTATCAAGAAAATAAAAAGAGTTTTTAAAAGCTGAGACTCCATTATCTTCAAGCAGGAAAAGTGCAATTCTTTAGTCACACAACTCATTTTACACAGTTTTTACAGACCTTGTGTGTAACTTTAATTGGTTAATAGCTTTCTTGCTAATTACTCTATTGGTTAGTAAAAGGTATTCTACTTGTCCATCAAGTCTCTCTGTTCTTGGATTGTTTACATATTTTCTTTACTGATTCTCATGGGACAGATCCCTTGTTATTGCAAGTGCATTTGTTTATCAACCCTAGAATAGGTTGTTGTGCTAACGAGTTCTCATACCAAAATTGTTTTCATATGGAAACTTGCAAATTTCTTAGAAGAAATGACAGGCTAACTTTGGCAATTTAACAGAGCAGGCCTGATTTTATGAGGCCTTTCATTTATAATTCTGTCTGTGACATACCTGTACTTTTTAGTCTTGCCCTTACATCTGTGCTATTAATGGTTCATGTGTTGCATAGCAACTGGTTTCATGTCTCCTTTTTTTTTTCCTTTTGATTTAATTACAAGATGATTTGCTTCTAGTCATGATAGTGTTGTTACAACACAGTTTGTTTGTTACTGCATTTTTGTCTTCATTGATTAAACATCAATTTTATGGCAAGTCAGAAAGAAGCTCTGGGTTTAGGGCAGTAACTGACCTCTTTAGAGTCCCTTGAATGACTCTGCACAGAAATATGGCCATCATCCACAAAGAGGTTTTTCAGATACGTTCCTAATTCAGCTGAGGTCTCTTTCTGTACCTTAAGAGGAATGTATAATGATCTCACCATTTGGGAATCTCAATGATTTGGACAAGGATAACTTTATCTAGGCTACCTAAATATAAATCAAATAGATAATTTGATGTAGTTCAAAATAAAAACAATAGAAATTGCTTAAATAGTTCCTTGCATATCATCAGTATCCTAGTTGAGCAAACAGAGTCAGTCAACATAATCTATGTTACAGAGAAGAATGAACACCATCTGGTTTTGTTACAGAAAATATCTTACTTTGTGGAAAGTAACTGAGAGAAAAGTTGAGAGTAATTATTTCCTTACTCAGTCCTTACTTAGTTCAAGCAGATATATCAAAGTAAGGTATAATAAAGTAACACTAGAGAAAGATTTATGTGCTTTACATTTATCATTTTCTATCTTTTAAGCTTTGTCTGATCCAAGCAGCCGACTTTCAACATCCCCTCCTCCTCCTGCCATTGCTGTTCCCTTGCTAGAAATGGGGTTCTCCCTCAGGCAAATTGCAAAAGCTATGGAAGCTACAGGTAATCTATGGGTATAATACCAGTTTAACTGAAAGATTGGATACACATGCACTTGATTTCCTATAGAATACTTAATTTTTAAGTTCTATAACCATTTCTGTGGAAAAACAGATTGCTTTTTTGGTAACCATCAGTACTAAAATACAGTTCCAAAGTGTGGTTTTGGTGCTTTCAGGTGCCAGAGGAGAAGCAGATGCACAGAACATCACAGTGCTGGCCATGTGGATGATTGAGCACCCTGGAAATGAAGATGATGAAGAGCCCCAGCCAGAGGGGACTGCAGAGTCACGGCATGGGACAGCCGTCTCTGGCAGTGGTGGGAAATCTGGGGATCATTGCTATTTGCAGTCTCCAGGTGATATCCCTTCTGCTGATGCCACTGAAATGGAGGAAGGCTTTAGTGAAAGGTAAAATAATTTTTTTCTAATTGCTGTTCCTGAAACTGGAAATCTCACAAGTTCAGTGTTCCTGACAGAGAGTTTATAATGCAGCTTTTGAATTTTGTTACAGCATGAGCAGAAGCAAAGGTGCAGTTAAATTAGGTGTACATGGTGCATTTATTTTCCAGCAGTGTTTGTGTGCAGAACTAGGGAAGAATGTAACTAAGCATGTTTTCTTCACAACAAAAAAAAAAAGAATGAAAAAGTGAGGGCTTATAGTTGCATTTTAACTAAGACCAAGTAATAAAGCAAAATTCCATTAAATTCATGTTTTACCAAACTCATGTGTAAGGTCAAAGGTGAATTGACTCAGCCATCAAGAACAGAGATGATTTTATTTTTTTTAAAGAGGAGAAAAAACTAATTCAAGCTGATTAACTAACTACTCAGGCTACTAACTAACCTAGTATAAAATGAGTGCTCTCTCAAAATTTCTGCTGTGCTTAGGCACTCTGGAATATCAAATAGGTGTTGACTTCACTGCATCTATTTGTTTGAGGTAACTCTTGCAGTCAAAACAGTCAAAACTCCTTGAAACTAAACATTCTTGAATTCCAAATTCCTTTCTTTTTCTTCCATTAAACAAAAGGAAAAAAAATGCTAGTAAATATTACTTAGTTACTGTATGTGGTTTTTTAAAGCTTGGTTTGATTGACCTGTGAATTCCAAATTCCTGTAGCCCTGATAATCTGGATCATGTGGATAATGGAGCTGCAGCGAGTGGCCCTCCCTCTCGAAGTCGGTCATCTGTCACACGGAGGCACAAATTTGATTTAGCTGCCCGAACGCTGCTGGCACGCGCTGGTAAGGAACTGAAAGAATTCCAGGGGCTTTGCTTATCCAGGAAATGAATAGGAGGGGGACTGGGACTTCGCTGTAGATTAAACAATGTTTAGAAAACTCCTTCTCATAGGTGTGCCACTGTATATTTAAGAGTTTTATGTGGTAATAAGTAGGTTGTTTAGCAGAAGAGTTAAAACAAAAAGGAAATTGGAAGTACAGTCACCTCTCTCCCAATGAAAATAAGTTTCATGTTTCTCTCTTTTCCCACCTTGAGCGGGACTGTACCGCTCAGTGCAGGCCCACAGGAACCAGAGTCGCAGGGAAGGGATCTCCTTGCAGCAAGATCCAGGGGCACTGTATGACTTCAACTTGGATGAGGAGCTGGAGATTGACCTTGATGATGAAGCAATGGAAGCTATGTTTGGGCAAGACTTAGCTAGTGATAATGATATTCTGGGAATGTGGATCCCAGAGGTACTGGATTGGCCTACCTGGGTGTGTGTGACTGCAGCAGGGGCTGCTTTGACTTACTGCTTTTTGCATGCTTCTATTTTAAAATGTAAAATAACATGTGTATGCTTAGAGCCTGTTTGAAAATATCTTCTTAAGTGCCAGCAGTGCTTAAATTCATCTTTATATTCTGTAGCATCACTTCTAGATTAAGAATAGTGATTTCTTGTGTTTCTTGTTCTGCACTTCCACATGTAATTTTCTTCTCTCTCCCCTGAAAGATGAGAACAGAACTCATATAGTTGTTCTGATGGTACCAATTAGAAAATCAAGTAGGTGTTCCAGATTCCTTAGCTGTGTGAAAAACCAACATAGTTGTAAATGTTTCTTCTCCTGCTACGGCTAATAGTATCATATCTGTAGCAACATAATTTGCACTTGAATCAGTTTTTCTTAATTTAGTTGTGTCTTGTCTTCCATTCTCTGGGAAGGATGTGGTGACAGTCCTCACTGAATTGTTGTATAGAGTACTAAAAAGCTATTGAGATGGAAAACAAATATAATAGCAGCACTTTGTTAATCTTTGGATTATCCATGTCAAATCAGATAATTGAGCCTTAAGACTCAGCTTTTCATCTCCTAATTATGATGCTACCTAGCTTTGATGTGGAAGCAAGGTGCAGGATGCATATTGAATTTTTTAGAGCAATTGCTTCACTGGAATATCTCAGTGAAATTACTGACTTAAGACAGAAATGTATTATGAAAAATGGACTTCTTACTGAGATAAAGCCTTGATATTTTCTGACACAAATGGTAATTTTTGTTGCTCAAAACAAAAATCTGATTGTCTCAAAGCAAAAAAGAATTATTTTCCTTTGTTAGATCTAGTTTCAGACAAGTTCTGAGGAGAACCAGATAGAGACAGTGTTGAATGTGACATGGTTACAAATGAAAAGTTACAGTCAGGAATTTTTGAGTCAATCTAACATAAAATAGGAAATTGTCTGTTTCTGCTTTGCTTTTCTAAAGTCAACCATATAAATATCACTCAGCAACAGAAATGTGCAGAGACACCCACCTAGGATACTGGCATGTTTTATATCTTAGGTGCAGACACTTACTCTGTACAAATAACATACGAAAATCTTGCTGTGCAGCACGTCTGTGAATCTGAAGACAGAGAAGAAGTGGTGGTTTGTGAGCTGTGTGAATCCAGCGTGGTCAATTTCAACCAGCACATGAAGAGGAACCACCCTGGCTGCGGGCGCAGCGCCAACCGCCAGGGCTACCGCAGCAACGGCTCCTACGTGGACGGCTGGTTCGGAGGGGAGTGTGGCAGTGGGAACCCCTACTACCTTCTGTGTGGCATCTGCAGAGAGAAATACCTGGCCCTCAAGAGCAAATCTAAAACATCAGCTTCAGAAAGGTACAGAAATAGAAGGCAGTGGATAAAGAAAGGAAACTAAATGTGGTTATGAGCCATCAGCATTTTAAGAATTTGATTTAGAAGATAAGACTTCCTAGCGGGATTTTCTGATGCTTAAAATCATTCTCTGTATTTGACGAATGCGTATGTAGAAAAAAAATTGATTTGATATTTCTGGTTTTTAAATTAAGAACAAGGAATAATTTCTTGGGATATTGCCTCCTTCTTAGTGACTTTTGAAAACTCTTTATCAATTTTGTCTGACCATTGTAGTGTTTTTTCTATGGACCTTTTACACATTAGTACTGTGAAGTGCTTCCCTCCTCCACACACACTTTCAGAAGTGTGGAGGTTTTATCTGTTTCTCTGTTACTAGGCTTTTCTGGAATCGTTCATAAATACATGTGGACCTAACAGTAAAATTAGACTTAATAGGGAACCAAATTTGAAATCGTTATGTATAGTTACAAAATATTAGAGCCACTCAGTAATTTTCTTTGTTATGATTTCATACAGGTACAAAGGCCAGGCTCCTGATCTAATAGGTAAACAAGACAGTGTCTATGAAGGTATGTTTTTAAGTTGAAGGGCATTTTGTTTTTTTTAAGAGGTACTTCTGTGCAAATAAACCTGAAGGTGTATTTTAAAATCTCTTCCAGTTAGATTTAGTATTTTAGTTTTGGGAATTTATTTAGTTCAAATGAGGGAAAAGAAAAATCTGACTTCTTTCCCCTGTCTTTCATGTAAGCAGCTGAAAGGGCAAACACCTAACTTGGGGTTGATAAGGTCTTGTGAGATGTTACACCCAGAACTGCACATAAAAACATCTTATGTACAAATATATTTCCTAAGCTGCCTTTGTGGGAGAAATTGATTAGTGTAAGTTAGTGTCCCAGAAGTCTTGTTCCTAATTTTTCTCCCTTTTTCCAAACTGAGAGCATCCTGAGGGTAGCTTTCACTTTAAGCAAATTATTTCTGATGTTGGCAGAAAACCTTTTCCAGGTGGTTCTATAATTCTGATCCTTTCGGTAGCTCCTGTGATCACAATTGTGTGATTTATCCCATTTGTCTATATGAGACTAAGTGAGTGCTCCAGTACTTAGAGCAAGTCTGTCTGCTGCAGATCAAAGGAGTTCTGATTCTTCTATATGTGGAGTGAGACAGAGCAGAGACCAGTAAATATAAGCTGACTTGTGTGTAAATGGTTGGCAAGTGAAGGAAGTGTCCCACTGAATTGCAGTTAAAGTGGTTTTCCTTTGTTGTTTGGGTTTTTTTTTAATTCTCTGGGAATGAAAAGCAAAAGCCTGGATGTTCAGTTATAACCCATAAACTAATGCATGCTTTTTTGATAAATACGGAGACCAGAAATCTCTAACATCTGTCTTTATCATTCAGTCCTTTGGAATACACACACTTGTTATCATGGTTTAAAGCATGAGTCTATGCCTGCACTTTTCACTGTACTCCAGGTTTTGGAGCTGTCTTGTGCTGTATATGATGACCTCTAATGTCTGTGTTTTTAAAGAGTAGGTAGTTTGATACTTCAGATAATCTTCCATAAAACTTTTGTGCAGTAGAAAGATCAGGTTGAATAGAGAAGGGCGAGAACAGGACTTTGTTTTCCTGATATACTATGTTGTGTCTATGCCAACATCAGAAGATGAGTTTTTAATGCTGCTGTGCTGTAGATTATAATACACATTTCATACCTTCTGCTGTTTGGGTTTTTAATTAACTGAAATGATTTCACATTTGAGCTTTTGTAACCAAGTCTAATTATTCTTCTCCAATTCTAGAAGACTGGGACATGTTAGATGTGGATGAAGATGAAAAGCTGACAGGAGAAGAGGAGTTTGAACTACTGGCTGGGCCTCTTGGGTTAAATGATCGACGCATTGTACCCGAACCCGTTCAGTTCCCTGACAGTGACCCTCTGGGTGCTTCAGTTGCAATGGTGACAGCCACCAACAGTATGGAAGAAACATTGATGCAAATAGGTGCATTTGAAACCCATTTCACTTAAAGAAAGAATGATAATGATAACAACAGCAGCAACAACAATAATGATAACAACTATCACCACCTCCTCCCCTTTTTAGCGGGATTTTTCTAGGGGCAAACTCAAACATCCTTACAGTATTTCCTGCCTGCCGCCATGAGGAAGTGGAGGCTAGCTCTGAATCGTCCTTCTCTTATAGGAAAACTAGAGCAGTGTGTGACATTATGAATTGACAGAAGGATTGAATTTTGCCAATAAAACTTGTGACCACAGTCAAACAGTAGATGCCAGTAACATGTTTTGCAGAACCCAATGAATAGATTTAAGCTGGGACTTAAAAATAGTCCCGTCTGTTGGAAAAGGGAATCAGAGGAATTAAGATTGCGTATGTCAGATTGTGCTCACGTCTCTTTGAAAATAAGGAATAATTAAATTATGGAGTGCATTTCAGGAGTGTCTTTTCCTCTTGGTCATTATTATTGTAGTTCTGTATGTAGGAAATACTGAAAAATGAATCAGTAACTTAGGCTGACTTTGCTTCTGTGCTTATTACTATATGATAGTGTTTCATTTTTCTGTAAACAATAATACAAATCATCATTATTTCCAAGGCTGTCACGGCTCAATAGAAAAAAGTTCTTCTGGCAGGATAACCTTAGGAGAACAAGCAGCTGCCCTAGTAAATCCACATGACCGTGTCATGGCTCTCAGAAGAGTGACAGCTGCTGCTCAAGTGCTCCTGGCAAGAACAATGGTTATGAGAGCACTCTCACTTCTATCTGTCAGGTTTGTGGCATCTTTGGCAACACTTACACCTTTTGTTTTGTAACCAGTTACCCAGTTCTGTTTGATAAGGATGCAGTTTCAAACTAACTGGGGAAGTGGTTCTCTTGTCTGTACTTACATAATACTGCTAAGAGAAAAAGTTCTGTTGACTTTGTTCTTTTGAACCAAGGGTTTTTATATCCCTTTACACAGTGGTTCCAGTTGTAGCCTGGCAGCTGGCCTTGAATCCCTGGGATTGACAGACATCCGCACTTTGGTTCGTTTGATGTGCCTGGCAGCAGCAGGGAGGGCAGGCCTGTCCACGAGCCCATCCACGGTGTCCAGCTCCACGGAGAGATCCAGGGGCATCCACAGCAAAACCACCAAGCCCATCTCTTGCCTTGCCTACCTGAGCACTGCAGTTGGCTGCTTGGCATCAAACACTCCCAGTGCTGCAAAGCTGCTGGTACAGTTATGTACACAGGTAAGACTTCAGTACTTACTTGAGACTACTTTGATTGTCTGTGCTTTTACCTTCTCAGGTGGGAGGATCTCATTAATCCTTTTTTTGCCTTTACTGAGTTTTGGCAAAAATCAGGTGACTGTGTCTTTGCTGAGTACTTTTTTCAAGTGGGGAAAATGGATGTGCTTTTTCTGTTCATAGGGTTTTTCTGTTAAGGTTTTGGTATTTTAATTAAGCCAATTCTATGTAGAAAACATAGAAAAAATGAAAATCTGTAAAGCTGTGCATAATTCATGCAACTGAAAATGTTTCTAAATCTGATAGTTCTATTTGTTCTGATTATTTTTCACCAATTATTTCTTCTCAGAACTTGATTTCTGCAGCAACTGGTGTGAACTTGACAACAGTTGATGATCCAATTCAGAGAAAATTTTTGCCAAGTTTTTTAAGAGGAATTGCAGAAGAAAACAAACTTGTCACATCTCCAAATTTTGTCGTTACTCAAGCACTTGTAGCGTTGCTGGCCGACAAAGGGGCCAAACTGAGGCCAAACTATGATAAAGCTGAAATTGAAAAGAAAGGTATGATGCAGCTTTGTTTTTAAATATCATTAAATCTTTAGTTCCTCATTTGTGTGTGAGGAAGAGACTTGCTAGAACTATATATAAATAAATATGCTTTTAAAAATGTACTTTGATCAAAAGCTTACTTTGATCAAAGGAATGTTAGTTTATGACACGCATTTTACTTAGAAATACGGTCTTATACCATAATTGCGTCTTTCACCACTTTAAAATATAGTCTGAATGTGTGTGTATTCAAAGTCGTAGAGCTGAGACATTGAGCCTGGCTATGCCTCCTGATGGAATTAAGGGAGGTAACAGCTGATTGCCACTATGAAAGTGCTGTCCTGTGGCTGAGGCAGGAATTTGTGCTGCCTCTGTTCTGAGAGGTCAGGGAGCCACAAGGCAACAGCTGTGCCTCCCCCCCAGGCTGGTGCTGGGATAGAGAGGGAAGGATAAGCCAATGACAGTGGCAGGTCGCTTCCTCTTCAGAAAGCACTCACTCTTTGACCGGCCATTTTCATATGGTGGGAATGAGGCTGTTTGGAATTCTGTTCTTAAGGTTCTTTTTGTGAAAAGTGAACTGGGGTTATTTTGCTCTTAGTATCAGGAGAGTGTTTTTACTATAGTTCACATGATTGCAGTGTTCTGCAAAGATGCTCGTTAATCTCTTTCTGGAAATGCTGGCTGTTGCTGTGTTCACATGTGTACTCATCTAGGCATCATCTCACTGTTTTGTCTAAGCAGGTTTAATTGCCCATTTGTATGCCCATCCTTGCTATGATCCCTCTGCTGTAGGCCCTCTGGAGCTGGCGAACGCGCTGGCTGCGTGCTGCCTGTCGTCGCGCCTGTCGTCGCAGCACCGCCAGTGGGCGGCGCAGCAGCTGGTGCGCACGCTGGCCGCGCACGACCGGGACAACCAGAGCGTGCCGCAGACCCTCGCTGACATGGGCGGAGACCTGCGCAAGTGCTCCTTCACCAAGCTCGAGGCTCACCAGAACAGGGTGAGCACGGCCACCCCGCTGCACCCGCTGCCCTGCTCTCTTTGGCAGAGCACAGAAATGGGAAAATGCTATCATTTTACAATTACACTGACTGAAATTATTTCCTATAGGAAGTAATTTTTTTGAGAAAAAGTTTACTACTTAGAAAGCTATTGCACCTCTGATGCACAAGAATGCTCAACTTCCTGCAGGCTTCAGTTAAAGGTGTCATGAAAATGTTCTCATGGTATATTAAGTCAGCAGAATCACTCTTAAAGAATAATAAATAAGGAATATTTCCTTAGATCTTAATTTGCATTAATTTTTCTGTCGTAGTAGTTAACATATTTCTGCAGTAGTTAACTTATTTGTGCAGTATTCTGTGCAGTAGTGCCCTGTGGAGCATGGGGCTGTATGAAGTGTTGCATCCCTATCAAGCCAGCTTAATTGCAGTAAATAATGCTGTAAAAGTAGAAAAATAAATCTGGTTTGGTTATTACAGGGTATTTCAATCACTGTCTCATTGGTTAGTGTTTGCTTAATATTAGTAAACAAACATACCCAAGTTGTAAATTCCTGTTTTGCGATGATTATTTTGGTATTTGTAGGTCATGACCTGTGTTTGGTGCAATAAAAAGGGACTTTTGGCAACAAGTGGGAATGATGGTACTATCAGAGTGTGGAGTGTGACGAAGAAACAGTATTCATTGCAACAGACCTGTGTGCTCAATAAGCTGTAAGTTGATTCTTTACAAAGGCCAGATGTTTCATTTAAGCTGTAATTGTGCAAGATACTGCAGGATTGACTGTTCACATTATTTCCTGCACTTAAAAATCTCTCATCTGTTTTCTGATGCTGTGTTTATAGCATGCAAAATGAATTAAATAGCTTAAAACTGAAAACAGAACTTAAGTGTCAACCTGGTAAGAGTCTCCATAAAGAGATCATGTCAGTGCTGTTTAAAAACATCCTTAATTAATTGATATAAGGAGACATGGGTGAAATAAAAATGTATGGGACTGTCGTATAGCAGAAGAGTGAATGTCCCTTCAGTGGGTTCCAGTTGACAGCTCCAGGATATAACATGATAATTGCAAGTCTGGTCATTTAATTCAAGTGTGAAAAAGAATTTTGACTTCTGAGATACAGGAACTAAATGTATTTCTACATAAGTGTCTTGGAAGTAGTTTTTTTGTCATTTGAGTGTCCAAAAAAGAAGAAAGCAAAGGGAAAGATTAAAATCTAATTCTTTAGTGAAGCATAGATGAGTTGAACTTGGAAGAATGAAAAAGCAATAATGAACTGCGAGGTTGTTTTGTGACAATTTTTTAGTGGTTGGCTTAGTTCTTGTTTGCTTGCTGCTGTTAGATGTGGCCTTAAAAGGAACAACCAGAACGATATAACAGTATCATAGCCTCCATTGTTCTGGTACTAAAAGCAATAAAAATGTTCTTCATAACCCTAACGGCAATTAAAGGTTTGCAGCCCTGTTACAGTTAGACAAAGCAGACTTTAAAATGGAGTTTTAGAACAGTGTAGCAAGATTGTAACAGGAGGAAGAGTTTAAAATAGAATTGATAGCAAGACGTGCCTCTTTTATTTCTTGTCCAAGCTATTGTTTCATTTTATGACTTCCCAGAAAATTTTGCCTTTGCTGAAGATGTTAAATTTGAGAAATAAGTAGATAAAATGTAAAGAGTGTCCATTTGAAACCTAACTTGAAATTTCTTCAAGTAAGTAGTAGCTCATTTTGTAATTTGAAGTGGGTTCAGAGGGAATGTAGGACTGTGAACAGAAAAATGTGTTATGTAAATCTGCTGTGATGGCAGGACTCCAGGTTCTAGCTCAGATATTTTATGAGTTCTAGATTTTCCTGTCTTCTTAAAGGAAATGCCCTCATAATTTCATTCTTTGATTCTGTTACAGAGAATGTGACTCTGAAGAGGGTCTGGGATCACCCAGTGACCTTAGTTTATCTCTTGTCTGTTGGAGCATCAGTGGCAAGTACCTGGCTGGTGCTACAGAAAAGATGGTGAACATCTGGCAAGTCAATGGTACGTTCTGAGTTGCCTGTGGGCATTTCCTGGTCCAGCATATTTCTAGGGGAGCTGCCAAGTCACTGTATGTTTATTTAGTTTGAGAAAGGCACTAACCCCAAGTGAATGTGTGATAAACATCTTCAAGAGGAAGACTTTTAATCTGTGTAATTTGTTGCATTGGAAGGTTCATTTTGTTGCTTTGCACTTAAGAAAATCACCAGTTAACATGCCTGTGGTAATAGATAGTCCCCAAGAAAAGTATAAATTCAGTGGGTACTGAAGAATTCAGCTTCCTTCCTTAACAAAACTACCTTACTTGAATGATAGTTGAGATTTGTTACCTAGATTTTGTGTCTGCATAGCTTAGTGAACCGTTGCTTTGTATTCTTGTAACTTAAGTGAGTTGGTAGTATGTCCTAGCTGTGAATAAGATCTCTTGATTTTTTTCCCATGGAAAGTGTTACTGTTTTCTTTTCTTTATGAAGATGAAGTAGTTTTAACAGATTTTTTTTTTTATCTCCTAGGAGGAAAAGGCTTATTAGATCTTCAGCCTCACTGGGTGTCTGCTCTAGCCTGGCCAGAGGAAGGGCCAGCTGCAGCATGGACAGGAGATGCTCCAGAGTTGTTGTTAATTGGGCGCATGGATGGATCTCTGGCTCTTATTGAAGTTGTGGATATTTCAGCCATGCACCGGTTGGAACTGGAACACTGCTACAGAAAGGATGGTAAGAGACTGCATCAGTATTTGAAATTAAAATTGTGAACATGCTCCCACTTTTTATTAAGGAAGTATATAACCATTTTTGGTTGTTGTTCATGGGATATGATCTCTGGTTCATGGGAACAGAAAAGTCTATTGGGTCTCTGTCTGCACCCTGATTCCCCCACAGCAGAGGCAAACAGTTTGTAGTAACTTGGTAAAATCCTGCCATTCCTTGCCACTGTGGATGATCAGTAGAGATCCCTGCAGTGTCTGCTCTGTCTGCAGATAGCATGCTCAGTGTCACTTGAATTCCTCAGTGATTGCCATTTTTCCTTTATAGTTCCAGTCCCAGAGGACATCAAGTAGCACATCTTTGGTGGTATTGTGTGGTTTTGCATATTGCTTCTTCAGGAAGCCTCCAGATCTTTTTTTTTGCAGAATCAAGTGAAGCAGTATCTTTTTGCTAAGGAAAGCAAGTTGTTTACAGAGCATTTTTTAGAAACCCATCTTGGATACATGAATAAGATTCAGTCTACACTTTTTCTTTGACCTGATAATAGTTCTTTTTGCTATGCCAGGAATATAAATTCAGTCATTTTCATTGAAAGAAGAATGAGAAAACTAGTACAAAATAATCTCAACAGTTGTCATTACAGTGACACTCAGTTTCATCTTTATCTAATGAATTGAAGAAAATGTTTAGAGCAGAATATGTTTGGTGACCTTGCTGGTGGTAGATGTTGTTACACATTTCATAGTTTAAACAACTGCACTGCAAAAACCTCTTTGGTAGGAGTGAAGTTCCATTTAGTTTAATGAATGCTTGTGTTGTCTGTTCATGCAGTGTCTGTCACATGCCTGGCCTGGTTCAGTGAAGACAGACCATTTGCTGTTGGCTATTCAGATGGAAAATTGCTCCTAGGAACAAAGGAACCAACTGAGAAAGGAGGAGCTGTTCTCATCGATGCACATAAGGTAGAGCTGGTCTTTCTTAAACTAATGTAGAATTTTTGTAGGTAAAATCCGTTTAAGCTGTTGTCTCTATTAGAAAGCTATTTGTAAAGGCACGTGCAAATTGCTTTAAAAACTCAAACCTATTTCTGATACACATACTGACGTAATGTATTCTAGAGGAACCATCTATCAAGTGTAAAAAAAAAAGGGAAGATAAACTTGATACCCCCTTTGCTACCAGAGACTGTGAAGTGTATGTATGTACAGTGACAGAAGTCAGTTAAGCACACAGCTGTGCACTGACTGGATTTAAAAGACTAATTGCTTGACTTGTTAAAAGTGCTCATCATAAGTTTTAATTTTGATCATGTCACATGTCCTTGTTTAGCTTCCTGTACAAAGCAAAAGGTGTTTTTCTAAATATGCACTTGCAAAGGTTTCAGCTTCTGCTTGGCAAGTATTAATGAGTCTTTGATAGTCCATGAAGTATTTGTTAGGCTAAGAGCAGAATTCCTCAAATGAAATGTAGCTGTAGTAAGAGCATCTTGAGTGCTTCCAAGAGCTGCCCTGGGTGTGTGAAGCAGGGCAATCCCAGAAGGGAGCACACTGTGGCAGTAGATCTGTACTGCCCACAGTAGACTGTGGGCTGTCTTCCTTTCCTACCTCAGACTCAAGGCTACATCTGGGAAAAACAATCAAGGAGGGTTTGCAGTGAAAAGAAAACATCTTTTCCTATGTTCCCCATTTAGTTTCTTTCAGCAAACTTTTTAAAGTCTTTTAAATTTGATAGTTCTGAAATGTGTCACTATGAGTTTATGATTGCAACTCACTATCTGTGATTTATGTGAGAATAAATTCTTTTTGTTATTAGTAATTAAAACTTACATTAGCTCTGAGAGTTAATTTTTTTCCTCACTACTGTGTTACTTCATACCAACTTTCCATTTTTTTAAAATCCAATAGGATATGGTTGTTAGTATGAAGTGGGATCCAACTGGTAAGATTCTCCTGACCTGTGCCAAAGAGGAAACAGTGAAGCTCTGGGGGTGTCTGGGAGGGTGCTGGAAGCGCCTGCACTCCCTGTCCCACCCAGCCCTGGTGAATGGCATTGCCTGGTGTGCTCTGCCAGGGAAAGGACCCAAGGCCCAGCTTCTGTTAGCTACGTAAGTCATTGTTTTGTTGTTGTTTCTTTTCTACCAATCTGAAGTGTCTGTAACAACAAAAAGGGTTTGTTTTTCTGAAAAGCAATATTCCTTCAGTAAGTCACTGGCCATGAAATTCATGAAGTTCCAGAATTCAAAGAAAGAGAGTGACCTTGGTTGTATGTAGTGGTTTCATGTTTGCTTGTCTTTGTTGGCTAAATTTAGTGTAGCGGTTTAAGCGTTTAAGTGTCTTTTTTGCTGTGAGATAGGATTATGAGGAAAAAGTAAAACAGGCCTAAATTTAAAGGTAAACAGATAGTTTTATTAATACACACTAAAAAAGAAGAAAATAAAAATCAAAAATAAAACTTCTAAAATACTTCTCTTCTTACTTCAAAGTGTTCACTTTCTTACAACCGATATTAAAGAGACGAAACTTGTGATTTTCAGTTACTTTTACAATTTTAAAAAATAGTTTTTGTTAGCTCATTAGGGAAGTAGTCTCTCGTAGAGTCCTATGGAGACACTGCTACAAGAGAAACAGTCTTCTGGTGGTTCCCATGTCATGAATCTGCAGCCACCTGAAAGAAACTTTGGCAAACTGTGAAATCTCACTTATTAGTAGCCTTTCTTATGGCTTTATATGGGCCTATCAGCTTATTAGGGGTACTGTTTAAGGATGCTTCTTCTAGTATAAAACAAAGATTCTCTTTTTATCTCTAAAATAATTTTCGTCTCCAAAACCAGAGATCTCCTTTTTCTCTAGGAATGAAGGGCTTTGTATCACTTTGCTTCCTCTATTTCAAAAATAATTTTCATTTCTAAAACTGGAGATCTTTATCTCTAGAAGCAAAGGCTTCATATCACTTTTAACTAGAGCTGTGCATCCCCGCCCCCCAAAAGCGTTTGTATGTTACAGGAAATAGTCTATTTTCCATAGTTTCACTACAAAAGTCTAGCTAAGTGAGGCCACTCCTCCTTTTTTGTCTTATTTAGGACTTTCACTTTCTTTTCACTGACTTTATGCTGTGTTTTCTCTATGTTCAATCACTTTGTCCTTTTACTGAAAAGGAGGATTGGAGTTTTAAGAAGTCTTGTCTGTGCTAGGAAAGTGTTAACATTCTCAGCCAAGCTTGCAGATGGTCACATCTGCTTTGCCAGGCAGCAGCCTCCAGGATTTTCAGAAGCTGCAGGAATGGGGGGAGGAGACCTTCACTAGGAGGGATCTCGGAGTGATGCGGTTGGTGGATGCCTCCCCCTCCAGCCGCTGGTCCCACCTGGGGTGGCCCAGCTAAGAGCTGCTCCCTGGGGGGAGGCTGTGGGGGCAACATCTCCCCCTGGCCCTAGCTGGCACCTAAGGCAGCTGCCTGAGCAAGCTTAAAACTCGCTAGATTTCGTAGCTGGGGCTTTTCGTCTCTTCCCCTGCTGCCAGCTGCCACTAGCCCAGCCATGGCCTGGCCCTACAAGCCCAGTGGGGCAGCGCAGCCTGGCCAGGCCTGCTTCACTGGTGTTACTTGCTCCACTGCCTACAAGGAAAAGTCTGGCTTGGACATACTCAGGATTTTTATATGGGTATTCCCAAAAAGTCACATTTAGCTTCCTCAGTGGTCAAACAATATGTTAATATCTAAGAATTTGCTTTTTATAGGTACCTGTCCTTTCCAATAGAATTCTAAGGTCCTGACAGGGAACTGTTTCCACTTTAACTAAAAACTAAAATGTATTAACCCATGACATTGTGTTACTAGCTGTTTTCTGTATGACCTGTGGGTGCTTGGAATTTTTTTGCTTCATCCAAATATTTTGTCTGAGAGTATGTTGTTAGTAGAAATGGAAAAGCTACGGGGTGTGAGGAGTAGGAAAAAAATGCATTCACCCATTGGGGACGGGCCTTTCTACTTTAGATCAATTGATGCAATGTAGTTTTATAGGAATGTGGTGAAGACTACTGGTATATAATTTAATATGAGACCACTGATATTTTGTTAGTTAATATCTTTATTTTGTTTTTCTAATGTCACCTGGCATGCTGTAGGGGATGCCACAATGGTTTGGTGTGTGTCTGGACTGTTCCCCAGGACATAGTAATCACATTGCAGTCCAGCTCAGCTTGCTCAGAAGGATGGTGGGAGCAAGAAACAAGTGCCAAGGTAAAAGGAGAAAACTTGGTGTGTAAGAAATCCTCTTTGCTCATGGTGAAGTTGAGAGAGGAGAAGAATATGAGTGAGTTACTTGAATCTCAACATTTCCTGAGAGAAGTTACTTGCTAAAAAAAATTTACATTGCGTGTGTGTATGTGTAGGCATTTTCAGAACAGGAAAAAAATATTTAAGATTAAGGGTAAAGATATATTTTCATCTGTTTTCTTTCCTTTAAAAGTTGATCAGTTTATTCAAAATTTAGTGAGGGTTCACATTTTTTTTGTAGATAAAGAGTGAAGATTATTTTCACCTACATAAATTGTAATGCAGTTTTTGATGTTGATGGCATTTTGTAAGGGGAGGAAAGCTGATAATGTGATCAAGATATCTATAAAATGTTGTCATGGTCCTGGGTTTTTTTTTAGTTATTTAGTGGAACTTCACCATTTTTGTGGATGATCAGTATTGCAGAATACAGATGCTGTCATGGTGCTCCATTTCCTGGAAGAAGTGCAGTGTTCCATAAGTGTGCAATTGCTTGCAGGATGGATACAGGAAGGCAGTGGAAGTGAAGTGTGTATTCCAGCTGAGAGGACACATCACTCCTGTCCGCACTGTTGCTTTCAGTTCTGATGGGCTGGCACTGGTGTCTGGGGGCCTTGGTGGCCTCATGAATATCTGGTCTTTACGGGTAAGATCATCTTTGGTGTGGCTTGATTCTCATTCTTAATAAGAGTATCTGAAATGGTCAAGGTATCAGACCAGCTTCCACCCCACCATGTGTTAGATACTTTAGCTAAAGTGTGGTGCAAATAATACTATAACATCATAAATAATAAAATATAACTTGAAATTGTACTTAACATTGAAGTATTTTATATTTGTAGTTCAGTATTGATTGACTCTGTAGGTTTGGTCATGTTGGTTAGGTTTTGCAGAACCAGCCACTTTTTTTATAGTTAAGAACAATATTCCCTTATGTTGAGGACTCTTTAAAGAGCCAGATAACGTGGATTATTAAACACTTCTAAATCCTTAGTTATATTATCTTCTTAATATGATAAAAACTAGGGGGTTCTGCTTTTAGGTTAAGCAGTTCAGTTTTTAAATAGTTACTGAAAGCTTGTGAGAATATCATCCCTTAGTAATGTGTATGCACTTGAACAGAACTGTAGCTGTTTCTGCACCTGACTCCAGCTGCTTTTCTCCCTAGGATGGTTCAGTATTACAGAGTGTTGTGATAGGGTCTGGAGCTATCCAGACTGCAGTGTGGATCCCTGAGGTTGGAGTAGCTGCCTGCTCCAACAGATCAAAGGTGAGACAGAAATGTTTGAACCTCTGTGTTTTCTGGCCCCTATAGAAACCAAGATGGTTGGTGATAAAGCAATGGAGCTGAATGATCCTGCTTTGTGAATTTTTAATTTGTCATGTGACTGCTGTTGAACAGGACGTTTTTGTGGTGAACTGCACCTCAGAGTGGATCTCTTCCAATCACGTGCTGGCGACGTGCAGGACTGCGCTGAAGCAGCAGGGAGTTCTGGGCTTGAACATGGCTCCGTGCATGCGAGCGTTCCTGGAGCGCCTGCCCGTGATGCTGCAGGAGCAGTATGCCTATGAAAAGGTATGGCTAATGCAAATGTTTAGCATTCATGGCTGACATGAGTTCACTGTTTAGGTCTCAGCTGGTTTCAGTCTTTCACCAGAGAAAGCAAAAGACTTTCCTACATTTTACTTGAAACACCTTTCACTATTCTCAAAGCTAGTAGTCTCCTAATTTGAAAATATTTAAAATATTAGAAAAACTTTGATTAAGCACAGAGGAAGGTATTGTTTTACAGGAGTAGTTTTTCAGGACTTGTATTTTGAAGCGATTGATTTGTGTCTCTAACTGGGTGTTCCCTTTCTCTCCCTACTGCCTTGCAGCCCCATGTGGTGTGTGGGGACCAGCTGGTTCACAGTCCCTACATGCAGTGCTTGGCATCGTTGGCTGTGGGGCTACACCTGGACCAGCTGCTCTGCAACCCCCCCGTGCCCCCTCACTACCAGAGTTGCCTCCCTGACCCCTCTGCCTGGAACCCCACGGAATGGGCCTGGCTGGAGTGCTTCTCCACTACGATAAAAGCTGCTGAAGCCCTGGCCAAGGGAGCTCAGTTCCCAGAGTCCTTCACTGTCCCAGATCTGGAGCCTGTTCCAGAGGATGAGCTTACTCTCCTGATGGTAAAAGTTGATGTATTGTCTCAACAGCCAAGTGTGCTGTTACTGAGTACGTGGTATGATGCCATGAACATCTCTGAACTGTAAACAATTATATTTAGTAACATAAGTACCAGCAATAAGTGTAAGTTTACTTTTTAGTTAACTGGTTAGAATATGCTGTTAAGATTGCTCTGTGTATTTGTGTAATGAATGCAAGTCAGTTGCATATTAAAATATAAAACTACCCAAAATTATGACTGTAATTTTCTTACATTATAGGAAGAACTGTAGAGCTTTGTAGTGCTATTTTAAGAGTAACATTTTGTCACATTCCCGCACCAAATTATTTTGCTAGTGTCGATTTTCTTCATGACTTGTTATGTAAACGAAACCAGAAATTTTTGATTAAGAATTTTAAGAATTTTTTTATAAGCAAGCTTATAACATTTCAAGCCAGTGTTTGCAACTTCAAAAAGCCCTATGCATCAGGAAGTGGAAAAAGATTACTTCATCGTGAATTTAGTTTTTCTTTCATTGATTTGAATTGCAAGTCATGGATAATAATGTCATTCCTAGTCTGCACACATTTGTTATTATTGCAGAATTGTTTAGAATAATCTAAATGGGGTTCTTAGGAAAATATGCATTGTTTAACAGAAAAATAGTGTGTATCTCTTGAGCTGAATGTGGTAAATGTGGCTTTTGCTGTGTAGGATAACAGTAAGTGGATCAACGGCATGGATGAACAGATCATGTCTTGGGCAACATCAAGGCCAGAGGTCAGTAAAATTGAGGGTTTGGGGTGTTTTGGAGGGGGTTTTATTCTTTTGAAATGTGGCAAGCTGTTGAGAATGCCCTTGTTCTAAAGCCTCCTTTCATGCTCTTCACTAGGATTGGCACTTGGGGGGCAAATGTGATGTGTACCTGTGGGGAGCAGGACGACATGGGCAGCTGGCAGAGGCTGGCAGAAATGTCATGATCCCAGTGGCAGCACCTTCGTTCTCCCAGGCCCAGCAGGTGATCACTTAGAACCAGTCATGATTTCATCATTTGCCATTTATTGTTTGTACAAGTTGTCAAAATGCCTCTCCAAATGTCTTTCCAACTTGTTGCTTGAATTAACTCTAAGGATCTCAAAACATGAGTTTCAATAGAAAGGAAATCTTGAATTACTTGACAATTTCAAACCAAGAAGCCACTGAAATCTGACAACACAGAATTATTTTCTATAAGCATGATTTAAAAATACTTGCGCAACTTTCACGTAATACATGTGTCAGATTTCCTTTCTGAAATAACATTGACATAATAGAATATTGTCTTAATGTAATTGCAAAGAAAACAAATTAAAATGAAATGGTGCGCTGTAATGCAAGTATGACAGCCTTGCTGCATTTAGTATATAAGTTATTAACATTCCTTCATGTCTTTCTAACCTAGGTGGTTTGTGGTCAGAATTGTACTTTTGTCATTCAAGCTAATGGCACAGTTTTGGCTTGTGGTGAAGGGAGCTATGGGCGACTGGGACAAGGAAATTCTGATGATCTTCATGTCTTAACTGTCATTTCAGCACTGCAAGGTAAAACTGTTTGGTTTCAGAGGAATCCAGTGATGAAGCACAAATAAGCATTTTGGTAGTTAGTTAAACAGAATAACTGTTTCTGCTGATGCTCTTCTGCTGATTTATTCATTAAAATATTGTAGTTTTTAGTTAAAAATTTGAACAAATAAACAAGATCTTCATATTTCCTTAAGATATAAATGGTGTTGTGTTAAAATTGCTTTATTTTAAGGAGGCTTCAGGGAAAACTGTCTGCTCACATTAGGAATTAATTTCAAAAGTAATGTCAGGCCAGAAGCCCGGGCTCTCCATAAGAAAACAAAGGTTTTGTTCAAAATAAGAATACATTGCTGTAAAAAGAAGCCTTACTATGGTTTGTTCCTTTCCCCATACCTAATTGGTTGCCACAAGGCACCCATGGATAAATGTGTGTAAGAGTCTGTTACAAGTGGTGCTAAGCTTTGTTTCCTCGCTTGTCTTTCCAGGCTTTGTTGTGACACAGCTGGTGACCTCCTGTGGGTCCGATGGACATTCCATGGCTTTAACAGAAAGCGGGGAAGTCTTCAGCTGGGGAGATGGGGACTATGGCAAGCTGGGCCACGGGAACAGCGACAGGCAGCGCAGGCCCAGGCAGATTGAGGCTCTGCAGGGAGAAGAAGTCGTGCAGGTTTCAAAATATTTCTGTCTCCTTCCAGCTGCAGGCCTGGGAACCCAGTGGTGTAGAGCTGCATGAAAACAGGCAACTTCTTACTTCTCTGGGCTTTATGAACCAAGAGGGTCATTTCCAGTTAAAGGATGTCAATACCACAGAGCTGTTAATTCATAATTGGTACTGGAGAGGACTAAAAATAGAAGGAGCATGGAAAAAAGGGGTGATTTAAAGATGATCAAAATGCTGACAGAATTTATAAACTTCCCTTCCTCCTTGTCAGGTGACTTTGACCTACAAAACAGGTCACCAAGACCACCTCCTAAGTATTAACAAAGCGCAAAACTGTATTTGCTTTTGACTGGAGGTTTCTTTATAAAAAAATTAGATAATCATACAGCAAATTCTTCATGCAAATATCCTTCAGTCCCCCTCTGGAATGTTGCCATTGAAAAGAGTTAAGAGATGAGTTGCTAGAGAAATCCTTTATATTAAAATGTCTGTAATTTGGCACTTTTAAAAGCAATATAGTTTAGGGTCAAGATAGGTATTGCATATATACATGTAATAGTCAATAAAAACTTCCACTCAAATTTAAAATGTGTAAAAATAATGCTTATTTTACTTCCAGATGTCATGTGGCTTCAAACACTCAGCTGTGGTGACAGCAGATGGCAAACTTTTTACATTTGGAAATGGTGATTATGGTCGATTGGGGCTTGGAAATACTTCCAATAAGAAACTTCCAGAAAGAGTGACGGCGCTGGAAGGTTACCAGATTGGCCAGGCATGGTTTATCTAAAATTAACATTGTATCTTAGTTTAAAGCTCGTGTTTTATGTGTTCACTTGGTGGCTTTTAACCTTGGCTTTTATTGTGATTATGCTGGCAGAATTTGACTATGCATAATTTTTTAAAATAATTACTTTCCTGACTCTTTTGATCATCTTTGTGCAAAACTGCCCATGTTTTTAACATTTTAACATTTCAAGATTTAGGCATTTTTAAGGATGAGTTAATGAGATTTTCTGTATTTTTAAGAAGGGAATATGTGTGCCATAATACTATCCTTTGCTTCTGTGAGCACAGAGAAAGCAAATGTTGAAAAAATCTTACTGGTTTTTTTCAGTCCTGATATCTCAAAGACACTCTAATAAGCAATGGAAGTCTAAGTGGTAGTTCATTTTTAAAGCACAATTTTTCTTCTTAAGTGTAGTTGTAATGTTTGAGTTAGTAAGTCAGCAGAAGCAGTGCTAATAACATTATTTCTCTCATCCAGGTGGCCTGTGGCCTCAATCACACTGTGGCTGTGTCAACAGATGGCTCAATGGTTTGGGC
Source organism: Cisticola juncidis (assembly GCA_013400215.1). NCBI lineage: Eukaryota > Metazoa > Chordata > Aves > Passeriformes > Cisticolidae > Cisticola > Cisticola juncidis. The sequence goes on along the minus strand of VXBR01007146.1, from coordinate 32,437 downwards.
TTTTGGAGATGGAGATTATGGTAAACTTGGTTTGGGAAATTCCACTGCAAAGTCCTCACCACAGGTTAGATTCCCAGAGAAATGATTCTTTGCGTAAACTTTCAGTGCTGTTAAAGGTGTTGCACAGTATTGAGAGTGTAAGTTCGAGTCATTATTACTTCCGTGCTGTTGTTACACAATCTGGCACAAATTACTATGATAACACCTTATGCTGAGCCTGGTACTCTCAAAATTTTTGTGTACATCATAGTGGCTGTGTCTCAGTAGCAGTACAAATAGTACAATAGAAAATCTAGCACAGTAGAAAATCTGATGCTTATCTTAGAGAAGAGAGATTTCTTCTTTTGGAAACCAGGGAGAAGGTTGTTTACACAGCCATATACTTCTTCCCATGCCACTTTCCCTCACTCCCAGAAAAAAAAGGTATTTTGAATTACTGTACATAGAATGAGGTGTTAATTCTGTTGAAAAAGAAAGTGTTTCTGTTTTCTGTACTAATTTTCAAGTGTTAATTAAAAATCCTACAATGTGCATGCTGCACAATGGGAATAAAAAAATTTCTTTTTTGGAAGGAAGAGTTACAGATTAAATTTGCTTTTGCTTTCTATTTATATCCTTGTAATGCTATAGCTGATTTTCCTTTCACTTTAACCCATAGAAAGTGGATATTCTTTGTGGAATTGGAATAAAAAAAGTTGCCTGTGGAACTCAGTTCTCTGTTGCGCTGACAAAAGATGGTCATGTGTATACTTTTGGCCAAGGTAAGACAAACTGCTCTTTGAACATTTCCATGTATAGACTTGTGTATATTACGGGTGAAAAGGAAGAATATTAAGACATATTTCTAAGACTGGCCTAATGATACTTTTTAGAAATACGCTGCCCTAACCTAAATTTTGAAACTTGAACAATGCAATTTTGACATACACCTGAAATCCAGATTTGTACCTCTGTCTAGTTTGATCTCAGAACAACCTTTCATTTTACTAACTTACTTTTTGAAGAACATTTTCCTAAAACTTCATTGAATTTCACACATCCAAAAACATTGGGTTACTTCAGAGTTTAGGTTATCTAATTAAGCGCATATACACACGTTTAACAATCTGGGCAGGAGGATTTCCATGTGCACTGAATGAAACATGCAGAAACTTCTGAAGTCAGTTAATTCATGTTTGTTATATACCCATGCACTTAGATCCAGAGGCCTTGGTTTAAGAGAATTTGGTCTTGTTTCAGATTGACCATGGACACAACAGTGTTAGGAGTGTTTAGCAGTGTAAACAAGCACTGTAGGCAGCAGTGGTTTGCAGCGAATACCCATGTCCTTTGTCCCTAAAGGGTTTCCTTTGTGTCCCAGCCCCAGGACTGTACAGAACTGCTGTCTGTCCCTCCCCTGCTTGTGCCTGTAATGAAAACCCCCTGAGTGCTGCTTGCCCCTGGAGCTTGGTGCTTGCTCTTGCAGATCGCCTGATTGGGCTGCCCGAGGGCCGTGCCCGCAACCACAACCGGCCGCAGCAGGTGCCACTGCTGGCCGGTGTCTTCATCGAGGACATCGCTGTGGGTGCCGAGCACACGCTGGCCCTGTCCTCCACTGGGGACGTCTACGCCTGGGGCAGCAACTCTGAAGGCCAGGTACACCCTGTTCTGTGCTCCTGACCCTCCGGGAGCTTCTAGCTGCCCTTCACTGCTGTGCTGGGCATGGCTTCCCTTTGGAGGAAAAGAAAGCTTTCATCTTCCTTCCCTCCTTCACCCTTCAGCATGATCATGTTTTAGGTAGTTTCCAGTATTTTCTTGTGTACTCTCTGTGCTCTTCCATGGTACCAGTTTGGGAAAGCACTCAAAACTAGCCAAATGTCTTGGTTTGCAAAGGCAGGTGTCTGTTAGAGAAAGCTGGAGCTTCCCTTGGAATGGAGAATGTAAACCCCTTCCCTCCAAATAATTATAATTTTGCAATTAATACTCTTTCAGGCAAAGATAAGGGAATAGGAATAACAGTTCTTTACTAGGAATATTAAAAAATACAAATGTAGTAGTCAAAAAAACAAGCAAACAAAAAAAAAAGTCTTAGAAACACTGAGAGAGTCAGAATACAAGCTGACACCCTGTTGGTCAGGATGTTGGGAGCAGTCTGAAGTAAGTCCTGGAGTGACAGATGTCGTTCTGTGGGAGTAGAGATGATGCTGTAGAAAGGATCCAGTGGTGGTGAGACAGGTCCAGTTGTCCTTTGGGAATCCAGTGGAAAACAGGATACTTGATGTTCTGGCTCTCAGGTTTTATCCAGGTAGGAATGCTGGGCTCCTCCTGCTGAGTGGAGCATCTCAAAATGGGATGATGTAGTTTTATCAGTCATGTGGTGAGCCTTAATGGCCCATTAACAGAAGATATCCCCCTGGAGGGAGGATGGGTCACGGAGGAGATAAAGAACACTGGCCCAGCAGGTTTTAACAGCTGGCCCATTAACAGAAGATACCCACCCCCTCTCCCTGGAGTTATGAGGAATGGGTTATACAAGAGAGAAAGAAAACTCCCCAACTGGTTTTAGAAGGGGTAAAAAAACCTCCCCAACTGGTTTTAACAGATGGCAAATAGAGTACACATTTTTGGTTACATATTGTAACCCAAGACATCAAATTACTCTAATCCAAGCTTTTTTAAAAAATTGCAGATTTTTTTCCTAATTCTCAAGGTGTCATCAATCTTTTCAATATAATAAAAATTATGGCTGGTGTCAATGAGATTTTTAGATGAGCTGTTTAGATGCTTTTCATAATGAAAATGTAAATGAACCTTTTTAAAGGAGTGATTTTTTGAAGTCAGAAAAAAATTGGTAAATGAGAAGTTCTTCACCACATACATAAAAACTGAAATTAAACTGCAGGCTACAAATATAAGAAAGAGCCTCTTGATGTATTAGCTACTGGTGTTTCAGGAAGTTTGGGCGAACTTCGTCTTGTGGTGTTCTAGGACTGAGTTTTTGAGAAGGCTAGTTGAGCAAGATTTTTGGAATAATATTGAGGAACTTTGAGGTGGTTTTTTAAAATTGCTTTTATTTCATGGGTTTTTTAATACGGTACTTAGTATTTTTGGAAGAGAAAGAAGAGTGTAAAAATGTAGAGAAATTAATTCTGAAAGCTGTTTGTATGATTTTCCTTGTGGTTCAAAATACTGGTTATATATGAAGTGGGGAGAAAGTATACTTCTGTGATAGGAAATATTTAACTCATAGAATATGAAATTAGGATATGATATGAAACTCAGTGAAAGGTCTCAACAGCTTCAGTAAATGTTCTCTTTACACAAACTGTGTTTTCATAAACTGTGTTTTCAGGATTTACATTTTAGAAAAAAAATGCTGTTTAAATATCAGAGGAGTGTAGGAGCTTTGTTGTATATGTATGAAGGACTGCAGTATGGGACTTAGCAGCATAGATCAGATAGATCCTCAGTCTGGGAAAGATTTTTCAAGAAGTCTCCAGCTGTTTTCAGGTCTCTTTGACTCCTGGGTGTGTTACTCTTGTTGGGTGGAGGCGCAGTACTTTGTCAAAAATAAAATGTGAAAAAAAAAAAAGCTAGCAGATATTTTTAATCGCAATATATGCTGTAAACAAATACGATTATTTTACCAGCTGCTGTGAATTCTTGATTGGAGAGTTGTAGGAATGTAATCAGTTGTTAATTGTTGCCTTTTGGCAGCTGGGGCTGGGCCACACCAACCATGTACGGGAGCCCACGCTGGTGACGGTGCTGCAGGGGAAGAACGTGCGGCAGATCTCGGCCGGCCGCTGCCACAGTGCGGCCTGGACAGCCCCGCCCGTCCCCCCTCGAGCTCCAGGTAAGCAACTGAGCTTTTGTCTGGCCTTTTCTTTAGTCCTAGTGTCTCCTGGGGTGTGAGTGCAACAAGAATTTCTGAATATTTAGGACAGAATTTGTTTTACTTTATCTCCAAAGCTTGTTTTGTTCAATATCCAAATTACCTTACTCTCAGTTTGTCTTCTGTTGTGGTTTAACCCAGGAGGCTGCTGAGCACCATGAAAAGCTACTGCGAGGAAAATCAGCTTCATCCCAGCCAAAGCAATACACCTCCCTTTTCTCTTTTTGTGGCAGGTGTTTCGGTGCCTTTGCAGCTTGGTTTACCTGATGCCATTCCACCCCAGTATGGGGCACTGAAAGAAGTGAGCATTCATACAGTGAGAGCAAGGCTGAGACTGCTGTACCATTTTTCTGACCTCATGTACTCTTCATGGCGATTACTTAACCTCAGTCCCAATAACCAGGTAAAATTCCATTTGAAAAAACTGGCTTGACTGTGTTATTCTACTAGAGAGTTTCTGACCATATCTAGATGGACCTTAGTAATAGGCTCTGTAATTTTCTGGTAAAAAAAAAAAATAGTTCTGGAATAATGCAAACTTTGTGGAAGTACTGCTTCACATTTTCACTTAGGCTATTACCAATGTTCTGGTTTCCAAAAGCTTACTAGCCTCAAAACTAAAACAAAAAAATGCTGACCTGTTTCCTGAAACACTGAAGTGCCAGTCAGGGTTTTATTCTGTAAAGAATGGAATTATGTCCTTTATTGATACATTTATTCTCATTTTTTCTTCATTGCAGAGCAGTACATCTCATTATAATGCTGGAACATGGGGGATAGTGCAGGGACAGCTGAGGCCCTTGCTGGCACCACGGGTGTACACCCTGCCCATGGTGCGCTCCATAGGCAAAACCATGGTGCAGGGCAAGAACTATGGGCCCCAGATCACTGTGAAAAGGATCTCCACCAGGTCAGTGCTGCTCTCACAGGCCTTGGGTTACACCTCCTGTGCATACTGAGACTCATGCATTGTCTTCTGTTTTGGCATTTTGAGCTCTCTTCTGGACAGCTTTGTTGATTGAGTGAGTCAGAGCCTTTACATGATTTAGAGTTACATTTGTGACTGTCTCTTTCCCCCAAAGGGGTCGGAAGTGCAAGCCCATTTTTGTCCAGATAGCAAGGCAAGTGGTAAAGCTGAATGCATCAGATCTTCGCTTACCCTCCCGTGCCTGGAAAGTGAAACTGGTTGGAGAAGGAGCTGATGATGCAGGTGGAGTGTTTGATGACACCATTACAGAAATGTGTCAGGTACATCTGGGAATATTTTGGAAATGTGTAACAAGAATCTATCACAATGCAGTTGCAGAAAAAAAATTATTGTGGTCTGATATAAAGACAGGTCTTGAAATAAACATGTGTTTACTACGTTAAATTATCCTACCATGTTTACATTCTCTCAGTGTTTCGTATTAATTTGTAAGGAGTAATCATCACTGAAGTGAAATATTCTGTCTTGTAATACTATAATGGTCTTAATAGTTCTGTCATAAGTTTTCTTTCCCTCCTTCTAAAAAGACTTTTTTGTTGTTGATTTTTAAGGAACTGGAAACTGGAATAGTAGACCTGCTTATTCCTTCCCCAAATGCTACAGCTGAAGTAGGCTACAATAGGGACAGGTGAGCTGTCCAGGACTTGCTTTTATTGCAGATGGTAGTGGGTGAAAATCCAAATCTTCTGTTGACTGTTGTATACCAAATGATGAGACTTCATGATTGTCTCTAGTATATTTTTTTCCATCAGGGTGTGTTGTCACTTCATTGTGGAGCCAGGGCATGGCTTTAATATGGGCTTGCTGGATTGTTGATGGCAGAATTCAGAGTAACATCAAGATGCCAGGCTTTGTGCTCAGAAGTTCTGCCTCCCTCAGCCTCCAATATTTTAACAGCTAAAGATAACAATAATCTCTCTTGGACAGATCTTGCTTCTAAGTGTGCTGGTAGCTACTGTGCTGTGCTTAGAAGTGTTTTCCTTTTTACTTCTAATGAAGTAGCATAGAAATAATACTCTTTTCACTGCTTCTTTTCCTTTCAGGTTTCTCTTTAACCCTTCAGCATGTTTAGATGAACATCTGATGCAGTTTAAGTTCTTGGGCATTCTCATGGGTGTAGCTATTCGTACGAAAAAGCCATTAGATCTTCATTTGGCTCCAATGGTCTGGAAGCAACTTTGTTGTATCCCACTCATCTTGGAGGATTTGGAGGAGGTAGATCTGCTCTATGTGCAGACCCTCAACAGCATTCTTCACATTGAAGACAGTGGGATTACTGAAGAAAATTTCCATGAGGTGAGAAAAAAAAAAGTTAGCACTTTTAGATTTATTCTGAAAGCAGTTACTTTATCAGAGTGACCTTCACATGAGTATTCCTGTAATTGCAATCGTCATTCTTGGGGTAACAAGCACTTCGTGTACATTTAGAAGAGTTTTTGATCTTACTATATGTAGTTCTAGATGACTTGTAGTAAAATGCTGTACTTGGATCACTGGAGTGACTTATGCTTTTCCTGTTTTGCATGACAGATGATTCCTTTAGATTCTTTTGTTGGCCAAAGTGCTGATGGTAAAATGGTTCCCATAATCCCTGGAGGGAACAGTATCCCACTTACCTTTTCAAACAGGAAAGAGTATGTGGAAAGAGCAATTGAGTACAGACTCCATGAAATGGACCGGCAGGTAAGAACAACCTTGTTGTGACCCGGCCCAGTTGTTAGTGGGAACAGGGAATTTGTGCCTATTTCCATTACAACTTACTCAATGATAAGAAAAGCTTGGCTTTCTGCATCTTTTGGGGTCTCTGTGCCTTTTTCTTCCCCACAAACTGTTTTGGCCCTTTTTTAAAATCTAGTCTTGTTTTTTCTCAGTAATTGCTCAGTTGGCAAAAGAATGTTAGAAATCAGAGCTGGTCTTCCATTTGAGTAGCCCCATTTGAGAAAAAAACCTGCAGTTTTGCATGGTGGGTGCTTTAACTGGACATGTGAACAACACAGAGACTGGCTAAAGTAAATATTATTGACAAACATTTGTTGAACTTGGAACTGTTTCTCTTTTGTTATAACACAAATCCTGCAAATATTTCATGGCATGTTTTGGGAAGTGCTCATTACCTATTTGCATAGTTCGTTGCATATTTTGTCATTTGTATAGGGACCCTTGAGAAAGCAGTGTTCTAACTATAAGGTAAAGATGCCTGTGTTATACTATGTGCATTAGAAAACAGCTTCCTTATCAGCGGTACCAAATCCCAAGTCTTGCAGAACAAGTACAGCATTCTCACCATACATCTGAGCTGGAACAAAGTCTTTTTTGTTTTAACACAGTTGCTTGGTTTAGACATCATTTGTGCTACCAACTTGTAATTTTTTAAAATAGTTCTGTTTTGGATCAGAACATGTTCTTTAATGTGCAATTACAATTAAAAATATCTGTACTATTCTCCGGGATCTTAAGAAACAATACAGCCCTTGCAGGGGCTGCGTGTGTGGGAGGCTGTATTTGGCAGATGTTGGTAGTTCTGTCTCTCACTGCCATTTCTCAGCTGAGAAGTTACTTTTGTGTTTGGATGGTCCGGGCAGTGGCAGAGATCAGACAGCTGCACTGCAAATATCTCTCCCATTTTTGGCCAACAGGTGGCTGCGGTCAGGGAAGGAATGTCTTGGATTGTTCCCGTTCCTTTGCTGTCCCTTCTGACTGCCAAGCAGTTGGAGCAGATGGTCTGTGGAATGCCAGAAATATCAGTTGAGGTTCTGAAGAAGGTTGTGCGATACAGAGAAGTTGATGAGCAGCATCAGCTGGTGCAGTGGTTCTGGCATACCCTGGAAGAATTTTCAAATGAGGAGAGAGTCCTTTTCATGAGGTTTGTGTCAGGAAGATCTCGATTGCCAGCCAACACAGCTGATATCTCTCAGCGATTCCAAATAATGAAGGTTGATAGGGTAAGACACGGTTATTACTATTATTATTATTATTTTATTATTATTATATCTCTCTAGTATAATCTACTTTGGCAATAGGATACAATTTCCAGAATTTTAAATTTACAGAAGAAGTATGGGATTTGATATGCTCTGAGTTAATTAACTCAGACATTTTGGTTGTGTAGAAGGACATATGCTGCATGAATTGCATCTTAATTTAATTGGTGCTATTAGTTTTTGGTGATCAAGACAAGAAACAAACCTTTGTCTACTGTAACTGTTCCAGTCTCTGTTCATTTAGTAATTTTCTTTCTGGTTTTAAGTTTTAATTTTGTGTAAGGGGCAACATATGACCACTAGTGAACTCTTAGTGTCTTAAAACCACTGCAATGAGTTTAAAGTGTACTGTTTTACATAAAGAGTGCATACTTTGGGATTTTGTGTAGTGAAAGCACACTCTCTGTGAACAACAGGAACCAAAAACTTGGCAAAATCTCAGCTTGCAGAGGTTTGTCTGTCATCTTTGGTTAGGTGTCTCCCAGATTGCCTTGCACTAAGGCACACTTTGGTTTGTAATTTGAACATTATTTGGTATCTTGCAGTGGGCTGCTAAACAGCAGTGTGATCAACTTTCAAAAGGCTGAATTCAGTAGTGGGTTGAGTTACTTGCAGAGGAGGTGCTGCAGTGGTTTTTGAGATATTTAAGGATTGAACCAATACTGTAAACAAGGGAGGTCAGTCTGCTTCTTAAAAGGAATTTGAGATAGAATGTGAAAATGATAGAGGCAAGGAGCAGTGAAATGTGGATATGTTGCATTTTTAACTTCATTCACAACTTACCAGTGTCCCACCTTTTATCCATTTCCACAGCCTTACGACAGCTTGCCTACCTCACAGACTTGTTTCTTTCAACTGAGGCTCCCGCCTTACTCCAGTCAACTAATCATGGCAGAGCGTTTGCGCTATGCAATCAATAATTGCAGGTCTATAGACATGGACAATTACATGCTCTCCCGGAATGTGGACAATGCAGAGGGCTCAGACACAGATTATTAACATTCTGTGAACAAAATCATCTTCCTTTTACTACAAATATTGCCCTAAGTCCAATTCATTGTTGACATAATTTTACAGTAACCATAGATGTTTTAGGAGTATAAAACCAGACCTTAATAGATGGTGGCCACATTTTAGTTACTCTAAATGTAACAAAAAATTAGATGTTTTTATTTTTTTGTGATTGTAAAAAAGAAGAAAGAAAAAACAAAACAAAAAAGTATGATCGGTAAGTTTTTTCTCCTTTTTTGGTCACTTTTGATAAGTTTGCATGGAGACATTTTGGTGCATTTTTGTTGAGAATAGTACATTTGTAAGCCCTCCCAGTAAACATGAAGAGTTGTACATTGTGTATAATTGTTCATTAGCCAGGACAGTTTTACATGAATATTCACATATTTATTTTGTTTTAATTTGAATTGCCTGTGCAGGGTTCCTTCTGCAGAGAAAAATAAAGCAAATTCAAGACTTGGTTGCTTTGTATGCATTTGTGAACTCTGGTTGGTTTACTCAGGCTTCTCACTTTCATATTTTGTCTCAGGAAATTACAGTCTCACAGTCTTGAGAAAGGGTATGACATTTGGAGCATCTTACAATGTTTACCCTGCCCTGTACTCTGCCTTCTCCTGGCCTGAGGCCCTGGCTGGTCAGGTGTACTGCTCTTCGTTCCTCGTGCTGCAATACAAGTTCATGCTGTGCTTGGTTCCTTCTTGCTTTTTGTTTAAACATTTTGCTCCTCCTGAGTAGTTGTTGACAGTAACAGCATGCTGCCACCTTGATTCAGAAAACTTTAAATATTTTGAACAAAATAGTAATATTTTTAATGGACATATTGATGTGGTTGCTTCCTGCTCAGAGTACTCAAAAATTAAAATCGAAGCGACAGGGTGGTAGTCAAGGCTGTGGATTTTATTCACATTTTTAGTTCTGCCTTTGGTCTCATTTAGTTGCAGCTATTGTAACTATTATAATCAGCATGATTTGGCTTACATGGTGATTGATGTTTGTGTAGGACAGCAGTGTACTGCACAAGGAGATCTTTGCTCTGTGCCTTAGAAAGGGCTGGACAACAGATAATTGCCCATTGTCTCTGTGAAAGACATTGCTGATGTCAAGCTACAAACGCTGCTCGGTGTTCAGAGCAGGATGTACCTGGGGGAGGAAAAGGGGAGTGGCTGTCCCAGGTCAGTCAGAGCTGCTCCCACTTCCCCCAGCCTTTTCTTCCCTCACATCCTTGGGAAGATGCTGTGGGATTGAGGGCTGGTAAAAATGTTTATTGGTGTCACCTCACCTGGGGCAAGACTGATCCGAGTCAGGAGTGTAGGGTAGAAATTCCTGTTGTTTTCTCTCATGTGTCTGTTTTACGTTAGCAAGGATTGATTGGGAAATTTCATGATGGTCCATGACTGAGCTGGCTGTATTGCTGCCAGCTGCCAGTGCTCAGAGAGAGGACTTGGTAAGCTGTAAAAATTTGCAAATCCAAGTTTTATCTGGTGAAGTTCTCTCAGTTAGGACTATTTGTTGGCTATTGAAAAAGGCAAAAGCCTAGCTATGATCAAAGACCATACTGCAGTGAAACATCTGAGGAGGATCAGGAGTTGGGGGAAAGAGGGTCTCAGGGCTCTAAAATCATGCAGACTTGGTTTTCTGCCTCATTGTGTATTAGGTTTAAAATTGGACTGAGATGTTGGTGTCCCATCACTGTGTTGTGAGGATGTATAGTCATATCTTGGCCTAAATGTGTTGGTTCAATAAAAAATACAGTATTTAAATAAATGGGGAAACTGTTCTATTAAGTCCTGTATTATTGCCTTCTACACATTGTGGATGTGTCTGACTTAGTGGCTCTGACAAATGTAGATTTGTCAGCCTGTTTCAATCAGCACAGAAAGTAATAGAACTGTGCCTAGAAATGAAAGTTTTATATGGACTGTGCAATTGGCTTTCTGGATAATGAAGATCTTTTTGGAGGCAGTTTACAGTAAAGTCGGAGGGGATGGTGATTAAAGGTTTGTGCTTGATGGAACTTTAATGGCTTGGAAATAAAGAAAACCACAGACATGTTTCCATCCCTCCATGATACCCTATGTAAAATGTCATCATTTTCTATACTAAAATTTTAAATTGCATTGTGAAGTAAGAAAATTCATTATTGATGCTGAAAAAATGTATCAGTATAATTGTGTTCAGAGTTTACCATGTCATGAACAGGTATCCCTATTCAGGGAGGGGAAGAACAAAGTAATAAGATAGAGCATTGTTACACAACTAGACAAACTAATCAAGTGGAGAGTGTTTGAATAACCTTTTTAGCTCTATAAAAGAAAATTAAAAAATAAACCACAAGCCCCACAAAATACTCTGCCAACCCCCACTGCCCTGAGTCCTGGTAGAAAACTGGCAAAAAGGCTTATGTAATTTGAGTAATGTGTAGACAGATGCAAGCATGCTTTCATATCTTGTAGCTGTGTGAAAATCTGTTCCTGTTATGCCTACAGAGATGTGTCTTTCACCACAGAGTGCTGGGAGAGCTGGTGACAATGAGGAGGTCTTTGCTTGCTGCCGTGACTGTATAAATTCATACCTTGTTTTGACTTGTGAGCAGTGTGTGGAACTGCTGTTGTGTATTCAAGGTAGGAGTTGTGTCAGCTTCCCAATCTCACATCACAGTAAATTTGTTCACCTCAGCAATGTCTTTTTAGGTCAGTGCTAGGTGAGGATTGCTGTTTGTCCTTGTCTGCACCCAGTTTTCTTCCTTACCTTGTGCTGTGTAAGGGCCTGACTTAAACTCTAGCAAGGAGTTAATGAAACACCAGTTTTAGAGTGTCCATGATGTTAAATATCTCTAAGTAATGAAGATGCAATAATTTATTTTCCTCATTGGTTTTCTGGATGAGCATTTCTCACAGATGCTCATACAGGTCAAATATTTCTCAAGAATTGCAGCATTGTTTGACTAAGTTGCTGTAATGCTGTGATTTATTTATTTCTTAGCTCAGCCAAGTTAGAGAGTAGCAAGGATATCTCTGGATCATTTAACCAGGATCAGAAGGAGAAGTAGGTACATGCAGTTATGCTGAGAACTGTAAAGTCCTCATTGGTGTCAAATTTTGTAGACAGTGGCATAACATGTAAAAAAAGTTTCACTTCCAGGCAGCAGAACACTGTGCAGGAAAGGGACAGCCTTGTGCTTTGGAATGAAAATAGCTACTGGTTTTGTACTTTTCAGTGAGAAATGGATGTTTATGTAGATCTGATCTGTAGTGTGTTCCTAATACAGCATTTAAAGCTACAGGCTGCTAGTCCCTGTCTTTTCTTGTGGGTTAGTTCTCTGACCTAGCACTTGTTCATATTGTACTTCCTTTAATGTCAGCTTTAAAAATAACTTGGTACATCTTATATTATGAAAGTACATCATGCAGAGGGTGAAACTGTGTTTTGTGTGCCTTGAATCCATGCTTCCCTCATTAAATAAAAAAGCCTGATAAATAAGCTGCCAGTGTTAATCACTGAGGAAGTGATGGTGGTCAGTGCTTGAAAGACCTTTCAGGGAGTGGTTCTCCTCCTTAGTGGACAGAACAACTGTCTGGATATACCCTTTAACAGAAGTTTGTTAATTACTCTTGTCCTAAAATTTGTGAAAATCCAACTTTGACTCAGGGTCTCTCTTCTGTGACTTTATGCCTTTGCCATTACATGAGGAATTTTGAAAGTGCAAGGTCCAGTCTGAGCCTTGTGACCCAGTGGGAGGCTCTTCCTTAATGCTGGTGTTCTCAGGTCCCTGTGTGACTCATTCTGCCTCAGTTCTGTCTGTGTTTCTTCCATGCAGTCAGTGAACCTTGCCATCAAACTTACTGTACCAAACTTACTGTCAAACTACTGTTAAAACTTTCTTAAAAGTCCATCAACTTTATTGAACTCCATCAAATTATTTGGCCTTAATAAACACAATGCTGCTTCCCTCTTCTGAGCGAGGTGCATATGCAGTTCAGGAGGGTACCAGAACTGCAATTTCTGCAGGTCTGGCATTTTGTGACAGCAATGCAGTGTGTTCCAGTCTCAAGGAACAACAGAGAGCAAACAGTTTTTTCCTGAAGCCCATCCATGAAGAGATGCATGCATTTTCCCAGTTACACCCTTTACAAAACAACCATTTGTTTGGACTTGACCAGAATCCACAGAAGTAGCCATAGTTCATTGCTACCTCAGTGAGGTAAAACACCCACACTGATTATTTTGCTGCATTTAAAGCTGAACCAATTTTCTTGATGCTTTTTCAAGCATCAACTTTTTTTCTGGCTTACTGTCTGGGATCATGTTAGCACTTTTCTCTGCTCTCAGCATTACTGAAGGACACTTTTCCCTGACGCTCTCTAGCCCAGCTTGTGTTACATTGCGGCAGAAATCCACATGGAGCGTTCGAAGTGATGCCCCATGGAGGGTCACTGCCTTCAGGGTGTGGTCAGTGATCCGCACACAGTTCTCCAGTTTGAGGCTCTTAAGGTTTGGGCAGTTCTTGAGAAGCTGCAAAATGCAGTTGTCTGTAACGTGGCCACATCCAGAGAGGGTCAGAGACAGCAGATTTGGACATCTGAAAGCAGGACGGTAACAGGTGAGATGGGAGAAATAAAACATAGAGCTTGCAGAAGCAAATAGCATCAAGGATGAATTATGAAGGCTGGAAAAATGCATCCTCTTCATCAGGAGGGGCAAAGAGGCACAAGTAGGTGAGCTCGCATGTAGGTCTTAATGTTCAGCTTAACTGAAGTCAAAGCTTACCTCCTTTGTGTTTTCTGTTGGTAGCAACATCTCTAGCTCAGCTGGCACAGGAGCATATGGAGGCCTATTTAAACTGCAGCTGCACCATTTTTTCTTAAGGAGTTGGATGCTGCTGTGCTTCTCCAGGCACAGACAGTGGAGACCAAGCAGAGAGGATGAAGTGGAGAAGAATGGAGAGAAGAGACTGCTATGCAGACATGTTAAGCATGAGCATGTAAGGCATTCCCACTCTTCATTTTCAGGAATTACAGATACATTTTATCTCCTTGGATTTACTGAATAGGTGCCAGCTGCTTCCTAAAGACCGTTGCTATTCAAACCCCACACAGCTCTTAAACTTTCCTTTGAGTCACTGAAACTGGTAACTATTGTTATAAACAGTGATGCAGCAAATGAAAAAAGCTTTTTGTTGCTGCTTGAGTAGGCCTGGGGAAGTACAGGAAAGGCCTGTCCCCAGTGCGTGTTGGTGCTGTACAGGAGCCGTCCTGGAGCAGCTGCTGTGCTGAGCAGGGCCCTGTGCAGCCCTGCAAACCTGTGCCATGTCTGGCTCCTGGCTCAGCCCCCTCTCCAGGCAATGGCAGCTCAGCGTAGTCCTGTTTAGATAAACAGGGCATCACACACAGGTCTGTGTTAACATTGCTCTTATGAGACTGCTAGACAGAATTTTTGTCTTTTAACTCTTTTCTGTTAGGAATAGTTGGAGGAAAAGCTGGCAGCAGTCAAGAAAGGCTCTAACAGAATAAATCTACTTCAAACTCAGGAAGGAAAGCTAGATATTTAATTTGCATTTTTTTTTCTACACAGTGCTAGGAATTTTGACTGGGAATGCTTTTAATGGGTTGCAGCAAAAAGGGGGAGGACCTTGTATAATGCTTCCTAGGCACACATATCCTGATTCCTCTATAATTAATCCAGATTTTTATCAATTGTTCTAGAACATTTACTTTAGAAATCTGGCACTTGCAATTTAATGAATTTTTTGAAGCTGCTTTTCAGTTCTTGTTTTGAGACTGCACTGCTGCTGGCTCTCACCAACTAACTCTGTCCTGAGTTTCATCACTATATGACTACAAATTGTGTCACTATCCCATAATTTATTGCCTTTGTTCAGTTGTTGTTCCAGAGCTAGAGGGCTGGCTGTGGCACAGGTGCACTGTCAGGGAGGAACTGTCATGGCCCCTTGGCTCTGCTTTGGGACCAAGCCAGCCCTGCTGTTACCCACACACAGTGGGACTGGCTTTACCCCATGAGCTTCCTCTGTCAATGCTCTGCTCCTTCCTCAGAGCTGCCTTGCAGCAGCAGAGCTGTGAAGAAAAAGCTGTGCACCAAGAGATGCTTTTCCATGGTGGCATTTCTCTTCCCTTGCTGCAGTTTAGAAACAGGTAGAAGTTTAAACTTTAGTGTGGTAGCAATATTTATTTCTTAGACTGAACTAAAGCTGACACTTAGTAACATGTTAATTGAACTTGGTTGTAATAAGGTGTGTTCACTGTTAAAAATCAGGACTCTGGTCTAGGCACCCCCCAGACTCTGCCAGAATGGTGCAGTTCAGCTTAGCAGCAATGTGGGAGGCAGGAGTGCACTTTCCCATATTAATAACTAATTCTTAGAAAAAAAAGAAGGAAAACATAGACTTAAGGGAAAACTATATGAAGTATACTCTGTTGCTACTGTAAAATGAATTTACATTACACTAAAGTTGTAAAGACAAAGCAGTCATGTACGTCATGTTCAATTTCAGGCAGTCGCTATGGAATATTTGAAATAACTCTAACTTCACTCATCTCAAGGCAGTTACTACACACTCACACCCACAGAACGTACCTGTTGCAAACATCTAGTAAAAAATCACTGACAGTGTTCTCATGCGTCTTACAGAAGTCTTTCTGGAAACTGTTTTTCATCCAGTCCTCAGTGTTACAGACCTTGACTCTCTCTGAATACCAGCAGATGGATAAGTGTTTTAAAGCAGGTCCCAGGAGAAAATTATCCTTCTTTAGTTCCACTGGAGAATGAAAGTTCAACAAAGACCACAATATAGGATCCTGAAACACTTCTAGCAACTTGTGACATGTTTTTGCTAGATTTTTCCTACTGTTTTTGTCCAGAAAAGAGAAGAGATGTAAAAGGCACTCCCGGTTGAGCTGGGTTATGTGCATTGCCTGGCAGCAGTGGCAGACTTCCTTGGCCTTGTGGAGTAACAGCAGTGCTGGAGGAAGCTTCCACTCACCAGGAGCTTATTGCACATATATGGTTGTGGAATGGGGTTTATTTTTGGCTAACAACTGGTGCAGAAGCTCAGAACAGGGAAAGGGAAAGAACCACGTATGCAGCTTGTGCCTCCTTTGTCCAAGGGAATGGAGTGGGCATGTACAACTTGACTGTCATGAAATGCTTCCTTAAAAGGGATTTTTTCCCCTTGTAGATGCCCCTGAAGTTTAGCAAAGTTCTTGTGCTGAATTACTGGAGTGGGGTGGGGCTGTAGCTACAGCTGCCAGGCATATCTCCCATTCGGGAGATTTGGCTTTCTGAGCAGCACTTTGATTTTGCAATGTACAACACTTCTGCTCTCTGTTTGTTCATTGATTTTTGAGGTTGCACATTTGGTTCATGTTCAAGGACTGTTACATGGATAATGGATCTTTCATAAACAGTTTTTTAGAAGGAGCTGAAACATTCTATGGGTGCCGTGAAGCATACACAGAGTCTGCAGTTCAGTTCAGTGCTACAAGCCTCAGAGGTAGGGGCAGTTTCCTGCCCAGTTATTTGAGGCTGAGCTGTGATTCTATAAACAAAACTGGCTGTGTCCCCACTTTCTGCAGGAAAGAAGCAATGACACAGAGGCAGCCACACATAGGAACAGCAAGACTATGTTTAGCTCTTTGTGGGCTTGTGCCTTTAATAGATGTCTTCTGATGGCTTGAGTTTTACAAGCTTGGCTGTTCTGGTTTTGTAGGTTTAGTTCTGTTACCACAGAAACCTTTTTTCCACTCTTTGGTGGAAAAAGGAGATATGAAGGTGGTTTTCCAGGTAAAAGTATTTGTTGTACAGTAATTGGAGAAAGTGTAACAGACAGTTGTTCCTATAAGAAAAATAAAGCTACAGCAAGGGCAGGTTGAAATTAAAAGCAGTAAGCATCCCTTTAATCTTCCTTCTTGTGAATCCAAAATGTTTGAGATGAAGGTATTTTTTAGTCACCTTCTGCCTGGTGTTAATACAAGAATAATGCATTCAACAATCCTTTAAAAGTTACACCAGACAGCACTGGTCTGCACACAATTAGTAGCTGTGAGACTTTATGTACCTATGCATTTTAATTAGGAGTGTTTCAATACAGGACAAGGTTCAGTGGGACCCAGTTTTACCTCTTCCTTCTTACCCTGAGAATGCAGTTTGAAATTCAACTCTGAAAAACAAGATGTGAAATTTCTTTGTAGCCTGCAACAATCATAGCTTGAGAAAGTGCTTGAGTAATATGTGTGTCTGAAACACAGCTGGCAAATATCAATAAATGCCAATTCTTTCTGCTTCATTCTTTAGTTAGTAACTTTATACTATATACAGTAAGCTGTGTTTAACGCTTGCCGATCTTCTTGGTTTTACATGCTTTGTCATTTCATCTTTTCTTTGAAGAGATTGCTGATCCCCCTCACCCCTCAGAAACATGCCACAAAAGGGACAAGAAGATTTCACATACCAGGTAATGCAGTTCACTGGAAAACAGCAGATTAAAAGGTGTGCCTGCAGCTGTTGTTCTTCATTCTCATATCAGCATTTTCAACTCTCAAGAACTTAGCTTTGTTTTTGAGAAGGTTTAAACAGTTGAGACTTCTCAGAGTTACACATACCAGGGATACTATTTTAAAAGATATTAATTAAAAAATCCCCCCAAATTAACAACAAATCAACAATCCAGCAAAGTTGAATGACAAGGATGTTAAGATGGACTCTTGCCAGACAGAGGGGACGCACCACAATCTGACATAAAAATTAACAGCAGGCATGAGAAGGCATTTAAAATGGAATGGCATGTCCTGTTCAGGTTCTCTTTGGGGTTAGGTGCTAAGTTTAGTAGAGGTGTTACAGAGTTAAGAACACTGCAATTGCTTTATTTTGCTATATTTTCCCAGAGCAATGTACAGTACTCTGCCATTTGTGTTCAGAGGACATACATCAATGTTCTGCAAACCTGTAGAAGGACAAGAGAGGTTTTATTTTCTAAGGAAAGGAGACACTTTAATGGCACATTTTCCATAAACACAGTGCGATAAGCTACAATTCCCATTCATCCTGGAAATGCTCCAGAACACACAAGATGAGCACAGTCAGTAATCCTCAATGAAAATTACACACAAGATTTTAATGGTAAACAGTTACAACTATGGCACTACAGTACTTCAGAATATCCTAAAGCACGTTGGAATCGGCTGTCAAGGTGCCCATGACCGCATCAGTAAGACACAGACACATCAGTAATGAAACATTGCCAGGGGAACTTCTGAACACCATGTGTTACACTTCCCATTGATTTAGTAAAATTTTCATAAATGGCCTCCTGCTTTTGATACAAGTCCACTGTCCCTACCTATCTCAAACTTTTAAACACTCCTCTCTTGCTGACATTCAGGAGCTGGACATTTTGCAGTTTTGGTTGACATAAATCTTGGCTCCAGTTGTATACTTGGCTAAACAATCACTAACAAAAGGATAGCCTTTGACTGGACACATTTTGGTGAAAAAGATGCAAGTCCTTGAACTGTAGAGAACAGTTTCTGCTTGCAGAGCAGTGTCAAGCAAGAAAAAAAAAATTCTTGCCAGCTAGTGTGTACTATGATGAGCAGTTAAGTGGAAAAGAAACATTTGGCTTAAATGAAAAAGATATTCCCCCCCACCCCCACTAGTAGATAAATATAGGCTATACAAGCTAAGTTAAAAAGGTAATACTAGGCCAGGTGCAGTATATGTTACTGGTTCAGTGCTCAGTTACTTTTTTTTTTTCAGACACCACACTGAATAGAATACAGTGGATAGGCAAAGTTCTCCACCAGGAAGAGAAATACTTGTGTTGCCACAACAAACTGTTCATACTGTCCATCAGGGTTTGCAGTGGGAGAAAGTTAAATTAGGAAAGGATTTACAATGTACTTGTTCCAGCAAAGCATATGGCTGGGTCCTGAGCAGCACCTGCTCCAAGGACAGCCTGCTGTGATTGCACTGTGTTCCCAGGCTGGATGGTAGTGGTGTCTCCTCCCTGCTGGAGACACCACTACCCAGGAGCTGTGTGGGAAACAGCAAATGGGACTGAAAGAAAATGCTCAGCTGAGAATATAACTCTGACTCAAACAATTGCTGACATGTAGAAGTTGATTAAAATAAGTGAATGTTGCTGAAGATTATTTAAATTTCTAAAAATACAGAAAGGCACATTTACATCATTGTTTTGCAAGAACACTGCATACACCTGACTAAGTTCAACTGCTGCTGGCCCAGAGATGGTTGTGTATTTTAAGCTTGGCAGTCTCAAAGGTAAATTCTAAAGAAATCTGGTGCAAGCAGCATGCAGAGAAAACACAGCTAGAAGTGGCATCTGCACAGCTCCCTGTGAGCAGCAGGAAGAGCAGGAATGTGGTACGATGCTTTCCCTTCCCCGTTTTCTGCTCGTGTAAGTGTCAGCAACCTATTCTTGTTTATTAGAAGAAAGGCTCTGCCTGTAAGGAAGGGAAGGTGACAAACTAGTTACAGTTTAAAGCAATGACAAGTAATATTTATTGTTCAACTTAAATAGAAGACAACATCCTTATAAAATATGTCACTGTATCAAATTACTCTATAGTCTTAACCTGTGTACATATTCAAAACCCATTAGCTGTGCTGAACGATTTCTGCAGTTTTAGATTAAGCAAATTTTTCCCTTTTGCCCTTTCCTGGTTGAGACCAAGGTCTCAAGAATGGCCCTGTACCAAACACCTGACTGTGATTTGTCCTTACCCTAGCCTGTGTACAGCCAGCAGTACCCCAGGGCAAGGCCCTACTGTGCACTCCCTGTACTGCAGGCTGCTCTGGGCTCCAATCCAGCCCCCTCAATTAGCTAAAATAGGACTCACAGCTGGAGTTCTTGTGTGTTCTCAGACAACTGCATTCTCTGTTAACACAACTAAGAGCTGCTGTTTGCTGGTGGAACACTCCATGAACTGTATTCTCCACTTAATGAGCTTTAAGGAATGTCCAGTTCTTTGTTTGGCACAAGGGAGCCAAAGGTCTAGCCAAAGCTAGAAAGGACAGACTGAGGGAACAGATCTGAAATATAACATTTCTCAATTTTCATGTTTTCTGTCAGATTCCTGGCTTTTGCAGTAGTGGATTTCGTGTCTGCCTTTCCCATCATAGTAGCTGACTTCACTCATCAGCAGTAGAGCTAAAACTGGTTTGGGTTATTTTAGCATAGTCTTTCTCCATTCCATAGCCAGGTTTTAGAAACTGCATCATGCCTCAGGTGTTCATCTACAGACTGGACAAATATGCCACCCTGGGCCACTGTGTAAATGCCACAGGAGCTCCCTGAGCTCAGGCTCCTTAAGCCTGCGCCAGTCACAAGCACCTCCCCTCTGAGGGCTCTGCTGTGAGATACTGGGAATCCTCCCTTGAGTTTGCATTTGAACTGGTGGAACAATTCCATGCAAAGTACCTGCAACACCATCTGTCTCCTGCTTCCAAGTGAACTGTAGCCATGGAGCAGAGCTGCATTTAGACCTACGCCTTTCTCACAAACCCCAGCCCTTGGGGCTGTACTTCCAATTCCCACCAGGAACTAAGGAGAAACTTGGGATTCTACTACCAGGAAGTCACCCCAATTTTCAAGCACGTAAGGGTTCATGATCAAATTTCAAGATGACAGTCTAAACTAAGAGATGTCTAATGCAATTCAGGTTCAGTTAAAGAAACCATAAAGCTATATGTAATTTAGACAGGTAATTACAAGATAATTGTTCCAAATTTGCAGGGGTAGGGGGCAGAGCATATCTAAGCAGTACTTGAATTAAACTGCAGTATCAATACAATTGGACCAACTCTTTATTTACAATGATTCCTGAAATTCACCGGCCTATATATACACCAATATAGCAGCAATTACCTGGTCTATTTAATGATGCCACATCACCTTTGTTCTGCAGTCAAACAGCATTGGTCAGAGGTCACTGTTTAAGTTTCTTGGATGAGGGAAAATACTACGTGCAAACAATTCCTTGATTTAAAGAGATTGCATCATATCTACATAACAGGACTGAGAACAGCATGAAGTTGTATTGCTCTTCAGGATCAAAAGCACATTTGTCTTGCTTGAAAGGAAGAGAGAGTTTTTTTGATGTAAATGTGCCTTTAGAAAGTGAGAACTAAAAACATTAATATAAAAAAGTCAAGTAACTATTTCATGAAACTATATATATAAAAATTGAGTTATCACAACTAAAGCAGCAAATCAAAATCTGCTGAGGTTTTCTGGTGTAACTAAAAAAAAGTTAGTTTGTGTCCAAGTTCAGTAAGTCAAATGCTACCATTGACACAACAAAACAAAAACCCACAAGAGGAAATTGCAAAGTGCACAATGAAATTAATAAGTCTTGGATCAAGTATTTATGGAAAAATGGAAATGTATGTCCGGTGGTTGATAAGTAAGAATGCGAAGGAGGTATTAAAGTTTCTCTGCTCCAGGCTTGGCTTGGCGCTCCACGTAGAAGAGGATGTAGGCCTTGGCCTTGCCCACGGTCTCCTCATCAGTCAGGGTTACAGTGCTGTCGTTGAAGTGGAACCAGCGGCCCTCGTGCGCCGCATACGCTGTGTAGTGGCCAGAGCCAACGCTGTGGGGCAGGCAGAGACAACAGTCAGGGACACCTCACTGAGGCACCTTCTCCTGGGACTGAGGGACTGCCAGCAGCCTGAGGAAGGAAGGTACTCACATCCCTGCAGAGCAGATGCTTCTCTTTTTGAGCTGTGGGGCTCAAAGTTCTCCAAATTAAAGTTTTACAAGAACACATTGTCTTGTCCTTTCTACTGTTATTTTTAACAGTCTGTCCAGGGCTGGGGAAAAATAAAAGACTCCCACTAACTTCAGTATATGCCCAGCGCCAGCCCTGGAGCATGCCTGTGAGCCTTCACTGCTGTAGCAAGAAAGGTAATGGGGATGATCTCTTTCACCATATGCATCTTTGGGCTGCAGTTGTTCCAAGCATGCTCACACACTTCTTTAATATAAATGCAAATGTACCTTCCAACGAATAAAACAGGAAGAAGTAGTCCTGTTCTGTAGTAAGACTTTCAAAATGAGGCATTAATTTCTGGAAGGCCCCCTGACTCCTCCTCTTGGTTAAGGGCTTTTCATTTGTAGAGGCACTAGACTATTTTCATTTCATCTCACACATTCTGTCATTAACCCCAAAGACTGCCAGGGAGCGTTCACAGGCCCGACTCTATTGGATCTATCAATATCAATTCAGTTTCGCTCCCTACTAGTTTATAAACTACAGCTTATTTCCCCCAATTAAAATACATGCCCTAGGGACAGAAACCCCTTCATTAACTCTGCATGTACCTTAGTAGGAGAGTGTGTGTGCCAGGAGGACAGGCTGGCTCCATGTACTCACCCTGAGCCATGATGGACAACCACAGCCACGAGGTCATACAGGCAGCTGTCTGGGCCACTATTTTCAGGCTGTGGTAGGAAAAAAAAAAGGAAACTCTTTGAACCTCAGTAGCACCCAGTGTAATTTGTAATAAAGAAGTATGTCATGGGACAAATTCCTGCAGGAGGTGTCAGTAGGTCTTCTTACCTCTAACAAGTAGCATTTCATGTCTAGGCCTCGCAAGGGAAACTCAACATACGTATCAACTTTGTTTCTCAGATATGCTGTCCAGTGAAAGCGTTTCAAGTGTAAGCATAGCACCTACAGGGGGACAGTTACAAAAGGTGTGTTAGAGGAGGGGGCTGAACTTGATGCTGGACACTGCAATAGCCATGGGGAGGAAGAGGTCTTGGTTGAGCCATTGTTTCCTTTGATGTTTTGTTATTTCGCATGCTTATACAAACCTTTGGTAGTTTCTGAATCCAGAATTTTTTGGTGGACTTCTGTTTCTTTTTGCATTTGTGACACATATATAGCTCTGTCTCATCAAGTTCTTCCAGGTCTGTAAAACTGTGAAGACAATCTAGAAAAAGCAGATACGTTAAATAATTTTTGTAACATGAAATACAACAAAAAACCAGCAATGAGGTGTGCTCATCTGCTGCAACCATTCTACTTATATCCATCTGAGCAGCAAAAAAGCTGTGTAATAATGTTTTAATATAACATGTTGTAACATGCAACCTTCCCTGTTCCTGAAAACTGTGAGTAGTTTGAAAGAAAAAAACAGACATTCACAACTTTGCCATCTTCCAAAAAAGATTCCATTCAACATTCAGCACAGCTGCTTTCAAACAAAGATAAATGACGTTTCAACATAGACTATTCAACTTTTAAAGCTTGTTTGGCTTTAGATACAAAGTGAACAGACAGAACAACAGGGTTTTGTTGAATATTTCATGATTTTCAGCAATTCTGTTCACAAATCTGTAAAAACTAACATCCTATAAAAACCAAGGTTAGTAACAGTACTGCTGCCCAGCCTGCTGGACTGCATTGATGTGGTTTAAATGCAGACTCCCCAGGAGCCACACTCACTGTGGGCATGGACACATAATTCCAAGGACAGTTCCAGCAAACACCCATAAGGCAACGCTACAGATCAGTGGCTGCGAAGAGTGAACTACATTAGAAATGCTCCCACTAGAAAGAAAATCCTTAGGCCTGTTATGATTTCAGTAGCCAGGCACTCTTACCTCGTAGCGTGCACATTGGTCCACTCTCTTGGTTTTTAGTACGTTTATTTCTGAACTGACTTGGAATATCTAGCGAAAGGTCTAGAAAAGCAATGATTTAAAAAACAAAATTAGAGCTGAATAGAACAATGCCTGGTCTTTTCAGGCTGAAACCCTGGGACTGTCGTCTGACATCTAAATATATCAAGCTTCAGATTTAATTATCTGCTCTAAGTCACATGGTATTTGGAACACAAGGGGCAGCATCTTACCTAGGAATGGGTCAAACTTTCTAGATTCAGTCCCACATATTAGGCAGTTGACTTCATTTTGAAGAATGCCTCCAAAAATGGTGGTGACAACCGTAGACGCTCCATTTCTAGACAAACCACATCAGAGAAGTAGTCAGCCAAGAAGCCTGAGTTGAATTCCCAACACCTGTCCCATGTTTGCTGCTCACACCTCTCAGTGCTTGGCCGAGCCCATGGAACAGGGATTGGGTGCTCCAGGCAGAACAGGCACTGCAGCTGCCCAGGGGCACATCACACTGTGTGGTGGCTACACTGCTTTGTCTTGGACCTAAAGAAAGGGTGGGGGGCTCTAAGCAGATGCTTAGTCAATACTGTGGTGCAGTTGGGTGCATTTCTATAGTGGTGCTGTACCTGACACTCACACAGGTCCAGGATTTTAACCCAGTAATGAAGACTTTATCCAAAACAAAAATTCTTTCTTCTTAGGTAGGTCAAGCATATTTTAAACTCTACACCCTTTCTTACATGTGCTTTTAATTTCTTTGAGCACATTTCTGCACTTCACTGCCAATGACAGCTTAAGACATGATAAACAATGTGCAAGATCAGCATTGTTCTCTAATCTTTCATTGCTCTACTACTGAATTTTTTTAGCAGATTATGTAATGGGCCTGCTTTTCATAGTCCAATTTAAAAAATACAAAGAACAGATTTTAAGTGACATTATACAACACTAAGGCTTGCAGAAACCTGTGTTCCTTGCCTGCACTCCACTGCTTTACAACTCATCCGAACGCTTCCTGAGCAGGAGGAAATAGCTGCTCAAATGGACTGGTGCACAAGAGAGCATTCACAGCCTATTTATTACTTTAATGGAAGCATTAAAGTGCGCTCACCAGAAAGGCAGCTTACCTCACCTCACTGTGCATTTGAACAGCCCTTTTCAAGACAAATTTATAGTAGATAGGTGAACAAAGGTTAAATTCTTCTTGGATTTTGACATCAAAAATACTGACAAAACAAAAATCGGTTTATATCTCACATACTTGAAATTTCACATACATGAAAATTCTACAAACATTTTAAGATTCTTCTGGGGGACTTTTAAGCATCTTTATAACTTGAAGTGCTTAGCAGCACTTGAAGAAAACTTAAAACGAGGAACCCTGAAATTTCAGAGCAACCACATGCAGACCTATGCAAAGGCATGAAGGCTTTGAAGAAACTAAAAACCACTTCTTACATGCAACATTTGTTGCTTGCAGACAGGTTAGAACTTTCTTGCAAGATTACTGAACGTGAAACACCATTGAAGCCCCCCTGAAGTTCCAGGTGTAGATGGTCCAAAAGGTAACGCATGAACTCGTGGGCATCCTGTTGCTGGTATCCCCTTAAGAGAAAAGGAAACAACAACAAAATTGCTTTAGAGGCAACACACAGCAAGCACCAGGGTCACAGGAAAAATACCCCTTTGCTTGTTTAATCATACTGAGCAGACTTGCCATATACACTTGGTACCAAGGAAGTTTTCCACGTAGCCTCTGGAAAGGCGCGGCGATGTCCTGACAAATGACACGATTTTGACTTTGCAGCTCACGCTCTCTGCATGCCTCTTGTGAGACTTCAAGAATATACAATTCAGATAGGTAGAGAAAGCAGCAAGGAGTGGCAGACACTGCCACGTGCTCACACACTGGGCCTAATGGAGCTGCCATGTAATCTGGCCTCACCAGCCTCACCTGTGCCAAGGGCACTCCAGGACTGTGTCCCTGTTAACTGAAATACACAATGGATGCAGCAGTAGCTTCTCCTCTGTCTCCTTTGGTACTGACTATGAATCTCATTCAGACAGGGCACTATTTGTTCCTACTTTGAACTGGACACACATTAGGATCAATATATTGTAATCTCAAATCTGGTAAGATTCAAAAGAAAGACACCATAAAATGTATTGTTCATGTGGAATGCAGTCAGTATTTCTGAGTGGTTCTCATTCAGTCACTCATCCCACTCACTTTGGCAGGTAAAAGTGTTTATTTGTCTGTTTAGTTCCCTCCTCACCAAAGGGAGGAATTTAGTCTCTAGGTTTGTTTTCCACATGCATCTTTCAGCATCAATATGAGCTCTGAAATAATTAAGATGAGAGCACCATTTCTTCTAGGATGAGATCTACAGCCATGCTCATAGTTGCACACATATCCCCTGCATAACTCATTTTCTGGGAGAGGGAGGTAATAGTGGGGTATTCAGAGCATCTCTTGAGCATTTGGATTTGGTAGGACAGGGCTTCAGTTTCACATATGCTGTGCCATCAGCAGCAATGCTGCTAATCACCATTATTTCACTACTACAAACCTTACTAAAAAGAACAGAGAAGCCATGAGGGTAAAACGTGCCTTTTAAGTTATTTAATCTAAATCATGCATCAAATTCAACAACTGCTGTTCACCTGCCATTAAGCTGCACGCTAAAATAAAGCAGGACAGGATACATAGTGAAACACTGAAAGCTTTGTGCAACACTGTGCAGGTCATCGTAGCTCTAAGCTACAGAAATCTATACACACCAAGAGCTGGCTTCCCCTCCACCTCCTGTCCATTCTCACAAGCTGTTTTATCAGGCCTCTCCTTTTCCATCTCACTACCCCACCAAAGTGCTGCAATAACTGTTTGGTAGGAATGTCTGGGAGAGAAGTACAAATGGGTTTTTAATGCGAGTGTTCAGGGGAGGGAAAATGCTGTAACACTCATGGCAGAGTACCCAAAGGTGGAGAGAAATGCCAATGGACTCACTGCAACAGAAATATTTGCATATTTCTATTCTGTTTCATTGCAATTTGCACATGAGGCTGATGTGTTTAGTGAGGAACACAGATGTGTCCTATGAGAGTACTGCTAAGAGATAACAGAATAAAAATTAAAATTTTCACCTTGTAGGATTACAGTAATGCTTTCTTCCAAATCAGCAGCATTAAAATAAATCAAGGTTATAGACACACGGGCAGCACTGCCTACCTTTTACAACAGAAAACCCAGCACACAGAAACACTGCCGTGCTTCAACAGGCCACAGTCCTGTACAGCCAAAAAGGTCTTATTGTCCCAAAGTTGCAAAGTAATTATACATTTGTTAACACAAAGTAGTAAAACCAAACTCTGCTTCAAAGCTGCACATTAATTGTGCACGGCTTTGAAGTTGCTAAAGTACCACAGAAGTTTACTGAATATAGATTTCTTCAATAATCACATAAGTAACCACATTAAACAGCCCAAGTGGAAAGTCTTTCCTTCAGACACCTTTTTGACATGGAATTCCTCATCAAAGAGCTTGGCACACTTGCTCTGCAATAAATAAACCTCTGGAATTGTTCCACACTGTTGGCTGTGCTCCCAGTGCATGTGTTTATACTTGCATGTAAGTATGCTAATTATAGATGGAAAATTCTTTGGATTTGTTAAGAAGCATAATTATAGATACAGATCTTTAAAAGGACACAATAATATGGACAATGCACTGTTTGAATAAATTATGTTAAAGCCTTTCAGCAAAAAGCAGAGTTACTCTGATAGTCTGCTTGTGTAACAAAACTGATGTCCATCCACCAGAAGCAGTTCAATTCAAGCCTACCTCCAACATTCTTTTTCCCAGTGGCGAGAGAATAGGATATAAAGAGGACCAGTTACCAGGACAATAAGAGTATACTATTTATACAGCAGTAAATCAGCAAAACACACATCTTGCAACTTGGCATGGAGCTGCAGAACTGCCCTAGCATGCAGCACAAGAGGAGCAGGACATGCAGCCAGGGAGCAGGACATGCACAGCAGCAGAAGAACCCAGAGGCCCTGCAGTTATGCCTGTAGTAACTACAAATGGCATTCTCTACTCCCTGCTGCAGTGTGAGGCAAAGGGTACAGAGGGCAGCAGCAGCATGTTCTTCTATAACCCTCTTCAGGGAGAGCAGCACTCACAGTCTTTCTCTTTAACAACCGAAATCTCATTGGACTTCCAGCTGCTCCTCCTCTGCCCCACCACTTCAAGCTCCATAAACACACCCTAAAGTGGCTGGTGTGCTGCTAGCAGGCTGCTGTCTCCATCTTCCTTCCACATGTCTGTCCATCTGCCTTCTCCCCATCTCCCAGGGAGCACACAAGACACAACTGGAATTTCAGCATTATTAGCTTTTACAAGGTTCAAGTAAGCACTGAAGAAATTCAGATTTTCTCCATGGATCCGTGGGAGTGGGGATCTGCTAAAAGCAGCTGACTGTATTCTCCATTTGACTTTATGAGCAGACATGCTCCCAGAAAACTGGGAATAAAAAGGGAAGAGGGCGAACCCCAACAAACAGCACTTTTTCTTTCAAAAGCTGTGGTAGAATCCTCAGAGCTGAAAATTTGCTTGAGGAACTTCACTCCTCACTTGGTCTAAGAAGAATTATAGAGAAGACTGTAATAGGGAAACCGGCCACAGACATAAGGGATGATGTTTGCTTGCCTACAATGTTTTGGTCACTGCTTGCAACTACAGGTAGTTTAGAAGTTTAAACTTCCTTGATTCTCATAAGCCAAATGCAACATAAGTGGCAGTGTGAAGAACTAAATAAACAGATTTGTGTTATTTGGGTTACTCACTGAGCAGATGTGTTCATAGCATTGTTTCAGCACTGCTGGAGATGTAACAGGTAAGAGAACATCTTTACTATTTGAGAACATGGAGCAACTGTAGAGGTTTTGGTTCATCAATCTGAGTTTTTCAGTTAATGCACCAATTAATGTAGTGGGTTTAGTGCTGGCCAAACACTAGAGCACACTCAGTAGAATTACTCATTCATTTTTTTCTGCAAGATAAGGATTAGGAGGAGAGCAAATCAGGCTCCAAACTTTAAAAGGTGTAAACAAAACTTTATTAACAGAACTAAAAGAGAAAGAGTAAGAAATCAAAATAAACCTTCAGAACACTTCTCCAACTTTTCTTTCTTTTCTCTCTGACAACATAACGAGACAAAATTTGGTATTTTCAGTCAGTTTATTACTTTTAAAATAATCTTTCTTCAGTTTACTTAGGGAGAGGAGTCTTTCCTGCCATGTCATAGAGACTTTTTCACAAGAAACAGTTCTTTTGTTGTTTTAATTTTTATGAATAGCAGCTGCCTGGAAATTTACAATTGTGAAGTCTCTCCTACATTTGGTAGTTTTTTCACAACTACTACCATGGGTCATTTCAGTTTATTGGGGTGCAATTTTAAGGATGAGCTGTTCTAGTATAGAGACAAAGTTTTCTTCATCTATTTTTGGGAAACAGAGGTCTTCTATCCCTGGGGCAAGGTTTTTCATCTCTTTCCATTCTCTGTTTAAGCTTTTCATCAAATCACAGTATTGGTGCTTCTGCTCATGGCTATGGTTAGAATGCTACAGCTCTCCAATGCATTTTGTGAGTTACAGGGAAAAAGAATCTGATGTATTAATTATATCTTCATCATAGCTTTATAATTTTAGCTTAATACTAAGGCTTTTTTTTTTCTCATTTGGGCTTTGGCTCTGTTTTTTTTATCAGTGTTGGTGTCTTTATGTTGTTCTTTTTATGTGCTTGTACTTTTTTTTATTTGGGAGAAGTGGCACTGGCAGGTTTGTTTTTAAATGGAATTTTGTAGCCCTGAAAGAGTTAATTTTATTTGGGCTTTGCATTAGGAAATGGCTTTTTGTTGCTGATCACATGATTTCTGCTGGGCAGTGGCTGCCGAGGTGCACGGGGTGGATTTCAGCTGTTTCTGCGCTTCTGAATGGGATTATGTTGTTTGCGGTGATTTCATAGAAACCACTTTAAAAAGCTAAATATGCCTAACAGGGTGTCAATATTTAAAATCAGCTAGCTAATTGGTTTTGTCAGGTCCAAAGGAAGCTGCTAAGGTTTTTATAGGGAATTACTTCAGTAGTTGGATTGTTTCCTTAACTAAAAACCAAACTATGTTAAACTATGACAGCAACTTACCTTCATCACAACATATCCTAAAAGGTTTTAGTGCTCCTTTGAAAGAGGTTCAGGGGCCAGGACAGGGAGACCTTGGAGAGGAACAATACTTGGGTTTAATTGGGTAACCTTCTTTTCCCCTTCTCTTTATCGTCTGTTTTGTCAGTATGGGCCCAAAATGCCTATTATGCACAGGATTTTTCTCTTATAGCCCTTATATCATCTCCAGCTGGTGACTACTGTATTTTGAGAGAATCAAGGAAGTTTCAGTCACTGTGTGTGCATTTAGGCCTGCAGGTGCTGTATCTCTTTTAATCTGACTACATAATTTTGTTATTGCAGCCAAGACTGGGTTCTATCAACAACCCTGCACTTGGCACTTACCTACCAGCCAATAGCTTGATTCTTTCGGAGTACTAGTTCAAAGGTACAACTACTGTTTATCATATGAGATCTTTGTCCTCTCTGACACTGCTACATGTGGTAGAAGGGAAGAAGGAAAAAGCAAGCACTACTGATGAGCAGAAAACTGTTGATCAAAGCAAAGATCCTTTTCAAAGCACATCTGTAGGCATATGGAAAGCTGCACAGAGTGCATCCTGTGGATGCAGCCCATTTTAGAATACAACACCAGCCATATGTGGTTGCAATCAAGAATACTGTTGTTTTTTTAAAAAAAACTTACCTAAAATTTGGCATTATTTTCCAAACAACGTAAAATAAAGACTCTGGACTAAACGCAGTTTGGCTTCCTTGCCATAAAGCACAGAGTGTCTTTCTGAATTCTTCCACAAGTGAACTGCAAAGAAAGTAAG
This sequence comes from Cisticola juncidis, assembly GCA_013400215.1. NCBI lineage: Eukaryota > Metazoa > Chordata > Aves > Passeriformes > Cisticolidae > Cisticola > Cisticola juncidis. The sequence continues at coordinate 1,928 of VXBR01007146.1, read as the reverse complement.
AGCTAGTGTTTAATGTGGGTTTGTGTTACAACCCTTAGAGGTTTACTTGTTCAATGGTACAAGTATCAGAAATTAGCTGGGTTAAGACTGTAATGACTGGGTAAATATCCTTTCCAGTAGCTTCAAAGACTTTACATCCAAAATCCTACCCATCACGTTGAAGACACACAACTTTGGAAAATTGTATTTCAGGTGTTCATGACTTATGTGAACACTTATGCACTGTTTTAGTGCAGACTTTGCTAACATCATCCCTTTAACACTTTGTCAAACAACCTATAGATTGTCAATCACCTACTCCTGAATTTTTTGTAGTAATAGTCACATTAGGTTGACTTGCAGTCACATCCTCATGACCCTGTTCCAGCTAGAATAATGTCTGTAGCACATGTCAAGAGAACTTCTTAACATGTCATGTAACATGTCACACTCCAGCACTACCTGATGTATCTGACTGCCTCTCCCTGCAGCACCTGTAACAGCAAGCTGCAAGTGATACAAGTTTCTTTCTTTGTAGACAACCATATTCTTCTTTGCCTCTGTCCCCTGTGAATTGTGCAGTATCAAAAGTGTCCAGTGGCCTCAGCAGCCCAAACTTGTCATTTCCCACACAGCTCAGAGCTCACAAGGAACACACAGCTTACACATTGTTATCCCCCTGGCTCCTGGTGTGGTAAGTTCGCCGCCCTGCCGTCTTCCCATTCCTCAGCTCCACCGCAGGCAACTCTTTGAAGTAACAGCAAAACTGCTGAATGTTACTAAGAAAAACAAAATAAGAATGAAATCCTTAAAGGCCAGAGAAAAAGGATAATATTATGTATTCTGGAGATTGTTCTTTGAAATGCATAAACACCATTTCATGCAGTGACACAGGATGGCAATCACAAACAGTTCAGGAGACAAGAAACTGTACCAAATACCTTCTGTCTGTAACTAAACAGACCTGCAAATATCACTGTCATCCCAGCTTCCTAAAATAATTACATTTTGGTTCTGCTTTGACTAGGAGGTACCCTGTCAGAGCTATTATTTCCTAACAACCCAGACCTCCATTTGCTGAGGAAGTTAACGTATTTCACTGGCCTCGGCAGTGAAGGGGCACTCTCCTGTTCTGCCGAGGATATGCCTGGTTTCCTCTGGAATGCTGCACCACAGGATATGCCTCACACCAAGAAACCCAACTTCATCAACCCAAGCATGTACACTCCTGCAAATTCAGGTACACTTCTGTCCTGTGGAAACTTGCCAAATTCACCTGCCCAATACTACAGCACATAAGCCTCCTCAGCGGGGTGGGAAAGTTGCGGAAGGTACCTGAGCGACTGAAGGATTGCGTTCATGAAACAAGTGTTCCCCAGGTTCCGAAGGCCTGTGGCACAAAGGACAGTGGTGCTTCCCTAGAATGAGAACAGTTACGTTAAAGAAAGATTTATCACTGATCCACCCTCACTGATTCCCTCCCTCCAGAATCATCACTGTTGCATCAGCACAGATCTGAACAATAACCAACTACACTGAGTGCAGCTGCAAAGCCAAAGCAACCACCTCAGCAGCTCAAACTGCCCGGAAGCAGTTTGACATGAAAGCTGTTTCTTAGTCATTCCTGTCAAGAGAAAACTATACTGTGTCTTTTCCTGTGCAAGTAAATCTAGAATAGGACAACACAGAGTTAATCACACGCTCTTACTGCCAAGGATTTCTGTTTATATATGTTAAATATTCACACTGCAATAGCATTCAGTGAGAACTGGACAGCAATTTCCCTACAGTGCCTTCGCAAAATGGAAAGTTAAAAGTACCAGTCCTCATCCATCTTTTCCCATATCTAATATGCACAGTGTGGCCACCTCCAGTTTTTAAGTCACCAGCATTATTCTGAGTCTCAGTGGCTTTCTGTGGTGGTCAGAAGGGTTTTTGAAAAAAAAAAA